>BMAV01012501.1:241809-280036 GCA_019973955.1 Trichonephila inaurata madagascariensis | reverse complement strand
AATTATTTTTTGAAATTAAATAAATTTATTTATGAAAGGTTTATTAAATATTAAATAATATTTTTTGTCATTATTTTGTATTTTATAAAGTAAAAAAAAATACTGTAATTATATAAATATTTATATTAAAATTTATAAATATATATTTATATTAATAAATAATATTTGTAATAAAATATGTAATTAATATTAAATGATATTTTACATAAAATTTACTTACAAATAGTTTTATAATCTGAAATACAATATATTATAAATAAAATATTATATATAATATAAAATAATTTATAAAATATATTATTATTATTAAAGTACTTTATAAATAATATAATAAAAATAATATGTGTCATTTTATATATTATGAATTTAACTATTTTATAATTTAAAAAATATTTAATAAGTTCTTTTTAAATAAATTTATGTAATTTTAATAAATTTATTTATGTAACTTTAATAAATTTATTTATATAATTTTAATAAATTTATTTATATAATTTTAATAAATTTACTTATGTAATTTTAATAAATTTATTTAAATGGTTTTAATAAACTTATTTAAATAATTTTAATTAACTTATTTAAATAATTTTAATAATAAATAAATAATAATTTTAATAATAAATAAATAATAATTTTAATAATAAATTAATAATAATTTTAATAATAAATTAATAATAATTTTAATAATAATTTTAATAATAAAATAAGAATAATTCTTTTTAATAATAATTTTTATTAAAAATAATTTTTAATAGTAATATTTTTAATTGATAATAATTTTAAATAATTTTAATTGATAATAATTTTAAATAATTTTAATTGATAATAATTTTAAATAATTTTAATTGATAATAATTTTAAATAATTAAAAAAAATTATTTAAGTAATAAATTAATTTAATTTTTTTACTTTTATAAAATACAAAATAATTACATAAAATATCATTTAATATTTAATAAACCTTTCATAAATTTATTTAATTTCAAAAAATAATTAAAAGAATTGAAAAAAAGTTTATCGCGTGAATAGAACCCTGCCCTCCCGCATAGTAACCAGGCGCTCATCCACCCATGCTACGGAATCGTTGGAGGAAATTGAAACTTAATTGTATAAAAGCTTAGCACGAATTTCGAAGGCTATTTTCTCCGAACTGACTGGCCATTCGGCGGAATTACATTGAGGGTTGAACACCCTAAAGGAGTACTACTATTACACCCAGTCTTGAACCGAAAATAATTTCCTTAGTCGTGCCCTTCTATTGTGAAATCTAAAAGAAGCGCATATCAAAAAACATTTATGGAAAAAAGGAGCCAGCTAGACTGGAAAATTGGCTTTTAGCAATCGATGCGATTGATCCGCCTGTGTGAATCTGCATTTTCAACGATGAATATAATTAAGACAATATATTGTTCCGTCTCACGGACGACCACTTAGAATCCAGTGTAAGATTAGCAGTTAGTAATTATATACAGAGATATTCAAGACTTGCGGACAGTATGCAGAGTAAGTCTTCTACGATAACTAATTTTAGATGAAAATGCATTATTTTTAATGTATTTTGAATTGTTTGATATTAAATGCATCATGCATTATTATTATATTTGTGGGTATTATTATTATGTTTGTATCTTGCGTTTTGTTTTAAACTAGGTCTAAAGCTTAATTTTTTTAAATTGTAGTGATGTAGGTAAGTACATATTCTGTATTTGATATTGACGTAATATAATTACTGCTGACCATTTTTTAGCACACCACACCTACGCCACTGCGTAGACCCCAACACTTTGTAAAAATTAGAAGTAGATCGAACCGTGTATAAGTCTGCCTATCCCTGATTTAAAGGAATCAAAGCTCTATAAACCCCTTTCCAAACATCCACATCACAATGGAAAGGAGAGGCTTTGTGCCTCGACAAATTTGACATATATCGACTCTTCTAAGCGACTAGTGAAACTAGGTTACTATTTTGTGGCTCTACAATCTTGGCCACGAGGTCGCGACCAAGACCACTCGTCAACCTTAACAGCAAGCCCTTCCTTGGAGCAAAATTCATGTTGTCAAATTAATTGTACTGCATTCGAAAGCAAATGAGATGTTTCACAAGGCATTCCCAAAATGTATCTTACGTAGCACAAAAAATATATTTTTCTTTAATAGGAAGCACACAGGAATTTTTCAAGGGGGGGGGGGGCCCCCAGGATCAAAAGTTCACCATTCTTGTATCATGCTCCTTTTCGTTTTGTTGATTTTCGGGAACAAAACACAGTAAAAAACTAATTATTGTATAAATAATTAGCATTAATTAATAAAATGAATCATTAAAAACAAATACTTAGTTAAATTTTACGTACTATATACTTAGAATTATAATCAATCAGAAAAAAAATCAAGGGCTTTGGGGGTGGTCCGGACCCCCAGAACACCCCCTTGTGTGCGCAACTGAAAACAGTAAGACCCCGCTTAACGCGGGACATATGTTCCATCAAAGTAGAGCGTAATGCGAAACAGCGCTAAACGAGGCTGTCTTAACATGCAAATAATGAGGTTAGGGGAAGGTGGATAGAAAATTGGTTAGGTATGAATTTTAATAATAATGTTTTTTTTAATAAAAATAAAACCAAACATTTATTTCTTACAAAAATAAAAACAATATAAAGGGATATATACATATAAAAACAAATAAAATTCTAAGTCAGTCAGATCATTCAGTCCAATCTGTGTTTCCAATTTTCTGCTTTCTTGTCAAGAAGGCACCTTGTTGATGTTGCCAAATTCAATGCAGCACTAATTTGAGATTGATGTACACCAGAATCTAATTTTCTAATCACTTGCAATTTAGTTTCCAGTGAAATGCTTTCTCTGGTTGCTTTCTTTTATTGTTTTTCATTATCACCCATGATAAAAACTAAAGAACATAATATTTGTCATTGTATTAATCGTTATAGTATTATATAAATTTATACTTACAATAATGTAAACAAATGTTTCAAATGATAAAAATGCGTCCGTACAGCACCGCACCAAACAAGAAACACAACTTCACTGTTTCCAATATTTTATGTACATATTTTGAAACCTACAATTTCGGGGAATCCTCGGGTTGAAATAAAAGAGCGCTAAGCAGAAACAGCGCTAAACGAAACAGCGTTAAGCGGGGTCTTACTATACAAGGAAATGTCTAGTATAATACGCTTAATAAAAGTATAGAAAAATACGTAGGAATACCTATGTTTATTTATATTTATTTTCTGCTCACCATATCGAATTATTCAACCGACGGACTGTAAAAAATTGATTTAGACCTCGTGCAACAAACTTTCAGAAATGGGGAGAAGCACCCCTACAATGAACATCTTTAAACTAGGGTAAGTATAGATTTACCTCTGCCTATATGGTGCCGCACTAAAAAGAGATAGCAGATTCTGGAGAATGTACTAGGTCCGCAATGGTAAAACACTAATCCGTAGCCCTTTAGAAATAATAATAATACTTTTTGCTATATTGCATATCTATTTCTTATATTTGAGATTCGATGCCTCTTTTGGCACTAATTATTAGCATTCAAAGAATATAAGGTGTCCTAAAAGTATATCATTTTCAAAAATTAATTAAAAATTAACAAAGATTTCCACTTACGGTTTTTTATGTTCCATAAAGAAAAGATTAAAGTTTGTGATTCATGAAATGTAAACTGGATGACAACACGTCCCCGTTTTCAACATTCTCGTTTCAATAGAGCTTCTCCGCAAAAACAGGCCCAAATCGTAGCATGGCTTAGAAAACTTAAATCTACAACACACGGAAAGAGGAAGTCTAATACCATGGCCACCTAGATCTCTAGACAAAGCACCTAAAGACTTCATCTAGGGATACGTTTAAAACACTGTTTACCAACCTTTAATTAGTGACACTGATTAAATGAAAAGTCGAATTACAAGGGCTATCTTGAGTGTTGATCCAGCAATGTTTCATAGAACGCGAGTAGAAACCTTGTATAGCAAGGGTGGGCGGACTTTTCCAGAGTACGGGCTACTTCTAATATTTTTAAGGTGTTGCGGTCCACCCAATGACATAGGTGTGACTTTTCTTAACACTTGTTTTAGACATTGCACCCGTCTTTTGAAATATGTCTGATTACTATGTTTACTACAAAAATACAAGTATCACAAAATTGTCAAGTTGTATGCCAGAACAGCTATGATCTACTGCTAGACCGTGGGGCGTGATCGCATTCAATGCAGCGAGCAGAGAACATCTGGGAGCAGGTACATTTGAAACCGACGTATGTACATAATTTGTTCACTGTCGAGTTCTTCACCATCGCGGAACATGACATTAACACAAGAACCCAATATCGTGAAAGCGGGGTGTGTGGGAGGTTTCAATAGTCAATCCCATGCTACCGTCAACATTTATTCTCCCCTTCTGTCGGAGTGTGGGTCTGTGTGTCATTTATACGGCTGGCACACGGCCTTACGGTGGCAGTGACGTGTTAGGCATCATCGTGCGCTTCCACTAAAGGCACATGCGTCGTCAACATATTTATCGAATCATTTGCTTAAGGTGTCCGAAAAAAGCGCATAAATGGATAATTTTCATGATATTTAGTGTCACTTAGATTAGAATACACGTATAAAATAGTTTTAAGGATATTATGACAAAAAAAAGTATTTAAATACAATATTTCGGCAAAAAATTAACTTAGAATAATTTTTTTTTCAAAATGTTCTCCTTTTGTGAAAAATGCTTCTATTATAATAATATTTTGCCTATATATAGCTCAGACCTCTGTACAGAGGCTCAACAATGATGTTTGAAAAATTCACATTATTTTCAGAGTTACAACCATTTAAAATAATGGCGTTTTTTTCTTAAATTTTCTCCCCTCTGTTGTCGTAAAACATGGATAAACCCACTTCTAAGTTATATATTTCAAAAATTCTAGTTGAGCCTCTAAACAGAGGTCTGAGCTATAGACAGACAAAATATTATTGTAATAGAAGCATTTTTCACAAAAGGAGAATATTTTGAAAATTTGTCATTCTATGTTCATTTTTTGTCAAAATATTGCACTTAAATAAATTTTTATTGTAATACTATTCTTAAAGCAATTTTGAATACATTTTCTAATCTATGTGACACTAAATATCATAAATATTATCCATTTATACGCTTTTGCAAAATCACGGTTCCGAACGTAGTCGAAGATACCTTAATTGAATATCTTTATTATAATTTTTTTTGTAATTAAGTTTTAATTGTAATTTTTGTGTAGTCATACTTTTCAGGCACCCGATGTATTGAAATGTGCTCTATCATAGGTTAAAATTTATCTCATTTGATCTTATTTGCCATTTATTTATCTGACTCATAGTACATCATCTGATCATAAAAAAATATGAGCAGTGTACATCCTTTCGGCTTCCTTGAATTTATTTTTAACAAGAACAGTTTGAGGGTTTTGGGCTGATGAACCCAGTTTTTCTATTTCAATGAATTACTTGGCATTTTTAAAGCATTCAACTACACGATTTTTCATGTTTTCCAAGAAAATGTCAATGATTCTTCTAGAAAATCAAATTTCCAGTCTACGGTAGTTGACAATAAGGATTTAAAATGATAATTCCAATTACTGGTATATGGCTGGAAAATAATGTTTAAAGTATTACTTGCAATTAGAGTTTAAAAAACAGTGTGTTGAAATTTTTTCTCCGAAGTGAAATTCATGTGATTATACACCCTGAGCGTGATCGTGATAAAAAATACAACTCATTCAAAATCTTCCACGAATTACTCTGGGTAATTTTTCAAAACAGGATGTATATCATATTAAGAAGCGAGGAAAAAAAAGTTTCACTTGCATGGTATAAGGTGAAAATAATTATTGAAACAGAAAACAGGAGCAAGCCATTCAAAAACCAATTTCCGTACACAAAAACCAATTTAATATTTTTGCTTACGGAAAATATTAAAAAAAAAAAAAAAAAATAACAAAAAACACCAGAGCAATTTGCCAGATATGTTACCTAAATTCAGAGAGTTGGTTTTAAAAAGGGTGGGGCTGTTGCTCAGTTTTATTGAAAACCTTATCCATCACGTTAAAATAATGCAATATTACGTGTAATCATAAATGATTTAACTATACATCCGAAATTTGGTATGAACTATTCTTACGCTAGAACTGCATGAAGGTTATTGGCGATTATCTCTATAATTGAGCTACATGTTGGCGATTATTTATGTAATAACTAGAACACCATCCGGGATTGATGTCTTCTCGCTCTAACATCATCACAAGTAGTCATGAAGGCCTTGAGATCTACAGGTATTTAGCGATTGAATGCTATCATTATTTCACTTAAGGAATATTTTGGTGAAATCAATATTTGAGTATCGATGATCACGAAGTTTTCGTTCTTTACCAATGGGCTAACGTGACTTCCATACTTTCGTTGAACAATGACGTTATTGTTGAACCATGAATACATTTAATGTTCTTCCAAATTGTAATTTTGTTAATGGTCACTTCGTGATTACTGTAAAATATATGAATACACCAAGGGAGTTTTATTTATTAGTTGAATTCTTTTTCTGTTGCGATAAGAAGGTTTAGGATAAATTTTGTATTATTTGTTAATATTTCAAATTTTTAAAATACAATTTAAAAATCAGGGTCCTTATGTATTATACCCTTGACCAATTGCATCAAATCAAAAACCGCCGTCAAATACCGCGATATACAGCAAATAGTGGAACCTGTTCTCGCGCATGTTTGAACACAATAATAGTAACAATGACAGCATTTGGTATATTTTTTTCCATTGGTGACGTCTTTTGATTTAGCGAAATTGGTCGATGGTATAATACGTAAGTACCCAAATAAGATTATAGAAAAGTGGGCTAATTACCATCTATCTATTAAAGATAATTTTAGAGGGAAATTATGTGGTCGCCAAAGTTTGCGGCATTTACCTATTACCCCATCGACCAATTTTTTTTTTAAATCAAAAGACGTCGCCAAAAGCCGTGATTTGCCGACGATAGAGAAAAACCATTCCTGCGCATAATCCATAATAATGATGATAACATCATTTGGCGACGTCCTTTGATTTGGCGAAATCGATCGAGGGTATAATATGCAAGTACCGAGTTTGGAAATTAATAGTTATTTAATTTAACACTGAAGTAGGCGAAATTTATATATTCCAGTTTTCGAAATAGACCAAGGAATTGGAATTGCTGTAGTTGAATCAAAAGCTTCGTCGATGGCGATATTCAAGTCTATTATCGAATGCGAATTTTGATTTTACCAAACATCTATCCTGCAGATTCACAGTAGTTGTTACACTCTAAGCGAGAGAGACTTAAGCTCCACCTCAAATATTGACCATGGCTTAGAACTAAGAAATGTTTTCCAAATAGTTAATGAAATGTTAGTTATAGAGAAGTCATTTAGAAGCAAACAAATTATATTTTTGAGGTTTGTGATGTTTTTGCGTCACACAGCTTTGAAAATCGGCTTCTTTTTGTGGTTAGGATTACAGCGTTCCTATGCACACATGCACCCCTAAATATTGCGAGGTCTTTTGATATGACACCAAGCCGAAACTGATGGCTGTAAGAAACCCAACGGCTGGACACACGGTACTTACGTTATACATATTTCTCTTATTTAATTTATCGATACTTACGTAATATCGCAACCATGCCAACTTTAGAAATAACTCACCAAATTAACAACCTCAATTTCTCATGTAGCGTAGGCATTGAATTGGCAACCTTGTGTTTCGTTTCGCATTTCTCCACTTTTCGCCATTCTAAGCCACACCGCTCATTGATATGTCAAGCTCGAATACTAAAATGCAAGTCTGGGATTTACCGAATTCTTAAAGTTTTATATTTAAATAATAACAATAATATAATTATATGTACTATTATTATTATTATTTTTGCGTTGCATGCGTATATTACAATTTTAACATAAAATAAATACAACAGAAAGTAATGTTAACGCATTCTACATCCAGATATTATTTACACTGTTTTAAGTACTTTTTTCACAAATCCTTAACAGTATATATTTGCTTACGATCATTGCGTCAGTAATTCATTTTCTTACTGAAATATAATTGAGTTCCAATAGCCCACACACTCTAATTTAAAATTATCCAGTTATGAAACTAATGAAAAAATTCCAGTAATTTGATATTTATTCAGCAAATACCATAAATAAATCGATCCTTAACTACTGTCGAAATAATTTTCCACCACCTTTGTCAGTGCAATACACTCTGATTTATTGTTCATCTCTATCGCTATCAGTGGCCGAGATGAGCCCAGGTAAACGCCTTCCTCGTGCAACTCTTATCTGATGTCATTTTTCATCTAACAGACGCTACAATATAACCATTCGGTAAATCCTATTTCCTCTTTCGAGATGGTGATCGAGATATGGATATGAGTGGCCTTCAGCCAATTTTTCACAAATGTCATATTACGGATTTGGAAAGCCAAGAGAATTTAAAGCTTTCGACGAAAAGAATAAATAGAATTTTTTTCTTGTCTGGAAGGACGACCGCTTTGTTTGTGGTGAATCAGATTTCTGTCTTATTCACGGAAAAACTGATGTGTTGTTTTCGAGTTTTTGCCATGTACTATAGTTGTCAATTCTGAATTTGCACATATACCAGTGCTTCTCAAACTTTTAATATTTTCGAACAAATATTCAATCATAACTTTCATCGCACCTCCCCTCCATACAAATAACAATGCATTGAATTCAATATTACTATAATTTAACGCTAAAGCTACAATATGACTTTAAAATCTTAAGTGCCACCGCCGTATATATATATGTCTCGCTCAACGGGTGCATTAAATGCACCAGATGTATATATACGTCTTTCCGAAGTACGATATTTTCTGTCAACTGCTATCCATAAAATTATTCCGAAGGCCTTGGAATGCAATAAAAGGACATTGACAGTATTTGCGAAGGATTTAATTTTATCAGAGTATTTCCTCATATGTGTGTGTATTCGTTTACTCCCCCTCCCCAATACATCACATACACGCCCCTACGTGAAATACGGAGGCATTGGGAGCGAATCGGGAAACTTTTAATCGACAGTGAAGGGATTATTTATAAATCGTACAAATTATCAAGATAAGTGTTGATTTTGCCCATGGGGTTACTGGTAATAATTAAATTCGTTCTTAACTTAATATTTTAAAATTAATTGTAAAATACATTGCGCAGTACTGATACATTTATAAGTGCATTATATTAGTGTATTGATTTTATTTTTTATTATGTCAGAGAATGTATTTTGTTTACTTTCAGTAAATTATTCATTTTTTTTAAAAAATAATCTTTTGTTTTCTTCTTTTCAATATTCTCGCGCCCCCCTCGTAGAGTTATCACGCCCCCTAGAGGTCGCAGCCCACAACTTGAGAAACGCTGATTTATACTATTTCTGAATATAGTTGCCATTTTTTAAAAATAAAGGGTTATTCCTAATGTCCTCCAGGGTTTCAAAGCGATGCGCGGTAAAAAAAAAACTAAGACGAATACAGCAGACAGGAACATTTGAAAGAATACAGAAACAATTCAAGTTTTTTTTGCATACTTTACAAATGTTCTGTGGGTGAAACCTTAATTACACGGCACACATTAATGCGATAGCTCGGTGCCTGCAACACTCTGCTCAACACGGTATTATCAATATTACTGAGACAGCACGTGTTATCCTCTCCGTGTTATTCATATTATCCGAAAAAAACTTCATCTTTTACATAAGACCAAGTTTTCATACCCCTTTGCCGTATGGTGGAGTAGAACTGCACAAAATGATAACACATACTGTTAATAACGTTGATAGTACCATGTAAAACTGAAGCAACAAGTGTTTTCTTTTCTATAACTACACGAGAAATCATCTGAGAGACATGAAATTCAGAAATGAGAGACAGCATTTTATACTTAAGAGATGACGAAAGCATGGTTGCTCAAGAATAAGTACAATACATATAGTATCGAATAAAAATAAAGCTTTATTGAACTCATGGTATTGTTACACATGATTATCTGTCCAATAGGAACAGCAAGCAGATGTTCCTTAGTATGGGATATGGCCTTCCCTTACTGCAACTTTTGAATCACCCCAATCTCTCCATAATCAGCACCATATTGTCCAACAGCTCTTGTGGTAAGAATGCCTATTCCTCAATCAGCATATGCTTCAGTTGTTGGGTGTTCCTTGGAGATGCAATGGTGCCGTAAGGCATCTCCACAAAGCACCTCACACATGTTTATTGGATTTAAATCAGGATAGAATGCTGTCCATTCCATTCTAGTAATATCTTCACTTTCCAGTAGCTGCTGAACAGCAACAGTCCGATAGGACCGAACATTGCCATTCATAAGTCATTGAAATCTGGTCCAATAACTTCTGTACATGGGGAAGTATCACTTCTTTGTAGTAGCGATCTCCAGTTACAAAGCATCTGTCGAATACGTAGAGTTCAGTCCACTTGTTCAGCATAATATCCCTCCCCAAAAAACTCCATGACCATCGAAACGGTCTCTTTCCGTGATGTTGCTGGGATGAAACCATATCCCGAGGTCTCTCCTATCACTTGTGGCAATGAAACGACTCTTATCCGTAAAGAGGACACAGTTCCATTGATGAGATGTCCAGTGTTTGTACTTCTCACACCCCTTTAAACGGTTTCATTGATGACCAACTTTCAAAGGGATGCAGTGTTTAGAATGGCGGGAGGCCACATTTTTGTGAAAGCGTCTGCTTAAAATTTACATAATGACTCAAGTTTTGCACACCAATTTAATAGTAGTATTTGAGGACATTTTTTGAATTGGTGACGTCTTGTGATTTGGTGAAACTCGGTGACGATATAATACGTAAGTACTCGTACCTTAAATTGTAATGTCCAAACCACAGCTTCTTTAGTTTCTTCTCGTGTTAAAAAAACTAATACTTCTCGAAAAATGGATTTTATCTTTCTAACTGTTTGTTTTCCGGCGTTAAAGGTAATACATAACGATCAACAAAAAGTATCAGTAAATAAAAAAAATTGAACTATCAATCATATCTATCAAAGATAGCCATTTTGATTATAATATAAAATGCAGCATTATTACGTAATTTCTATGGGGGTTAACTACTATATACTGAAGTTAGAAAATGGGGTACTCATTGGTGATTCTTCTATCTAATGATGTGCTAAACTATTGTAAGTAATAAATTGAGCAATTTGTGTACAATTTTTATTGTAGTATTCGGTAAAAAAATCCCTTTCATCATGTAATTGTAATCCAACTTATAAAACAATATTGGACATCGATAAATGTTCTTAAAATTACCTGGTCAACTGGAATTCCTGCGTGCAACAGCAAGAAGGTGTCTGCGATGTACAGGTACTGCAAGACCCCTGGCCCCTGCCTCTGCCAAGAGGATATCTGGAAGTCAAATTATTGAGGAACAGCGCTGCTGCACCGGCGAATGAAAAGGCGGCGGAGAAAAAGAATCCTGTCCTTGAAGTGGAACTACTGCTAATATAACCTGAAAACCAAATACAAAAATTTGTGAAGCTTATCGAAACCCCATTAGGAATTCTAGATCAAAATATATTTTATACAGATACCAGTACATTAATAAAATAAATGTATAGGTATAGCCCAAAATGACAGGAACACCTGTGAAAAAATGAAAATTTTTAATTAATAAGGGGTTAGGCCCCCTTTGGTCTGAATGACAGCTTGTATTCGACGTGGGATTAACAAATAAAGGTCTTGAGCAAAGTTTATTGGAATTCGAACCCATTCCTCGTGTAGGACCTTCTTAAGTTCAGATAGTGTATGCGGAGGAGGAAACGGACCACGGACTTTGCTCTTTAAGAAACCCCACAAACCCTTAATGCAGTGCTTCTCAAACTTTCCCCGCTTGCGACCCAATTTTCAATCATAATTTTAATCGCCCCCCCCCGTACAATAACGATATATGGAATGTAATAATAATGTACTATGACGTAAGGTTACAATACGACTCTAATTATAAACTGCACAAATTAACAAAATATTATTCAATTTTGCATGTAATTTTGTATACGACAAGCCTATGGAAGTTACTAGTAAGTCTTAAACCTGCTTTTAACTTAGTATTGATAGATTAATTATCAAATACATTGTGCAGTACTGATACGTTTATAAGTATATTATATCAATATAAATGTGTCCGAATGTACTTTGTTTTGCTTCTTTTCAGTAAAGTAGTAGAGGTTCCACGTAGGGTTGTCTGTCACGCTCCCCTAGGGGGCACGCCCCACAGTTTGAGAAACGTTGCCTCAATGATATTCAGATCAGGTGACTGGGGACACCACGTTAGATGTTCCACTTCATCATCATGCTCATGTAACCCTGTTTGAACACAGCAAGAGATGCAAACAGGGGAGTTATCATATTGGAACATAAGACGTTCTCCCGGAAACAGATTCTGAAGCATAGGTTGACGCGAATCTGCGAGAATGCTTCGATAATGATCGTCTGTTCGTCTTAACGAACTAACACCAGGTGGTCCGGAATAATTAAAATGAGGATTCATTAGACCAGATGACTTGTTCCCATTGCAGATGTGTCCAGTTTAGGGGGTCTCGACACTACTGTAGTCTCTTCATAGCATTCTACACCGAAACTAACCTTTTTGGAATAGCTACTCTGCCATGAATATTAGCAGTATACAACTCCCGTTGAATAGTTTTTATGGATACAGGGTTCTGAAGGGGGAATTCATCTCGGACGTTATCTATGGGAGTGTAGCCTTGCATTTTCGGACGACTATCCTCTTCAACCCCCGTATATCACGGTCTTTCAACTTCAACATTAGCCCACTGTTGTGTGCTTCGCAGAAGACACTTTCCCCATGTTTGTATGGGCTGTAATAACCCTTGACTCAGTGGTCTTTGAGACGACCACAAGGTTGGCTGTTCTGAACGCGGTTGCTTCAGCTAGGTGAGTTCCAATCATCATGCCTCTTTTCAAGTTGGAGAGGTCGGACATAATCTCACTTTGCTACGTACAAAATTTTCTCATGCAACCCTCATACAGCCAAATGCTCGACTGATAACTTCCCTTTCATTGCAGCTAGGTGGCGCACTGCTGCGACATATTGCGGCCGCTTATTAGACGGTCGAAAAACGTCGCTTTTTTAAATGGTTGTTCCTATTATTTTGTCCTATTCCCGTATATCGCAAAAAATACATGAAATTAAACTATACGTGTCTCTATTCCAACTACGATCAGCTTTTTCGAAAAGTTTCAAGTACATGCGTGTTTGGCAACAATGTAGCACCATGAAAAATTGGTCAGAAGTGAATGAAAGTGAATTGTTTTACAAATGACCTGTATTAATATAAATGAGTAATTAAATTTTCAAAGCAAAAACACATGCACAGAGTATAACATGTTGAAAATTAGTATTTAATGAAGCCCCCATTGATTGCAACAATTTCTCCTTTACAACATAGCATCGAATCAAATAGATTTTTAATTGGTACCTGAGGAAGAGCATTCCGGGTTTTATTCTGGTCAGAAACTAAAGTACATCTTCATTAGTTATAGAAAATAGCGACACAAGCAAACTACCGATTTTCGAAATCCCAAACATGCTCAAAAGGTGACATATTCAAGTAAATTGACAAGCCAAAGAAAATAACCAGTACCTCTAGAAATACCTTCGAAAACTTCTGTATGAATATCTTTTTTGACTGGCTACTACCTGAAGCAAGCTTTCATGAACTAAATGTCTGCGTGATAGCTCTGTTAAAAGTTAAAATCAGTGGAGTAACGTATACTCCCACATCGTGAGGGGAGGCAGGATTCTAGGGGCCTCAAAACCTGACTTTGCAGGGTACCCCTAATATTCTTCGTTACGTTACTGGTTGAAAGAATTTCATACAATTGAAAAATTTGATGAAGGGTCTCAAATTCATTCAGGACAAATTTCAAATGTGCTACCTTACAATTATATATATTTTTGACCCCATAATATCTTCATGTTTTAAAATCTTCCAACACGGCTACTATTTTATTTTAAAATAAAAATTTGGATCAGATGCGCTTTTAGTTTTTTATATACATTTCTAAAGAATCCCTGTTAAATCAGCCTTTCTCTCATTCAAAGTTTTTGCTTGATCACTTTAAATTGCAGAGTTGTTTTTTAGTTTTGCATGTGACAAACCGACCTTTTCTACCGATTTTAACTTAACAAACTTACGATTTATGAAAGATTAAAATTTTTTGCTTATACTCTGTGAGAAGTATTTTAAAATTTTTTGTGTATAGTTTTTTTAAGAAAATTGTGAATAATTTTAAATCAAAAGAAATGTGAAGAATAACTTTTTAAATTAAAGATAAGATGAACATCACATAAAATTTGGAAAAAGACAAATCTGAATGACGTTTGTCTATAAAGGTTAACCAAAGTAAACGTAACGAAATTTCTCCATTTGATTACAAAAGGCAAAGAAATTTGAATTTTTAAAATTCAGAATCATTTTGATTAATTATTAAGACTTAAAAATTAAAAGAAATGATAAAAGTTGTTTATTTTTTGATTTTCATACAATCAGCTGAAATATAGCTATCTAGATTGACCTCATAAATTACTTCTCTTCTATCATGCCATTTTTCACTAATGCGATAAGCACTACCTACACTAAAAATATATAATATTAATGCAATACAATAAGAAATGCACAATTACACCCATTACTCATGTCAAGATCACAATTTATGTTATGATAAGGCTCTTTTTATTATTATTATTGTTTGACTGATAATGCAATTGCATATGTAGATATAATATAACCTTTCTTATTTACAACAATAAGGTATAAAGGTAAAAAATACCATAGCTGCCTTAGGGCCAAAACCATTCCTCTAGATCTAGAAGTTAAATTCTCAAAAAAGAAGTACACACCTAAGGTTTGCTAATAATTGAAGATAATTGCAATTTTCACCCAATCGCGCGGTTCTGCCTTCCAACTTCAAACGAAACTACCCACTTACTGAGTTGGGATTTGAAAAAAAGAAAAGAAAAAAAGAATAGTTACTGCCAGAAATCATTAAGCAGTGCTACAGGATAAACCAACACAAAGAGGAAGGGAAGAAAACAACAACAAAAAAGAAATATTGATTATTGGATTAGAAACATCTGGCATCACGCTGTGCCGGAAAAAAGATGAAAATGCAATGAGGCGGGAAAAAAATGGAAGGGACAACAGTAAAAAAAAAAACTATCTGCAATCATAATCGCGTTCGATGATCAGTTACTAAAGGAAAGGCGTGAAATACACATTAGTCAATACAGATATATGGACGATCTACCAAGTAAAAAGGAAGCGATTTCTTCCAGACGTAACAATCATTTCAGGTTGGGCTTATTGCATGATCCTGTTGCTTTGAAGAATCGTTTAGGAGTGAAATATATTCTGAGCACACTTTAGAGAAAGAACATTTTAAAAGATACTTAATGTACCTACTCTGAAGTAGAAATGGCAAAAGAAAAAAAGATACTTAAAGGGAATAAATATGCTGCAGGTAATTTTGAAGATCATTTTTGGATTCGGTATGGTTCGCTTTGGAAGAATTAAATAAGCACTTGTATTTTATGATGTATGTCTCTCTACGCCCTGCGAGAAATGAAATGCATTACATTGTAACGTTTTTGTACAATAAATCTAAAATAAACTGTTCTAAACTGATTTTTTATTATCATGCCATAACTCTTTTTTCTGAACATTATATAATGTTATTATTCGAGATGAGTTATTTCCCTGAAAGGTATTCAAACAACCTTAAGGTATCCGACTACGTTCTGAACCATGATTTTAAAATGGCGCATAAATGGATAATTTTCATGATATTTAGTGTCACTTAGATTAGAATACATGTATAAAATTGTTTGAAAGACATTTTGACAAGAAAAAGTTGTTTAAATACAATATTTCGGCTAAAAATTAACTTAAAATAACCTTTTTTCAAAATGTTCTCCTTTTGTGACAAATGCTTCTATTATAAAAATATTTTGCCTGTCTATAGCTCAGACCTCTATACAGAGGCTCAACTATGATTTTTGAAAAATTCACATTATTTTTAGTATTACAAACAATTAAATTAATTATCGGCGTTTTTTTTCTTAAAATTGCCCCCCTCTGTTGTCGTAAAATATGGATAAACCCACTTCTAAGTTATATATTTCAAAAATTCTAGATGAGCCTCTGTAGAGAGGTATGAGCTATATACAGGCAAAATATTATTATAATAGAAGCATTTTTCACGAAAGAAGAGCATTTTGAAAAAAGATTATTCTAAGTTAATTTTTTGCCAAAATATTGTATTTAAATAATTTTTTTTGTCAAAATGTCCTTAAAACAATTATATACATGTATTCTAAGCTAAGTGACACTAAATATCATGAAAATTATCCATTTACACGGTTTTGAAAAGTCACGGTTCCGAACGTAGTCGGATACCTTAAAGAAATATTTTAAGATGAATCCAGAATAATAGGTAATTAAATTGCTATCTTGTTCGCGATAAAATATATATAATTTATTCATCATAAAGTGTTTTGACTTATTTAAAATATTTAAGTTGGAAGATATTTAAAACTCAGATTTTTTGACGTTATATTTATAAACTAAAAGGCTGAGCTACAGGTACTTTTTTAAATGACCCGTACTTACGTATTATACTGTCGACCAATTTCGTTGATTAGAATTACATCTCCAATTCAAAAAAACTTTGCCAAAATGCTGTCATTGCACACTGAAGAGCCAAAAGAACTTGTACACCTGCCCAATATCGTGTAGGACCCAACGAGCACACAAAAGTGCTGCATCACGACGTGGCATGCATTGTATTAATGTCCGAAGTAGTGCTAGAGGTAATTGACACCATGGATCCTGCAAGGTTGTCCATAAATCAAGAGGGGGTGGAGATCGCTTTTAAACAGCACGTTGCATATATTCAATAATATTCATGTCTGGGGATTTTGGTGGCCATCGGAAGTGTCTAAATTCAGAAGAGTGCTCCTGGAACCAATATGTAGCAATTCTGGACGTATGGGGTGTCGCATTGTCCTGCTGAAATTCTCCAAGTCCGTCGGAATGCACAATGGACATGAATAGGTGCAGGTGATCAGTCAGGATTCTTACGTACCTGTTACCTGTCAGAGCGGTATCTAGACGTATCAGGGGTCCCATATTACTCCAACTGCAGACGCCCCATACCATCCCAGATCCTCCACCAGCTTGAACAGTCCTCTTTTGACATGTAGGGTCCATGGATTCATGAGGTTGTCTCCATACCTGTATACGTCCATGAGCTAAATTCAATTGGAAACGAGACTCGTCAGACCAGTCAACGTGTTTCTAGCCATCAACAGTTCAATGTCTGCGTTGACGGGCCAGGCGAAATGTAAAGCTTTGTGTCGTGCAGTAAACAAGGGTACACGAGGGAGCCTTTGGCTCCGAAAGCCCATATCGATGATGTTTTGTTGAATGCTTCGCACGGTGACACTTGTTAATATCCCAGCATTAAAATCTGCAGCAATTTGCGGAATGATTTCACGTCTGTCACGCTTAATGATTCCCGTCAGTCATCTTTGGTCCCGTTCCCAATTCCCGATATTTACAGTACACTCGTAAAATGGTCGTACGTGAAAATCCAAATTTCATCACTACCTTGGAGATACTATGTCCCATCTCTCGTTCGCCGACCGAGCTCTATACCACTACTATAACAGCACTTTCGAACTCACTTAAATCTTGATAACCTGCCATTGTAGCAACAGTAACCTATCTAACAATTGTGCCAGACTCTCGTTGTCTTATATAGGCTTTGCCGACCACAACACCGTACTCTGATTGGTTCCATATCTCTTGATTTGCATACGCATGCCTATACAAGTTTTTATAGCTCTTCAGTGTATAAGGGTTGCCCACAGTGGCGTAACGTACACCCCCAAATTGCAGGGGAGGAGGTGGAATCCCAAAGCCTATCTGCCGCAGAGTACTTATCCTTTGTAAAATCCAATTTGGGGATCCAAAACCTGACTTTGCAGGGGGGGGGGGGGCAAATGTTCGCCCTTACGCCACTGGGTGCCCAAACGAAAAATGGACACGTGCAATTGTGTCAAAATGATTACAGCTATAGCAGCGCTACCGAACGTGAATATAAAGAGATGTAGGAGGTGTTTACCGCTACCACGTGCAATGAGATGAAATCTGTTATTGGTACAGGGAATAGATCAAAAGTAAAGTCATACTATTCATGGAAGTGTCCACATCGAAGCAATGCGCGGTGTTATGGTTTCTGCTTGAGGAGAGTGAGCTGCATGTGGACAATTATCAGCGAACGGGGTCAGTGTATAGCGAGTACTGCTTAGTTCAAACAATTGGTGCAAAAGTTTTTGCGAAGAGTGGCAAACGATATTACATCTCCATGGCAAAGCCGGCTCAAACGTCTTTCGTGAAGCTCAGACAACCTTAAAAAATTTCATTTATAAGTGTTGGAACACCCACCGTACTGTAAGATTTGTCTCCCTGAAACCTTCCACGTTTTTTCTACTTAAGAGAGCATTACGTTTCCATTCTAACGATGAGGTGAAGGAAGTTATGCAGAATTTCCTGGAGAATCAACCACAATCTTTCTACAGCGAAGACATAGACCTACTATTGAAACAATGGGACCTATGTTACAACGCCCAAGGCGATTTATTTTAAATTCCAATAAAGATATTCTTTTTATTCAACTCTTATAGTTATTGTTATGTAACATGAGCGGGAATGGGTTTTCTCTATTGGCTGCATGTTAAGGCATTTGGTGACACCCCAGCCTTTCATCCCTACTGCAGTGGGTCGATAAATGAGTACCAAACTTACTTGGGGACTTAAAACACTGGGGGTCTCCCTTCAGACTGACAACCTGATCGGGACATCTGCTCATGCACCTCAGTGCACGATGGTCACGTATACTGGTATAGGCACAGTAAGTCCTGGCCCTCATGGGCTGTTGCGACACTAAGTGTGAGTTTATTTAATAAAAAGCAACTAAAAAATAAAATTTGTCTTTGTTGACCTAAGTAGATATGGACTTATAGTAGTGACTTGGTCTGTTATTTTTAGTGTCTTTTGTGTTTAAGTTAACGCCATCGGATAATACATACACACACATTTATTAATCTCGAGAACGGCAAGACCCTCTGTGGTTTATAGTCTCGAAGTAACTGCTCAAAACTGAACCAGTAGGGTTGCCAGTTACAATATAAAATATTTACAAAGAAATGCTACAGAGCCAGCCGCCACAGACTTGATTTTTTTTTTATATATTACTTGTTTATGAATTAAATCAAACTATTACTACCTGCAGCTGGTATTCCAACCAGAACGGGAATACTTTGTGCCCACTCTACATAGGCCCAAGCTCTGCTGAAGCTTTTCGCTCGAATCTTCTCGAACACCAACATTTTGAGTGAGTAGTGGAGTCCACCGCAGGGTACACCGTACATCCAAGAGAACAAGACCAATCCGTAGTAGCCTTGGGCTGCACTGATGGAGAGGAAACCGAGACCCATGGTGATCATGGCGGCCTGGCAGAGATACTGTTTCCCTATGATGCATTCGGCGTTCTTCTTCACAAGCAGGATGCCAAAAATCCCACACCCCACAGAGAAGGCGATGCCCAGGTGGAATTGCAGGAGAAGGATGAGATCTTCCTCCAGGCCTTCAGCGGTAACGAGTGGTATCTGAAAAAAATTTAAACGCTTATTTACGAATTCATTCAAAAGTCTAAAAAAGTAAAAAGAAAACAAATGACATTGTTACGGGCTCAAGCGTCTTTTCTTTAACATAACCTCTGGGTTCTTTGGGGGCCAAGATGAATGGCAACTCTTTTCCAACCAAAACCCAAGAAGCGAAATGGGAAAAAGAAATGCAAATAAGATAGCTTTTAAATAACAGAAGTTTCAGTAAGTGAAATGGCAATTTTGGGGAATGGTATGTGTGGAAGAGACAAGTGTGAGAATTGACAGCCAATCGTGAAGTTACCTGGAAAATAAACCATTAAGTCAAGGTGCATACCATTGCACGCGCGCCCAGACGTTTCTTCATAAGACTGAATCTAAATTTGATTTAAGGTAGGATTGATTATTTGATATTACGACTTGTAATATTATTAGAAGTGAGAATAGGCGGATTAAATAGTTATAGTGGTCTAAGTTACGCGATTCGGTATAACTATTACTGTATGTTTGTTCATTATAGATTCTCGCTTAATTAATATTATCTAAATTGTTAGACATTTAAGTTCCATTCTTAATAAAGACATATTAAGAATTAAAAATGTCCATTCCTTTTGCAAACCCTACACCTCTAGCTCACGCTGACAATAAAAGGTACGGTCACCGAAGGGGGTGGTATCACAACATGTGCATATTTTTCCTTCAATATAGGCACAAAACACATGAAAAACGCAAGGTGGATTTTTTCCCTTTTAAATAAAAGAAAAAAGGGAAAGTTTTCTCCAGGACAGTTAATGTATCCGACTATTTGCGACAACTTTTTCTTACCAAAAGGGAGATATGGGGATTTTTTTTTTAGCTTTTTAGATTTATTTAGTACATTTTAAGGGGAAAAAAGGGTAAAATTAAGAAGAGAAAAGAAATTGTTCGTACTAAAATATGACAAATTTGGTAAAAAATCTACAAACAAATTACTAGACGGGCCAACTATGTACAAAAAGTTTATGAGAAAGTTCTCAATTTTTCAATTTTGATGTGTTATTTTGCTATTCATTTTTGAAATAACCTATTTTAACTTTACAAAAACTATATATAGAGCACTTTATCTTAGTTATAAAAAATTCCTTAAAAAAACAGTGATTGTATTCACATAAGGGACTAAATTTTGTAATAAAACAGTGATTGATAAATCTTGAAAGCTAACAACTTCTATATTATTATACAAAACATACATAAAAAATTTCAGTTAATTATTTTCAAAACTTTTTGAGCAACCGCTGTTCCCATATAAGAATTTTCTAAAAAGAAACACATTTCGAGTACAACGCATTTTAAAGTTTGACATTTCGCTTGGCATCTACTTTTACTAAAACATTTGTAGTTTTTATTCTAGTGAATAGAAAATAAAAAACTTGGTATTTTTATAAAGCTAATAAGATGGTCTATAATAAAATTATATTAAAAAAAACTTGTCAATTTTTGACAAAATTCACGATTTAAGTGGAGTCAGATATCTTAATGAACATATACGGAAAAGACATGAAGAACTGCTTGAAATGTACTTTTTGTGTGAGGAGGAGATGAATCTACTGTGTAGCCAAAAACGTGTGTTTGGAGATGAATCTACCAAACGGAGTCTCATGTCTTTTTCAATGTTTTATTACAGTAATAACAAAATCAAAATAAATGAATTATGTAAAAATAGACTGAAACAAATAAATCCAAGCATTATTTATTTTTTTATAATATTAATACGAGCATATTTAGAACGCTCTATACCATTTTGACGTTCCAGCTGTTGACTTCGACATGAGTGTTTGAACCACCAAACTGCCACACACAACTACGTCGTGTACGCGTTACACGACTGGTGTGAAAAGGAATCCCTATTCAGGCAGTTGTGAAGCTCTTTTATACCTGTCCTTTATTGATTGTGACTTGCAGGAAAGCACACCCACTTTCTTGAATCGTTTTTGCTGTTTCTGAGCGATACATAGAGATGGTTGTTTTCCAGTCATTATTGCAAACTGATTGCTTAAGAAATTTAGAAAAGAATTAAGAAATAAAAACTTAGAAAAAAAAACTAGAAGGGTTTTATTTTTATTTTTGTACGCTGAGTTCAAGAATTTTATCTAGCAACGAGAAATTGAATTTTGAAATTATTTTTAGTAGTTCTATCCATCAAAAAAAGAGATTGTTTGAGCAATTAAAACAAATTAGAGATAAGTCATTATTTATCGAGATATAATAAAAATAGGAAGGGACGTCTTAAGGCGTGGGCCAACTGGGCTCATGCCCAGGGCCTCGTCTCGTTCTCGACTCAGCCTAAAAAGATCACCATTCGAATAATTTCAACAGTCAAATACTATTTCCGGTTCCATTCTACGAAAAACTGTGAATTTTGGACGATATATCAACTGGCTACATGTGAAGACTGTCATTCACGTACAGGCTTAGGCCAACCAGCATACACAATAATTACTCATTCAGTCAAAAGACGGCAGTCCGTCGAGACGGTTAGTATGATTGTAAGTCATACACTTTTATCAGTTTCGGGTCATTGTTTGTACGAGTATTTGACAACGTATTCTATGTATTGTCTTCTTTTAAGGTATCCGACTACGTTCGGAACCGTGATTTTGCACAAGGGTATAAATGGATAGTATTTATGATATTCATGTCACTTAGATTAGAAAATGTATATAAAATTGTTTTAAGAATATTGTTACAATAAAAAATTATTTATAAGTACACTATTTTGACAAAAAATGAACACAGAATGACCCATTTTCAAAATATTCTTCTTTTGTGAAAAATGTTTCGATTATAATAATATTTTGCCTGTACATAGCTCAGACTTCTCTACAGAGGCTCAACTAGAGTTTTTGAAATATATAACTTAGAAGTGGGTTTATCCAAATTTTACGACAACAGAGGAGAGCAATTTTAAGAAAAAAACGCCGATAATTATATATTTCAATGGGTGGTAACTCTGAAAGTAGTGTGAATTTTTCAAAAATCCTAGTTCAGACTCTCTGGAGAAGTCTTTACTTTATATAAGCACACACACACACACACACACACACAAAATATAATTATTTTAGAAGTCTTTTTTATAAAAGGAGAATATTTTGAAAAAAGGTTATTCTAAGTTAATTTTTTGCCAAAATAGTGTGTGTATTTAAATAATTGTTTTTGTTAAAATGTTCTTAAAATAATTTTATACATGTATTCTAATCTAAGTGACACTAAATATCATGAAAATTATCCATTTATGCTCTTTTTTAAAATCACGATTCCGAACGTAGTCGGATACCTTAAGGGTCATAGGTGGGGTCTACATTTGTGTAGGGGCCCAGGACCTATTTCTGAGTAGGGGCTTAGTGCCTACTTTTAAGTAGGGGCCTAGGGCCTACTTCTGAGTAGGGGCTCAGTGTCAACTTTAGAGTAGGGGCCCAGGGCCTACTTCTGAGTAAGGGCTCAGTGCCTACTTTTGAGTAGGGACCAAGAGCCTCGAGAAGTCTTAAGACGTCACTGAAAATAGGATGTCAAAATTTGAGACCATTTATAGCAAGTTGCAACGTCAACTTATAGCCAATAACTTCCTGTTCCTACCCTAGGCACAACCTGCTAAAATAAACATTTAACCAATAATGGTAGGCTATTTGAATATCTCTATACATAATATAAAAGGCTTGGTGCCTATTAACATATCCCAAACTTATAAATCACAAAATTGGCGATATTAGAACGCTCCATAATCAATCAATCAATCAATCATCGACAGCTTACAAATCACTCTCAGGTCAATAAATCGATCGGCCAACAAGCGAAGGATATAAAAAAGCATTTATTTTTCGCACCAAAAACTACAAACACATCTTCAAAAATCAATTTCTTCAGCGAACCACCATCATTGGAGGTAGGTGGGGTCGAATTAGATTTATGGTGTATTTTATTTGATTGCGGTGGCATTCACTTCGCCGAAGGTACCGCTTCGTATCTACTGAAGAAGACGAACCTTGCAATTATCATATATTTCGCACTTAATACACTGGTATTTCGCACTGAGCATACACACCTTCGGTTATGAAAGCGCCCATCCCTACAGTAATTTCGGTGCGCTTTCGCTTTCTTCGGTACCGCCGGCACGTAGTCGGAGGTACTTAAGATTTTGAACTTTTACTGTCCTCCGGGTCTAAATAGCTAGTTATGGTGATTGTGGTGCACTGAATGTTAAATGGAATTTTCTGGGGGGATGAATTTCATTTTCTGGGATGTTTTCTCGATTTGGAATGAGTGGGGATTTAGCGGATCTTTCAAAAGACTGGATTTAATTGTATCCGTTCCATTTTGGGCTCTTAACGAAATATCAAATAAATAATTGTATTTTAGAAGTCGATAGTTATCTTCGTAGTAAATGATTTGGATCTTAATGTTTAGGTAAGTATAAGATACGTTTTAAATGATCACGTGCTGTGTAAAATAGGCATGAAAAGTTTTCCATAAAAATGGGCGCATTTTATACGAAGTTACCTGTTACCCGTTTGCTTCGCTAGATATTTCATGACAATTTAATACTATACATTTTATTTATGTTGCTACTATCTAAGTCCTGAACTAAACTGAACTCAGTGGTGCAACAACCCATGAGGGCCAATGCCTACTGTACCTATCTCAGTAAACGCGACCTTAGGCGCTGGGGTACATGTGTAGATGTTTCGGTCAAGTGGTCAGTCTGACGCTAAAATCCTCAGTGTTCAGTTCCCAAGCAAGCTTGATACTCATTTGTCAACCCACTGAAGGGATGAAAGGTAGAGTCGACCTTCCCCAGCCCGGGAATCGACCCTCGGACCTGTGGCGTGGAAGCGTGATACACTTCCACTCAGCCACTGGACTTCATCTAAGTTCTAGCAATAACAAAAAAAAATTGTATTTAAAAACATTGCGTTATAGCCCTTGCCTCTTGGTTTAAAAAAGGACATGAATTTCTGAAACAGAAGTAAATTTATCATTCACTTCCCTCTTTGTGGGTTAATTTCCTCAAATCTTATTTTTAGCAGACCTCTACTCAAAAGAAGAAACATGCTAGCCACACTTCAATTTAGTTTATCTAATAGTTCAAAAAAGGGAAATTTTTAAATCTACAACGTCCTTAATCCCCTCAATTCCACCAAAGCCGTTCTTAATGGATTTCTACTGAACGAAAGAGTCATATGTACCGAACTTCAAAGCTGTTGGTCTAATATTTCAATGAAAATATTCAATAATGGAAAATGGAAATATTTCAATAAATGGAATTTTTTTTATCTATAACTCCCCGTAACCCCTTTTGGGAGTCATTTTCCTGAAAACCTGTTCTTAGTGAATCTCTAGCTGATAAAATAAATAAGTTAATCAAATGGTCAAGGTATCGTAGTAAAAATCGAGAATTTTTGTCTATAACGTCCTCGTAACACCTCCCTTGAGAGCTGATTTTCAAAAACCAGTTCTTAATGGATTTCTTCTCAACAGAAAGGATATGTCTGTCAAATTTCAAGTCCGTTGGTCAAATGGTTCCGAAGATCACGTGATGGATGAGTGAGTCTTTTCTTTTTATGCAAGGTGTGTTCAAAAAGTATCTGACCTTTGGCCAGAAAAAATATCTTAGTTAATTGGCGGGATTATGATCCTAATTAAATTCAAAGTAAACCCGTTGCGCCTACACACATCTAGCCCAGCATGCCTTACATTGCCGAAAACATTTTTGGAAAGCTTATCTTTCCATCTTATCTTATCTGAAAACGGGATCCTTTCAATGGCATTTTCATTTTCAGGAACAGCCCGAAGTCCAAAGAAGCCAGGTTCAGCGCTGATAATGTCCGGTAGGTCCTGTGCAACTGCAAGATGGAGTTTTTGTTATTCCACCGAGAGAAACTTGGGAAAACGTTTCACAGCCTCTCTGTGCGTGATCACACAAAATCGTATATGAAGAATCTGTACTGCTCTCAACTTGTTCAGCAGACTCTCGTACGGTTCAACGACGATCTTTCATTATCATACTTCCCACCTTTTTAACAACAGCTACATTTCGATCGGTTTGTGGCCTCCCAGAACGCTGGTCACTCTCTACTGACCCGTGGCCACTTTTGAATCGGTGAAACCCTTCCTTAATTTGTGTGACCCCCAGTGCATCATCTCCAAACACTTACTGATTCTTACGAATTGTATCACATAGAAAATCAGTAAGCTTTTGACAAAAAATTTGATGTTGTACGTCTGCTCGTTAATCAGTCATTTTTAGAATTCATGAGTGTTGTGAGAATAAGAGAAAAGTGTTTATTAGTGAATTCATAAGTGTTTAGAATAGAAATTCGACGAACACGTATGACAGCACCTCATTCGATTGCCTACAGCAGGGGTACTCAACCTTTTTTTTCCTGCTGGGCCGCATACATATGTCAACTATTTCACGCTGGCCGCATACATATGTTAATTATTTCTCGCGGGCAGCAACATGAAGATAAATGGGGGAGGAAGGACAGAGAAATGCTTAAGTCCAAGATAACATTGGAAATTTAAAATGTGGAAAATTGATCAAAATATTACAGCTCCTGTTTTGCATTTTATAATTATCAATTTTTATATTTTTTTATTTTTGTCACTATCACTAAATTAGAAACATTTAAGAAATAATCCTTCAGAATTTCTACGTCTCATTAAATGGTTTCATATGACTTCACAACAAACTTTATAGGATGTCCTTGTTACCTCTATGATATTACCACTGACAAAACACTTGGTTGCTGTTGCAAAGATTATTCAAGAAAGCTTATTTATCACCTCTTGAAAGAGAATTTCGAGGAAAAGTGTCATTGAATGATTTCTGTTTATTGGTATTTTTTAAATACAGCACTGTCGTGACAAATCAAACAATTACTGATCCATGTTTGTTGTTTGTTTTTCGCCACAAAATAGTCAACCTCCAAGATCGTCTTGAAACGATTCATTTTTTTTTCGAATATTTTTCGCTTGCAAAATATGAAAGACAGTTAAAAATTAGTTCCACCTATAAAATGGTCACTGCTCCACTGTTGTTTGTTACCACTAACTGTAACCGTTCCAAATAGAAAAAGAACATCAATTGGTACACGTACGATACCGTCAGCAAAACGCAAAATTGATATATTTGATTTCTTGACGACGAATTTCCCACCCAATTTCTAATACAATGTTCTTAAATAAGTAAATTTTTCACAGCAATGAACCATGATCGGGTCACTTAAAAAGGCTCGGTGGGCCACAAGTTGAGTATCACTGGCCTACAGGAAGATACTGGTATACTGGAACAAAGGACAAAAATTTCAAGGATTGCATTAAGCTGTCATCACCCACTGCGCACAGTGGCACCGCTTTAGAATGTCTGCCGTGCGCGGGAAAATTCAAGGTCGGATACTTTTTTTTTTAGCAGACCTTGTTATGTTTATGTTAACGTTAAAGTGCATAATTCAGTTATATTTCACAGAATAACTAGGTATTTTGAATCAGGGGGGCGGGAGCTTTTAAATTACTTCATTTTTTTACCTGCTCATCTATAATAGGATTAGATCTTACAGATGTTAAAAAACAAAATTAGGTTATTACATTAGCTAGTTTTGAGTGATATTTATTTTATTCTGTTCATTACAGAAAACATTTATTCACAAGCATTCTTTGATTTAAATTTTGAGAGTTTTTTTTGTCTGAGACAACCCCACTTCAATAAAATTGTAAAAAATGGTTATTTATAATCTCTTTTTAAAATTTTTTAAAGTTTTCAGTGAGTTTTCGCGTACCACTGAAACAACTCCATCGTGCCACGGTTGGAACACCCCTGCTCTAAAGAGTGTTATGTTAAATTTTTAAAACAGCTGCAGGTGTTTGATTTAAATGACACATTTTTCACAAGAATGTAATTTCAAACTTTAGAAAATGAGAAACTAGTCCAGGTTTTCTCCTTTTTCTGTTCTTTTGCTCTTTCGCGTCCAAACGGAAGTGACTTATCGCATAAAATGCGATAAATCACAACTTCGCTAGTCAAAAGATAAGTAAATTAATTATTTATTTCGAGACGTAAAATTAATTAAAAGTCAAAGAATAGTTGCAACGAACAAATTTCTTTAATTTATTCTAGACACATCATAGTTTAAATAATCAATACCTAAGACATTTTATCAATTCAAAACATACAATTTGTTTTTCTTAACTATTTCTCACAAAATCATTAAAGTCTATTACTATAGTTAATTTGCTAGATGTTTTGAGCTTCATTTTTACTACTGAGCATATCAATTCGGAATACATAACAAATTATTTATGAGCAAGGAACAAAATTTATTTGAAAATGCTTAAAACAAACAAACTCTAAAGTTTGCTGATAACTGACAAATTATCCGACTTTCAATGATATGTCTCTCATTGGGTTATTTATTTTCAAGAGTCAGTTTTCACAAGTGTCAGTAAAGTGAATTTGCTATATTCTTTCCTCTTTAGACGATGTAACATAAAAGTGAAAGCAACATATCGTGGAAGGGTATTTAATCTATGATGAAAATTTGAACTTGACTTGAATGACATTTGATGTTAAAACATTTTTTCAAATATTAATTCATTAATTAAATTAAAAAATGAATAAATAATAAGAAACAAAAATAATAGTCCAACAGTATATACAGAAAGGAAAATCGTACGTTGTGTTCCTGTAGAGCAGCGATACTCAACCTGCGGCCCGCCGAGCCTTTTTAAGTGGTCCGGCCATGGCCCATTGCTCTGAGAAATTCACTTATTTAAGAACATTGTATAAAAAATTTGGTGGGGAATTCTTTGTCAAGAAATCAAAAACCTCAATTTTGCTTTTTGCCGTCGGTGCCGTACGGGTACTAATGGATATTCTTTTTTCATTTGGAACAGTTACGGTTAGTGATAACAGACAACAGCGAAATGAACAGTGGATGGAATTAATTTTTAACTATCTTTCATATCTTACAAGCGAAAAATATCCGAAAAAAATATATCGTGTCAAGACAATTGGGAAGTTGACTATTTTGTAGTGAAAAACAAACATGGATCAGTAATTGTTTGATTTATCACGAAAGTGCTGCATTAAAAAAATACCAATCAAAGGGAATCATTCAACGACACTTTTCCTCGAAGATCTCTTTCAAGAGATGATAAATAGGGTTTTTCTTGAATAATCCTTGCAACAACAACAAAGTGTTTTGTCAGTTGTAATATCACAGCGGTAACAAAGACATCCCATGAAGTTTGGTATATTATTGGTAATCATATGAAATCGTTTACTGATGCATAAATTGTGAATGAGTGTTTCTTAAATGCTTCTAATTAAGCATTAGTAACAAAAACAAAAATATAAAAAATTAATAATAATAAAAAAGCAAAACACAGGAGTTATAATATTATAATCAATTTTAAACATTTTAAATTTCCAATGTTATCTTGATCTCAAAGCATTTATGCCCCCTCCCCCCGGTGGGCGCGGGGTGGGGCCCGCGTGAAAGGGCTGACATAAGTATGCGGCCCAGCAGAAAAAAGGTTGAGTACCCCTGCTGTAGAGCAATAGATAGCGCGTTGGACTTCTAATCCAAAGGTCGTGGATTTGAATCCCACCTGAGATGATCTAGTTTCTGAGAATGTGATTTCATTTTTACTATACTATTTTATTATAATAGTTAAATTTAATGAATGCATAAATGGTAACAAACAAACAAACAAAAAAATAACATCCTAAATAGAAAGGAAAATGGAAAATCGTTTTCTATTTTGTCACTTAATAGTATGATTCTGTCACATGTATATACGTTTTTATATTAAATGCAATTATTTAATAAAAAAGTAACTAAAATAAAAATTTTCTTTGTTGACCTAGATAGGAATTGACTTAACTTTTTTTATATTACTTGTTTTAAGCATGCTTGTATTTACTAGGTGCTCCAAAAGTTCGTTTAAACTTTAAAAATTCATACAAAGAAAGAAAGTTATGTTTAAGCAGCTCTGTTTGCAAGAAAAGGCTCACCAAGTAGTCGGATTTTTTTTTAGCAGCAAAATTATTTTTAGTCATGCCCGCATTAAATCAAAGAGTTGCGTTATCTGTAATAAGCTTCATGCAGAATGCCTTCCATTCTATGCAAATCCAGTGAAACGATTCCTATATGGAATCAATTCATGTGACGTCATAGTCACATGATAAGGATGACCACGTGTATTTAGCCAATTAGTTCAAATTCTGACGTGACATAGACAACACGATAAAAGCAATCATGTGTTTCCAGCTAACCAATTCATGCGTTCATGTTGTTATTAACTTTTGATCTCAGAAGCTTTCTCTTAAAAAAAATACAAATTTGTCAACAACAATAATGCACACTGGTAGACAAAATGCATTTTATTTAAGAGAACATGCGTTATAATTAGATTTTTTTTATAATTTTAAAATCTTTTGAAGATATTCATTTTTTATAACACATTTAAACATTTTTACCCAATTATAAAATTTGAAATTTTACCCATGTTTTCAAATAGAACCACAAGTACAATTCGTTTGATGTTTGATTTGAATTCAGTGGAGAACACGTGTTTATCATGTGACCGTCAATGGAGTCCATCGACTACAACTGGTGAGGACACAGTGATGGGTCGAAGTGGAAAGACCGCATGGCCACCTTAGTAGTTTTGGACAATGTCCTGGAAGTATGTTGAACAATTATTACTGTAAGAATAAATGAATGGAGTGTATACTTTTGTCCTGTACATAGTGTTTAAAATCATCAGCGCCCTCTACCAGCATTCTTTTTAAATAAAAATGTTTTTGCAACTGAAAAATACGTCTTTCTTGTAATCACTTTCTTGCAAACTGCACTTTACTATCATTTCTTCCTTTTTCATGAATTTTTAGAATATAAACGAATTTTTGTCGCATACTGTATACTGTCGCATGCGAAATATTCCCAAGACTATAATTTGCATCTGGCAGTAATAAATAAATTTTAGGTAAAAGTTTTAGAACTAGTAACGATGGGAAAAAGTTTTTTGGAGATGATATTGCCCTAGTCTGTTTTTTTAGCACGCTTTATCCTTTGTAATAAACAAAGTAAATAAAGTAAAGTCACTCTTCAAAAGTAAAATCCTTCCCCAATAGACCTCGTATTTCTTCAGAGTGAGACATTAATTAAAATCAAATCGATTTAAAGCAACATGAATAGTATTTACGATGGATTTCATAACTTTGAACCTCAGTCAAGTGACGAGGATAACACTAAAGTTAAATACTTTGGGAGAAAGACTGAATGGATGACTTATCTGAAACTCAACAGTTGTTCGAAACCGGATGGGATTGAAGGAAGAGGTTAAAACTATTTCAACTCAATGAAACATCGAAGTGAAGCTGTAATAAAAAATGAAGGCTATCCCACTAAGTCCTGATAACCCACTGCTCTCATGAGTATCTAATGTTTCTCGATAGTTATTGGATCATAACTTTTTTTGCGTTGCAAATATTTGAATTTTGTTTTTCGTGATGAAATTAAGATAAATTTTTCTTTGCTAATATAATATAAAATACTTTGCATTTACTGCAACGTAACATTCGTTTTAGTATACAAATTAAAAAAAAAAAACATAAAAATATTTTAAAAATTGACCACACTTTGCGCCACCAATATATATATATATATATATATATATAGGAAGAAAGAGAGATTCCGTGACTCACTACATTATTAAGTGCTACTGCAACCAATCATTGCCTCCCACAATGTTTCGGTAACTTGACCATTATGGTCAGAACCTTTCCAATTGTTTTCTTTTTATTTCAATCCTTGAAACTAGTAGTTTCTCATGTTCTTTCTACACCGCGTCAATAAGTGGGGGAGAGTTTGGTATAAGCTTCCAAAACTGAAATGAGACGAAGTTATAAAAGTGGTTCTTCAAATGTGGTAAACCTACTCCCAAGGGGTGGAGAAATGACCACTGTGTACCGCGGGGGCCCCCCGCCCGAACCCTAGCAACTGTGACAAGAAATAGATTTTTGATGGATAGCTTCAAATGATTATTTTCAGTGCACAATTATTCTTACGAAGCAATATCAAATCAGCAGCTTGAAAATTTTGCAAACAATTGAAATAGATCTAGACAATGATTCATAAATAAAAAGTAGTTACGAAAATATCTTTTTAATTATCCTATTAATATCTTTATTAAATGTTTTTCATTTTTTCGTTTGCCTTCTTAAACTTATGGTGTCCGCAGTAGTGCCACTGAAAACTCAGCTATGGTAATCTAATTGTTAAGCTAACGGCCGGAGTGTCCTGAGCTCGAGCCTATAATACCTGAAGACACGCCGTGTAAGGGGGGCGATGCACGTTAAATCTGTCGAGAGCCCGCTGGTGTGGTGCGGTAGTTAGAAGAGGGTGAGGTACCAGCTCAGCTCCTCGTCACTTGACCATGGTTCAAAATGATGAGGTCAGTCCCTGAAGTAGCTGAATAGTGCGACATTAATATTTTCTCACCCATTCACTCGTCACTGAAAACCCGTTGTGTAGAGGGGCTGGTGACTGTTAAATCTGTAGGGGCTCCAAGTCCTCATGTTGGCGTGATGTGGGAGTTAGGTGAACGGCGTGCTAGCTTAGATGTCGTCCTCAGGTTTTATCGTAGTTTAAAATAATGAGACCCTCGCGTTGGTTTATAGAGATATGTTAATAAACTCTCACTCTTAAATATATACTAACAATAGCTGTTAAATTTTCGAATTAAATTAAATTATAAGATACAACAGCGCTACACCTAAAACACTGAAAATAAATAAACAATTCGTAATTGCATTTTCTTAAGAATCAATTTATAACATGCGAAATGAAAAAAAAAAGCATAATTATATTCTTGATCATCTCTTTTTTTTATCTACAGCATTATATAACTAGCTTTATGTAGTTAGCATACATTTTCTTCACAATATTTTCCCCCAACGATAGTAACAACCAAGCAAGGCAGCCAAATCCATCATTTTGACAGATCCAACTGTTCCAAAGTTGCAAATGTACCAAGACTTAATAATCATCTTCATCATCATAATGAATAAATTAACAAAAACAAAACTCGCACACTCCTTCACACAAACAAAGAAGCAAACTCATCTCACATGGAAAAACAAACAACATTCGAAATGCCAGGATAATAAATACCCCTCAACTCCACTCTCTTGCCCATGCTATCTTTACCTGGAGGCTTCCAATCGTTTATATACAAGTTCCTCTGTATTTCCTCGTTATTATCCACCTCTCCCAAACGTGACTTTCATATGCGATTTCATATCTCTGTACTCTTACCCACACAATGTAGGGTTTGCCGAGGGATGGCGAGAAATTTATGACGCTCGAGTCAGCTAAAATTTTCAGTACTCGTTTCCATAGACATCTTTATAACGAGTTTGAATGTTTGACTTCCGAAGTATTCAATCTCTGAGATATATCACTGTTCCACAAGATATTTATATGCGTCACAAGGAGTGAGCTTTTAGGGGTCGGCCACCACTCCCGCTCGAAGGTTGTTATTAAATTATTCAGGCAGTAATTTACGTAATATTATTTATCGCTGCACTTTTATTGTGCGATAGATTTAACGGAGATGTCTATATGTGTCTGGATTTTACGTGGGCACTCTGCTTTTAAATCTGTATCTAAAAATCCCATGACTTATGCTTCAATCTTAAGGTTAAGGTCGGGCTTTTCCTCTAAGTGGACAGTAATGATGTGGTTACAGTGTCTGTGTTGTAGAGAGATGAATATTAATGGCGGAATGATTGTGTGAACTAATCTTTTTTAGATGTGATGTGATTAATAGCGCTTAAAACTATGATTTGAGACTCATTTAAATGTCTGAGACGAGATGAATTGAGATAGTAAAAGTATATAGTTGTTAAATATTCAATGTCTTTGTATTTTAAATGCAAGGTGATTATAATCACCGTAAAATCCGGCGTATAACGCGCACCTATACTTTCAAGCAGCAATATTTAATTTTTAGGTATATTCGCCGTATAACGCGCACCCCTTTTTTAGGAAGAAACCTGAAACATACGTGCGTAATGCGCTTATGTTTTAAAATCCTTATTCGAGACATTATTCCAAACTTAAGAAAAAATTAGAATACTTGTAAAACTACAATCCTGTAAATTCATAAGGAGTTTCTCTCTCTCTCTCTCATTTCTTTTAAATAAACAGTATTTTGATACATATAAAAGTCTAATTATATGTATTATAGTCTTTGATACATATAAATGTCAATTTCTCTTTATTTTTAATGCTCTCATTTTTACACACGGTGTGTAACGCGCACCGGTAATTTCGATCTTATTTTTTGTGTTAAAAGTGCGTGTTACACGCCGGATTTTACGACAAGGAGAAAATGAATAAATAAGCAAATATTCTCTGGAATAAGGAAATCCTTTTCAAACATTGTCGAGGTCCTTTTACTTCATTCCAAAGCCTTCGGAATAATTCTATGCATAGCAGTATACAGAGAAGGTCATGTTTTTCAAAAACTTATATATACGTCTGGAGCAATTAACGCTTTGGCTGAGCGAAACGTTTATATATGCAGATTGTACTTAAGAGCCTAAAACCGTATTGTAGCTTTAGCGTCAAAGTATAGTATTATTGAATTGAATTTATTATTATTGTAGGGGGGGCGCAATGAAAATTATGATTGAATATTAAAAGTTTGAGAAACACTGCCTTAAGTAGATTCAACTAAAAGAAAAACCGAATTAGCTATTTATATACATACATATATATATATTATAAGTTCAAAATACACGCCATCAAAAACATTAAAGCATTACCACGGTGCATATCTCGCAACTTTTGAAATCTGTACAACAGAAGCTACCATCGTAATACCATGCTGTCAAACTTCTTAAAACATTTATCTTGCTTTATAAAGCAATCACAATCGAACGAAACGAAAACTCAAAACCACACGCATGCAAGTTTCTTAGTTCTAAGTAAGAGAAAAAAAAATGGAACACAGCTTGAACTCTGTTCACGACCAGCCAGATATAATTGCAGTTTTCTTTCATACATTCTGCCGATTACACCGCCATAATCTGTCGATCATTTCCATACATCAAATTCCGTTCACACTTAAATTCGTGTAGTGGTTAAACGTTTAAGAGTAATTTCGTAGCTTGGAGGCGATAGGCCTAACACTCTGTTTCCAAGATGGAGGACGAATGGAATGTTCCCGTCTTGCAACTCGCGCCCAGTCACGGAAACACTGTAGCCAAGTGAATGGTTTTCCTCCCACCTATTAGAAAGACGATGTATCTCTGTACATAATTCCTGGATCCTCTTGCGTGGATTTCAATGTGTTCTTTTAAAAAAGCATTGTGTAAAATTCGCACACGACTCTAAGTTGTTTACCATGATGAAAATACGTGATGTAGCTATAACATCATCAATACTTTTAACCCTGGTTTTTTCTTCGATTCATTTAGGAATAATGAGATGCGCCATAGTAGATATTTTTATAATCGAAATTTTAAAATAAGATTTGCAAATGTTTTCTTTTTTTTTACTGAGAAAGAAAAGTGAAAAACAAGGAGATAAAAAATGGGTTATATTTAATTACTGATGAGGGAAATTTATTTAATTACAGATGTCCTTTTTTTTATGGAAATAAACTGCTTGAAATCTGGCAATAAAGTAGAACGTCGTTTATCCGTACGTTTATTATCCGAAGCGTCAAATATTCAGACCAGTTTTTTATTATTTATTTTTTTTGTCAACTACATGTACTGTATATGAATACGTTTTCGAACAGTGCTATGCTCAACAGTTGTTTCAAATACTAAATGATGACGAGATTGTAACTTTCATGCAAGAAGAATCCGACCCTACGATGAAACAGATGAAGACGAGGACAACAACAACAACGAAAGTAGCAGGAGTCCATCAAATGCTGACACGTTTTCTGCGTTAGACAGCTATGAAGTGGTACGAACAATCAGAGTGCTGTCCTACGTAACTAATGCTGCTCAGGCGAATCAGAGACCTTGCAGCGAAAAAACGAAGGTATACAATGGTACCACGAAAAATAATTGATTATATTTTCCACAATAAAGGTAAAATTGTGACATTTTGCACCTATTTTTCTTTTTCTCCAAGCACATTTCCCGCATATGAGAATTTTTAATATTCGTAGTGTCCGGTTTCATATACTGCTTGGATCGCATTCAGTTTTCGGTTATCCGAACAATCGGGAAGCCAAACGGTGTCCAATTGATTCGGAAAAACGACGTTCTACTGTATGGGCAATAACATGAAATCAAAAAAATTCATTAGTTCATATTCAAGGCTGTTTTTAACCTCCCCGGCGCCCTAGGCACTTCAAATTATTACAACCTCCCACTCTTTCCAGTGTACCACCTCCAGTTCTTACATTGCCAGTTTTGGTTCGGGAGGGTTTTTCCCTTAACTGTCTTACTCTTTTTCTTTTCTTCATTTTTGCTCTTCGGAAAGTTTTACCAAGGCCATCTAGAATCAAGATAACCTTGGTTTTACCATTATCCACTACCTATGGAACCATCGTACCTCCGACTGGCAACCGGCAGCCTTAGGAAAGGATAGCTGCCTAGTTTGGCCACTCTTGTTCATTTCTTACCTTACGGCATGACGGATTAATTAATTTTCATTCCAATGATAGTTCACATTTCTCTAGATTACCATTACGATTAATAACATAACAGTTTATATAACTGAGCAATAAACATATTGTTTTATGATACACGCTTCTTGAACAACGTTACGTTTGATATGTAGAAGCAAACCTGTCCGATGATAACATATTTCAGAGTATTTGCCATTATTCTTCATTATCTCTGCATTAACATAAAAAGATAATAATAAGTTAATGGCCACTATACGCTTTGTGTGTATTGGATTAAAACTCCATAAATTGTACAAGAAGACATCAAGGAAATTCATTACGGTACGGTGTCGAGATGAAATATATCAATAAATTGGAGCGTCTATGAAATTAATTTCCATCCAAGTAACATGATATTCTCCTAGGCATAAAGCGCTTTTAGAAAATTAGCAAATAAGAAATAACTTAATGAATCTGATTTAGATTTTTCTTAAAAGCAGACAGTAATTTAAAATATATGTATTAGAAAGTATAGTTTTATATCACCTTTGTTTCAATTCCTACTATTAGCTCACTCTCTTTCTATATATATATACGAGGGTTGGGGCATAAGTCATGTCAATTATTTTTTTTCTTGTATATATGTGAATGGATCACTAACGTATATGTGTCGTGAGGAAGTTATGCAGGCATAATGTGTATGTAGAACAACAGATAGCTCTGTGATAGCTGGTAGTAGCGCATCGAGGATTGTGAAATCAGTCAGTTGGTGAGAGCGTGTGATGGAAGTAACCCGTGTTGAGCAGCGTTCTTACATCAAAATAGCCGTTCTCCGAGGGAAAAATGTGATGGAATGTCACAGTGAATTAGTGGAAGGTCTTGGAAATAATGCCTTACCATACCGTACAGTAGCACGGTGGGTGCACTGTGTACTGTATTGTCATTCTTTTGCACCGTGAAGACCACATTGCCCTGTATACTACCGTAATAAATTAGTGTGTTACGATGATATTTGAGTGCTATTAATTGTCCACACATGTAGTTAACATCTTTTCCTTTCGTCTGTATATGTCACATTTTCCAACCGGACTGGTATCTTCAAGAAAAAAAAACAGTTGTCATGACTTTTGCCTCAACCCCCGTATATATATATATATATCTTGTTCAAATTTTCAATCGTTAATAAAATACTTTCTATTCATCCATTCAAGTTCAAATACATTTTTTTAAACTTGCAGTGGATGACACTTGATGTAAATACAGTGTTTTCAAATATTAATTCGTTAATTAAATTAAAAAATGAATAAATAGTAAAAAACAAAAATAATAGTCCAACAGCATATATAGAAAGGAATATCGTTCTTTGTGTCCATGCAACACAATGGATAGCGCATTGGACTTCTAATCCAAAAGTCGAGGGTTCCAATCTCACTTGGGATGGCCTAATTTCTGAGAAAGTCCAATTTCTTTTTACTTATACTATTTTATCAGAATAATTAAATGGAATTAATGAATAAATAGAGTTACAAACATAAAATAGTCCAACACCGTATATAGAAATGAAAATGGAAAATCGCTTTCTATTTTGTCACTTAATAGTATAATTCTGTTATATGTAAATACATACTTGTATTAATTGTAACTATTCAATAAAAAGTAGCTAAAATAAAAATTTTCTTTGTTGATCTAAGTAGGAATTGACGTGCCAAACGTGGTTTGAAAGCTATTTT
>BMAV01012501.1:208816-238809 GCA_019973955.1 Trichonephila inaurata madagascariensis | reverse complement strand
TCCGTCAAATGTTATCATGAATTGAACAATCCTACGACATAATATTTCTATGCATTTGACAGAATTTATCATGCCTTTAAAAGAAACTAAATTGACAGTGCCATTTGTTGTGAAAGGACCCCAAAACATCTCTTCAGAAGGGTGTTTTAGTCTGTTGCATATCATCTGGTAACACATTTTTCTCTTCCCTTTGTCTTACTGCACTTGATTTGTATACCTGCACAAATAAATGTGTTTCATTAGTAAAAATTACCTTCTTTCAGTCGTTAACAGACCAAATTAGGTATTTTTTGACCCATGCTAAACGTTTTCCTATCATTTTCTGTTCGAAATTGCTTTATCTTCGAGCCTGTTGCTTTACGACCAACTTTCAGAGGCTTTTGCGTACATTTGAGGTATTTATTTCAACACTACGCACTGAAATGCCTACAACTGAGCAACTGATATACTAAAACCAGTTGAAAGAGTAAATTATAGACAATATCGAGCCGTCACACTACATCTAGGCAGATAAAACCGATTTGTGGCAGTTCGAGATGTCACTGGTAATCACATACCAACCCAGACAAGAAAACTATGTTTGTCCCAATTAATTCGAACAGTACAGTAACTGCATCATTCGATATTTATCATAAAAAAAGCTACAAAAATCTCAGGGTAAGAATTACCATATTTATTTGAATCTAAGCCGCACCGCAAATTCACAACATGTTTTTATTGAAAAATGAAAAAAGCTTAAAAGGGTTTATCGATGTCCAGTTTTATGAAATTAAAATAAATTTAAAATGAGAACAAATAAGAAGTGAATAATTATGTTATTTTATCAGTATTTTAAACTTTCTTAAGCTTACATGATCCTGTAATTGCTCTGATTGCCCCATCCAACTAATTTTTTCCCTTTCAATTCTAAGTAGCACCCGATTTTCAATAACATTAGCATTAAAAAAAAAAATAGGCTTAGATTCGAGTTAATACGATTTTTAAAAATATATACTTTTTTTCAATGTTGAATGATTAAGATAATCATTAGTTGGTTAAACATTTAGGCAATATACGGAAAAAAATTTACAAACATTTCATTTCAAATAAGTTTAAAGACTCACAAGATTCATCATCATAAGTACCTTCCTATCTGATTGCTATTCGTTATTTTTAAAAGTGTTTCTCACGGCAATTTTTTAAAAATACTTTTTTTTTAATAAAATGTGCGAATAAAAAAAAGCTTTCACGAGTCAATAAAACTAAAAATAGTGTCTTCAAAATAGAATCTTCAAACAAAGAAAGAAATCGAAATAAAGTGTGTCTTGATTTTTATAACAGTTTTCGTCTATTGGCTAGCTATAAATAGTGGATTTTTCCATTATGGACTTCTCTATAAAGATGTTGTTGCCAAACTCTGGAAAATAAAATCGGAAACTTTTTCTCACTTTGGACCAAATATTGCTCCTGATGCCATACAAACGATAAAACTTTATGGTCTCCGTAAGTATGAAAAAAAGGGAAGAAATCTTTATAGTTTTTAAGAAGTTGTGGGAAGATTAAAGCTCTCTTTCCGAAATCCATTTTTAACAGAAATGGCGAAGAAAATCAATTCGGAATTGTTTTTTTAACTGTCATATTGGGAGGTTGATAACTTTTAACTACCGGTGTAAAAATATCGATTTTATCTAAAAACTTATAGAGGTAAAACGCTTAAATATCAAACCAATAACATTTAGTGAGATGCAAATGATAGTATTTCCATGATCTTTTGCTATAAATTCAAAGGAAGTATTAATCAGTAACATCGATGATAAAAAATAAACAAAATTACTTGTTGCGTACTTTAATTCAAAAAGAAGAAAAATAATTTTTTTTAAATGTTTTGTTGAAATACAGTGAAATACGTTAAACGCGAAAACACGGTATCCGAATACTTGCGACAATTTTTTTTAAAAAAGGAAAATATGGAAATGTTTTTGTGGTTTTTAGATTTATTTAGAAATGAAGAAATTATTTATCAAGAAAGAAATGCTGAAATTAAGAAGAGAAAGAAATTGTTATTACTAAAATGGGAAAAAATGGGTAAAAGTTTACAAAAAATTTCATAAACAAGGCCTATTCTGTACAAAAAGTTTATGAACAAATTTTAAATTCTTCAGTTTTGATGTGTTGCTTTGCTATTCATTTTTGAAATGACCATCAGGGCTGCACTGGGAGAAGAAGGCTAATTTGGCTTTGAAATACCCTCGGAATAGCCTGTGACACGAGCTAATTTTGTTTATCTAAGCTACTTTCACCCTTCACTCCTACAAACACCAAACAAAAACATCTCATCTCTCAGCAATTGGTTTTGGAATTTGTTGACGAGTGCATTGCAGTGAGGGTAAAAATAAGAGAGTTTGGTAAAAGTTTTCTTTTTTTTCTATTTTAGAAAGATTTTCTCACGAGCACAATGGCAAAGAGCTCAGGGGGAAAGCAAGATTCTATTTCACATTAAAATGAAGATGGAGCTGCTTAAGACCATCGTTGATGAAAAACGGAAGTTGAAAATGGAAATCTTTAAAGATTTAGGTGTTGCGTAGTTTTGTATTAAGATTCATTAAGTTTTTGAAAATGTTTTTGTTTCATTGATTTTTATTAAACGTATGCATATATGCATATGTATGTAAATAAAATGTACTCTAATATAAATTTAATTTTGTAGAATATATGTTTTTTAACACTCTTTTATAAACTTTACTTGTATGTAACGGAACTTTGATCTCAGTTTTTACCTACTTTAAAAGGTCAGATTAATTCGAAATTTTGCTTACTTGTCAAGGACCGATGACAATACAAATAACTTAATAATTTGGTTCCATTATTCTAATCAGGATCATAAGAATTACCGATTTCTTATTTTCAGATCCCATCCCGCATCTGGTGACTAATTCCAGATCCCATTTCCAGATTTTCTTAAGATTTATTAAAAGATTAAGTGACAACTTAGTTCGATTAACTATAAAAGCGTGTTTTTTAGTTGGCGACATTTATTGGCGCATTGTTTATTCATTATAAACGAAGCACATGATTGCCAACTAAGCGCATACAACACATACGAAATCGGGTTTGGCAACTTGGTGATTTATCTTGAATGTTGGCATTGCTTCGATAATTCGTAAGTACCCATTTCGGAATCAATTATACATATTAAATATCCAAATCATTATCAAACTTATAATAAAACTATTTTAATTTCATTAAACAATAGTATTTCACTCCCCCCCCTTAAAACGGACAAAATTAAAAAGGAAGAAAAATAATCGTTTGGAAGTAAATTATTAGTTTATTTCAAGAAGCATGATAATCGATTGTAACATTTCCAAAAATAATGTTCGTAGCAAATAAATACTGAGGAAATAAAAAAAAATGAATATAAATCATGCATTTTCTTTTGTTTTTCTAATATGGCTGCGCAGATTTATTCCATCTATCGTTTCATTGATCATCTCTTGACATTCAATGAAAAGTAATGAGCAATGATTTTTAAATGTTATGTTAAACGCAATGTTAATACATTTCAATAATTAATTATTGAATTTAATATTTTGAAAAATGAATATCGATGTAAATTATTCACCATTTTTCTCTTTTTTTCTTATTCCCCTTTATTTTCAATTGATTATCGTTTGGCACTTCATTCATAATAATAAATAATGTTGGTATAAAAAGAACCAAAATTAAAATAATAAATACAGACAGCATGAAGAATGCAACTAAAATATTTTTTTAGAATAAATGTCATTGCTATAATAATTAGTTAGCTACATGCCACTTTCGTTACGCTCTGTATTAATAAAAATAATTTCTTTTACAAAATCGTTTGCCATAAACTTTAAATAGATTTAACTGTCAGCTTGTTCTTTTTAGAACAAGTTTTATTCTTCAAGAATCCAATATGTTAAGCTTCTATCCTGGAACCATTACTCATAATGAAGAATGGTAATGATAATTTATTTTTATTTTTCTGGTTATAGTAGACCACCCATTGGTAAATTAATAAGAAACTTACACTGACTACTTGGTCATGGATTTGAATTCTACGATGATTAAAATAACGACGTGGGATAAATCTTGTGGAGTTAGTATTTGGGATAATAGTATATTTTATATATATTTTGATTTATTTTTATTGAAATAAAATAGACTGACTAGCGACAGTATGGTATTATTTGTTAAGTATTATTCCTAGAATCATTATTTTAAACTAAAAAAAATGGCTATGTAATAAAAAAAATATTGAAATTAGAGTTAATAGAGTTGAATCTTGATGAAAATTCACAAATGAAAGCACTGGAAATCGATTTATGATCATATCAAATATGTCAACTGGAAAATAATGCTTTTAATTTAGGTGTTTTAGTTTTATTTATGTTGACAATGGTGCCTATATACAGAAAAAAATTAATCAGTCAAATTAAGGGGGAAAAAAAACGAATTATCGGTCGGTAATGTCTATTGATTTGAAATCGTCTTAAATATTTTTAAATGTATTCGAAATTATTCATATGAACTGTGTATTCATAAAATAAAATAAAAAATATTATTTAAATAAGGCAGTTTGAAACATATTTTAAATTTTAAAAAGGGAAAATGAAATGTTCTGCAATATATAGTGAATAGAAAAAAAATATTTTACAGTTATTTGTAATATTTCACAACTTTTTGAAAAATGAAGAAGCTATGAGAATAAATGGAATTTTGCTCAAATTTTAATAATCCAATTTTAAGGATTCATTTGAGAAAACACTTTTAATTTTCAAAATCTAAACATTTAGAATTAAAAGTGTTATAAACTGAAGTGAATTAAATTCACATTAGTTGAATATTCGAGTATGTATCTTAAATATTTTGCTATTCATAATGTTAAAAAATTAAGAAATAATTCTTTTTCTCAAAATAAAAAAAAATAAAAACTATTCAAAAGTGTATTTTGAAAAATGTAGCATTCAGAAGGCGACATTTTATTTGTGAAAAAATTGTGCATAATGCATGACAAATTATTCCTTAAAACTGGTTACATTTTTTACATTTATGAAGATGGAATTTGCAATAATTCGTCCTGAAACTTCTTTCAAGTAGGCAAAATCGTTTTTATTGGAATTAAAATAACACTATTCTATAACAAACTTTTTCCGAAAATCTTAATATTGATAGAAAAGTACAACTGTAGTTTCTAGTTTTATAGAATTATCATAATACAATAATTGAATTGACGCAACTAAAGATTCTTCGAGCAACATGTTGAGTGATGAGTAGGCTTGGGGGAAGGGGTTGTACTCATAACTTGACCATGGTTCAAAATTGTGACGTCCATTGCCATAAGCCCCTCGCAGAGTAATTTTTCAACACGACGTTAACAAGCAAATCATTAACTATAATATATAAGGCTATCTGCAACATTTTAGTAATTATCAATAAAAAGACCCAAATGACATCATATCAAATATCTGATTGCGAAGTTAATTATTGTAACATATTATATTTATTATAGAGGTTGATTTTAAAATCATGGGCCAAACTTTGAGAGGTAGTAGAGCTCACTAAAACAAATAATTTTTGTTTTGGAATAAATGGGCGGAAGTGCGGCATTGTGAGGCACAAATAGAAAAAAGTAACACATTAACGTAGCGTTTCTTAAACTGTAGGGCGCGCCTCAATAGGAGGGCGTAATAATTCCACGAGGCGGATACGATCATATTGAAAAATCGAAAATAAAAGATTATTAAGAAAAATTATTAATTTACTGAAAGTAAACAAAATACATTCTGACATAATAAAAAATTAAACTAACATTTACACTGATATAATACACTTGTAAATGTATCAGTACTGTACAATGTATTTTATAATTAATTTGACAATACTAAGTTAAGAACAAATTTAATAATTACCAGTGAACCCATGGGCTTGTCACATATAAAATTATGTACAAAAATTAACACTTATATCTTGATAATTTGTGCGGTTTATATATAATCCCTTCACTGCCGATTAAAAGTTACGCGGTTAATCCCAAATGACTCTGTTTTCAACGTATGCGAGCATATGTAATGTATTGTGTGAGAGGGGGGAGAGGAATAAAAATAAGGAAATCCTCCGATATAAGTAAATCCTTCGCAAACGCTGTCAAGGTCCATTTTTTGCATTCCAAACCTTTCGGAATAATTTTATAGATAGCAGTGAACATAATGGATCGTACACCGGAAAGACTTATATATACGTCCGTGGCATTTAACACACCGACTGAGGAAGACGTATATATACGCCCGTGGCACTTAAAAGGTTAAAGTGGTATTGTAGCTTGAGTGTCAAAGTATAGTATCATTGAATATTCAATACATTGTTATTGTATGGAGTAGGGAGAAAATTATGACTGAAATTAGAGAAAATGTTAAAACAGTTTTGCAAATTTCATTCACCGACCGTCAGGCATGCTTGGCAACCTTTATGGTGTGATGGGCTGACAGTATTGGCGATGATTGAAGGCAGCAAAGCGGTGTGTCAGTGATGTGCTGCACCTCCAAAATGGGCATTTGCGCTTGAGATTTCGATGTTTATGGGTGATTTTGCAAAGAGCGAAAAGGCAGACATGCATCTAAGGTACGGTGCTGCTAATGATAACGGCAGATCCTACGACTGTATCAGGAAAGCTTTACAAGTAGACGCATGTTGAACCACATAATGGTTCAGGAATTACATCGACATCTGTGTGAAAATGTTTCATTTATCGCCAGTACTGATGGAAGGGGTAGATCATGGATTGTACGACAGAGTTGGAAGAAGTCATCCTGGACCATGTGGACAAAACACCAGGCACAAGTACAAGGGTTGTGTAGCAAGTCGTCTACATATTAGTCAACCAAACGTATGGACAGTTTTAGTATTGGACTGTTAGTGGATGCAATTTCTAAAATTGCTTTATCAATCTCTGTTCGGAATCACTTGTTAAGTATTCTACTAATGAACATTTTAGGTTTCCGTTGATATGTTATTTTTTATGCTTGCTCAACGCCTCACTTCCGCCCATACACAAGGAATTGTTTATTTTAATGAGCTCTACCACTTCTCAAAGTTTGTCCCATGATTTTAGAATCCCCTTGTATAATATGTAAGACATTTAGGCTTAATAATTTTAATTATTATTCCGTCATATTTTAATATACTGCAACTTTAATTTACTTTTAAATATCATAATTAGAAACGCATAGCTACCAATTAAAATCTTTTGATTAAAAAATTACTTAAAAACACAAAAGAAACAAGTCATTATAGAAACCTTCTTAAAAAGTTTAAAACTTTTAACTTTTTGAGTTACTTTCAACTCTTATAACACAGAAGAAAGGTTATGGGTACTGTACGGAAACACATAATTGTTTTAACCCCTTAACTTCCGATTAAAAGCAACGCGATTCGCTCCCCAGTGCCACCGTTTTTCACATAGGCGCGCATGTTAGATGGGAAAGGGATAGGCACAAATAAGCAAATTTTTCTCTGAAATAAGCAAATCCCTTGCAAACACTGTCTGTCAATGTCCTTTTATTGCATTCCAAAGACGTCAAAATAGTTTTACTGATAGCAGCGCAAAGAGAAGAATTGTACTTTGGAATAACGGATATATACGTCCTGGGCACTCACTACGTCTCTAAGTCTCACTTGTGCAAGACGGATATATACGTGTGTGGCACTCAAGGGGTTATTAAATCGTCACTGAACAATACAATACTCCTAATGCTTAAATAGAAGCCTTCTTCCTACTTTGACTCACTATAGAGATATGTCACGATGATTTTTTTTGATTTAAAGGCACTTAACGATAAAAATCAAGTTAATACTACCCAAGCAGTTTATGAAAAATTGTTCTTTATATTGCCTTTCAACAATCAAAGAACTCTTGTCACTCATCCCATAATGATACACGATCTTTCGTAAAAATAGAGACATATCAAGCTGCGGTTATGTATTTCAAAAAAAAAAAAAGTCACCTTATCTATTTTACTGCCAGGGAACACAGACGACTACAAGTTTTAGCAGAGGCCAAAGCATTTGTTACCCATTTCATTACGTCCAATCTTCCGTTTTCAAACCACGTTTAATTGAAGTAGCTGTCTTGGAGGGTCATCCATTACAATAGATCAAACTCGCAACTGGCCTCCAGAAGAAATTCTTCTTTTGCGCTAGGGGGTGGGAAGGATGGCTTTTCTTCGAGATGACAATTTGAGTTATGCCGGGGATAAAAAAGAAAAGTAGATTCAAGTATCTTTTCTCCGTCGGGATTTGATTATTTATTTATTTATTTATTTATTTTTTTCGTATTTAAAAAAAGGGGCAAGCACGGAAGACCTCCTTTATAGAAAAGGAGTAAAGATTTGTTAAATGGGAGAAATGCCAAAATTCTTTTTATAGTTGATGGGTTTTTTGAATTATAAAATGGGGAAAAAGAGGTTATCGATGCCACATCGATCAAAAAGTATTCATCGCTTTAATGTTGACGATGATTGGTGTTAATTTTAATCGTGATCGGTGATTGTGCGATCCATCAGAGCTGGTCGAGTTCGTTGCCTTGATGCTGTGGTTATTTTATTTTTATTATAATTAAGTTAAATTTCATGTTTGTATATGGAAATAAGAGAACTTAAGTCAATTGAATACATTATTGAAATGAAATGTGTTTGAAGCCAGGAAAAACTTCTTTTGAATTTAAGAATTTCTCTTTTATATCTTTATTTACAAATACGCAAAAGCCATATACAACTCTGCCTTAATACATTGATTTTCATATTTACTTTATACGTCATGATGGATGTTTCGATCCACAAAAGTTTTTCACACACACATATAAGTTTTCGGAGTATTATGATCTCAAAACTGGCTTTTAAACCATTTCAATGGCATTTGTTTCAATTCCATATCAATCAAAATTAATTTCTAATTCTTAAATATATACATTTTTTTTTTAATTTAAAAGAAAAAAGTAGACACTATTTAAATGTTATAGAATTTCTTTTAAAAACTGTTAAAATGTTGAATAAAAGAACAGTTTAATTTTCAAAAATCAAATATACAATTTCCTATACTTTCCCGCTTTTTTAAAAATATTACATTCTCTAGTTACATAATATTAATGCATTTCTGATACTTAAAATTCAGTTTTTTTTATATGTAAATGGCACTTACAACAAAAACTAACTAAAACAAATTTTATATAAAATGAAATGCACTTTTTGGCAAAAATACAAATAAAAAATATTTTTCAAATAGTTTCAACAAACGAAGTATTTAGTTCTTTAGTAAAGTGAGTGCTAACTCAGTAATCAACCTCGTAACCTGATCGCTTCTCATAATTACGAAAAAGACCGAAGGCCTGAAAAAATATTCCAAAGCTTAATTGACAAGCGTGAGACCCCATGGTATAGTAAAAATAATATGCTTTAATTCTGTTATTGTTAACATGTGTGTCAACATTAGAGAGTTTTTAATGTATGGATGAAGAATGTTTAGAACTAACGTTTTTTTCCGTCGGCTAGTTTCACTAAGCCAAGAGACATCGCCAAATCAAATAACTTGCCAAATGCTGACATCATTTCTGCACATGCAAGGAAACAAATTCCCATACATGTTTCTTTCGTATTAGTCCATTGACAAATAAGTTGGTGGAGATTTAGAAGAATTAAATTCTGAATTAAAAAAAAAGACATATATACTTGAAATATAACTAATATATCTAATAACAACAGTATTTGGTTGGTCAAAATGCCGCGATGGGTTCAATTCATGACGGTCACATGATAAAAACAAACACGTGTTCTCCATTAAATTCAAAACAGACGTCAAATTAAATGTACTTGTTCTATTTAAAGAACTAAGATTAAAGATGTTCAAATGTAATAAAACAAATGTGTCCAAAAGATTTTTCTCAAAAATCTTATTTTATGCATGTACTTTTAAATAAATGCTTTTTGCATACCTATGGGCATTATCATTGTTGACAAATTTCTATTTTTTAAGAGAAAGTTTCTGAAAAGAGCAAAAATTGGCAACAACAAAGCGCATGAACTGGTCAGTCGGAAACACATGATTGCTTTTATCGTCTGATTATGACGTCACATGATTTTTGAACTGATTGGCGTGTTTATCTTTATCATGTGAATATGACGTCACATGAATTCAATCCATTGCATTCGAATTCGCTACAAATGAGTCGTCTTCGTATATATATATATATCTATCTATATAAGCGATGTTTCTTATTTTTCCATTTTGCTAAACCTCTTAGTCTTACATATTAAACTGTAATTTTGGAAATACTCCACTGCGTTCACTTCCATAGAAAAAGTAAGAAATCCTTATGATTTTTAACATCAAAATAATAGAAAAATTATGCAGGAAAGGTTACAAATTATAAACAATATTATTATTTTATTTTATTTATTATTTACACGAGCGAGAAACATGTGTACCTCTAAGGAAAAACTAATTTTAAGCATGCTCGAAAAAAGATTGTTGTGTTTGAACATACAAAAGAACAAATTTTCACTATTGGCTGCATATCTTGTCATTTGGCGACGTTTTTGGATTCGACGAAATGGGCTTATAGTATAATACACAATTAGGATATTTACTTACAAAATTTCCGAGGATATTGAAGTTTTTTTAGGGTAGCTTTTTCTCTGTTGTTTCTTTCTTTTACGCGAGATAAAGTATAAATTTAAACATTGTTTCCGAAATAAAAGTTTTAAAGTTATAGGTGTCGTTGATTGTCCTTAGACGTACGAGGGTAACTATGAAACTGTTGAGACACGTGCAGACAAAAAAATTAATTTAAAAAAATTAAAACATTTTCAACGGTTTAATTTGAAGGTACAGAGTATTTTAACGCAGCAGACGATTTTTTACTGACTTACTTCAAGTTGTTTAGCGTAGAATAAATTTTAGACAGAAGTGAAAATTGAGTTGACACGAGAACATTATCGTGCTATGATTTTTTATGATTTTAAAGTGGGATTAAATGAAGAGGAATGGTTTTAACGGCTGTAATTAGCATTTGGTGCTGAATCTCTATATCGTGCTACTGTATTCAGATGGTTTAAAGAATTTTGCAGTGGTCGCAATTCTCTTCAGGATGAAGAACACACAGGAAGCCCGCGGTCTGCAGTAATCCCAGATAATGTGTCTGCCATCCGAAAAATGTTAATGGGTGATAACCGATTTATCTACCAAATGGTACAGAAGGAACTTAACATCGGATACACAGCCATACACAAAGTTATTCATGATAAATTACAACTGAAAAAAGTAATTTGCCGTTGGGTTCCCCATAATCTAACTGAGCACCAAAAGAAAGAGAATATCAGAATCAGTAAAGAAACCCTTAAATTACTAAATGCTGGTGGCCACCGTATCATTTCTAAAATTGGAATGAATAATGAAACGGGCATACCGTTTTTTGACATTCCAACACGTCAAGAAAACAAAGGAAGGTCTTTGAAGATGAGTCTGCGTCGATAATGGTGAAAAGACAACGAGCAATGAAAGAAGTAATGTATGCCGTTTTCTTCAGAAGTACGGGATTCGTCAAAACCATCAAGTTGAAAGGATAGAAGACTGACATCAAACTGGTATACCCCAAAATGTGTTCCAGAAATTCTTCAAAAAGTGAATGTTAGGGCCCCGTACGTTCATACAGCCCCGTATTGAGTTTCTTAAACAAAAACAAATTAAAGTGATAGGACATCCACCTTATTCTAACGAATCCAGCCAGCTATGTGTGAATTTCGGCTATTTTTTAATCTAGAAAAGAAGACATCGTTTTCATTCAGAAGAAGAGATTGGTGTGGCTATAAATGCATTTTTTTCATCAACTCCAAGAAATGAATGGTTTGAGGCATTTAATCTGTGGAAAATTTGTCGAGACTACTTTGAACATTCCTAAAATTTTGTAAGTATAACTTTAAAAATCTTGGAGTATCTCAAAAATTTCAGATTGACCCTCGTATTTTATATAGTCAGAAAACATTATAAAACTGCTCAACGGAATTTGGAATCCTAAATTCAAATCGTGACTCTGTCAATAAATATAAAGAAGTTCGTGCGATATTTCTTTCTGAAAGTCATGCGCATTGGAAAAAGATAGCATCTGTTTTACTTAAAAGTATCATGATTTTTAAAAAATAATTTATATCTGTCCTCACAGCTACACTTAACAATTATTCAGACTGGCATTTATGCATAAGTGAGTGTCAGATCCATGAATCGTTTGTTATTAATGAACTGGAATAGGGCATAATGAATCCTGATATTTAATTAGCTGTCATCGTGAATTGTTACATTATAGCCTATTTACTGTAGCAGACGGATATAGGAAAATTAAATCTCACGCACAAATAATTGAAAATGTAAAATGGGCAATAATAAGTAGAAAAATTGATAGAATCACAAAAAATGGAATTGCAAGCATAAACGCAAAGAGAAAAAATATTTTTGAGAAGCATTCACGAATTAAATTCCCAGTATTCTATGAATAGAGGCTATAATTCTATTAATAAAAGGTTTTGATTTTGGAAAAACCAATTGAATATTACCTTATTATTTTTTTTTAAATTCCTTATCACCCCACAGGACTGGATAAGGAAATAACCGATTAAGAGATGATATGTATGAAACCTATATATTAAATTTTATTGAGTAGGAATAATTAAACATGTTAGTCGCACATAATACACTCATGTACATTAATTAAGGATAATTCAGAGTCGTGAAAATCGAATTCTAAAATAAATATACCACCGGTAAAATAACTTCACACATCTTCAAGAATCATATGCAAATTGCAAGAAGTCACCAAATGACACCGATAGTACGTCACAATGACGAGAGTGTAAGAGGGAGGGGGGATAAATAAGGAATACAGGAAAAAAAGTAAAATTGTTTGCAAGCGCTTTATAAGCCTTTCTGTGCAACAACCGCATAGTTTTTTGATAATATGCCAACTTCTAATAGCTTAAATGTCTTAAATCTTGAAAATTACAATCCCAATGGCAATACTAAGAGGCCCAGAAGAATCCTTCTGGACTCGTATAATCCCCCTAGTAATTAATTGCGTCATTCCCCTCGTGGCGAATGACAATTTTCGGATTTGTCATTTTACTCTCTCTTTCATGTTTCCTTTCTTACATTTAAAATATTCTCAATCTGCAACCCACACAGGCAAGCACCATTTTCCAATCAATTTCTGTTCCATAAACTTCAAGGCAGCCAATAGAGTGTTAACTTACTGATTCTCTTTTAGTCCACTAATCAGGAAGCTCCCTCTCAATCCAGGCCTCTCCACTTCAAGGCCCAAATACATTTCGATATGGGATGGAGGAACCTTTAGCGTTCCGTTTCCCAAAGATGTCAAGCTTCTGTCTAACTACATAGTTATGACAAAAGAAAACATTTCGATGATTTTTTAAGTGGAAGAAATATCGGCCGTCTGGAATGGGGAGGGGGGAGGGGTAGCCAGCAAGAAATTTGGTAAGATGATGGAAATATGTGAGTCGCCCCCGAGTTACGACACCGAATGAGAACCAATATTTGGCAGTTACTGGGGACAAAGGACGCATTTGGATGATTTTTCACGTGGTAGAATCGTGGATGTTATAGGGTTCATTAAAAAAAAAAAAAAAGACGCGCCGAATTTGTTCAATAGACATGATGACCTATGAAGATCGATAATTGTCTATTATAGCGAGGCGTTACAGGAGTGCCACATCTAAGCTATTCCGTGCATCACATGCGATTACAACCCGAGTTTCAGGCGTTACTGTTTACAGAAGATTATATTAGAGAGGTATGTTTCCAAAGAGACATGCTGCTTACAACCTACTTATTTCCATGCTCAGAACTCATTTATCTTAATAGATCATTGACTTAGGAGCAGGAATTAATCGTTCTGTTCACTGTAAGTTCAAATTAAGTCTGGTTACTCATATACTCCGATTCTAATCAAATTATAAATAACCAAACTGTTAAGGTTTTCATGTATATGAGGTGTTTGAATTGGGATACACCTCAAATCAGGTGTTTAAGGTGTTTTAATTTTGATACTTTCAAAATACGGGGACGTTCATAAATATTTTAAGTACTGGTCTTGATGTTGTGAACAGTTCTTCACTTTTAAATATTTTTAAGAAGTTCTTGGGTGAGTTGTTGGAGAACTCTGATATTTAAAACCTATTCTGTGTGCATATACTCAGCTACTTAAATATTTTAATATATTTGAGTATTGATATTTTTCAGAGATCTTACAGTGCCGAATATCATAATTCTTAAAACTTTTAACTTTTAAATTTTTGAGATTTCAATGCTTTTTTATACTTGAATTTTAGTATTTGGTGAATTGTTGATTTTTGATAGGGTGGTTCATATTTATGTAGTGTAGTGGTTAGTAACGCTGACTGCTGTGCCGTAGGGCCTGGGTTCGAATCTTGGAGGAGGCATGGTTGTTTGTAAATGTATAGTACCTTTGTGTGGGGGCATGGGGGTACTCTAAATAGCCATCGAGCCGCAAGTCCTTTCGTGAGGTTAGTGGAAAGGCAAGAAAAGTGGGAATCCCCTGACCATTCCCAGGGTGTTCTTCCTCAAAATTGGGGTGGAACCGAGCAAAATAGTACAGTCACCTGTATGGTGCTCAAAGTTTACGGATAACGACAGACGTAGCATTCCAGCCCCTAGCCGCGAGGAATTTCGTGGGCCTAAATCTGATGTTACTGTCGATCAGGAGGCATAAGTAACAACAATAACAGTTATATACTTAGCTATCATAGTATTTTAATATTTTTGTGTCAGCACATATTTTTGAAATTACGGTGGCGAATATCTCAATTATCCAGTTTTCATCTTTTTAAATTTTGAGATTTTAATGTAACTGGATACTTCCACATTTTAACCAATCAAACTGCAATAGAGAGCAGATTGGTACTATCAAACTAGTTTAACCCTACTTTTCTATCCTAAGGCTGAGATTACTCTTGGCTAATTTATAAATTTCTATTTATTTAAATTTAAACTTTCTTATTTACTTTATAAAGTTAGCCATTGAGATTTTGAATCTGGATTTTTATTTTAATATTTTATTTTGTTTACTTATTATTGTTTTTCTTTATAATGTGTTTCATTTTTTGTATTCAAATGTATATACATATATATCAAATATTGTAAATGTGATTTCTTTAAGAAAATTAACCGACACCGTTGAAAACTATAAGCATTTACTATACAACAATATTTTTTTTTACCTTATCTGTAATAAGAATCAAGGGTCAAAATACTATTGTACATACATTAGCTTTGTTCTAACATTGTTACAATTATTTATTAAGAACAATCGTCTATAAATCAAATCAAACACAAAGTAATTCAAACGTTTTTCATAAATAATACATACTGTATTTCATCGTAAATTCAAACTGCTACACTGAACTGTCAGTTTGAAAATTTACGATGAAATTAAATAAATAATAAGAAAACGAGTGATGCTAAAGCATCAGAAAAACATGATTGTAAACTTCGCCACCCCCAATACAGGACCCGCGATCTCGGTTCCCATACGCTAAATTCTAAATCATTATGTATTGGGTGTGCTCGAGTAGGATTGTACAACAATTAATTGTGTGGTGGGTAAGATATTTCGCCAAAAGAGGGGTGTGCGTGAAGACATAAAACGACAAGATTAATGCGCCTTTATTTTTATGAGCTAGGGGGGCGGGCCGGACGGGAGTCCCGCTGAGAACAAAACGTTCATCCCACCAGCCACCCCTTCACAGAAATCTTTTAAAAGACTTGCCTGAAGTGCATTGCTACTGTGATGCAGATTGTGTAAGTTAATTCTATTGACAACACACTTGCCATCTTGTAATGTGCGTGCATCATTTTGCGCGAGAGATTTATAGAAGAAATCAGGGCCCCACGCCCCTTCTTTATCTTTATTCTTTTCTTCTTTTCTTTTATTCTTTTTACTGAAAGGTCTTGAATTTTAAAGGGGGAGATTTACGATCGTTGCTGATTTTCATTCTCAGCGGGTGACGACATAAATATTGAGCTTATATTGAAGAGGGTCGCGGGAGGGGCGAAGAAGGCGAAAAAAATAATAAATTCTTATTTTTCTCATGTCAGCGAAAAAATTTTGGAAATGAAAGAATGTATCGTTTTGTCCATGCAACTTACTGCTTAGAAGAAGTTTTAGGCGGACTAGGTTGTTGATAAAAAGAAATTTGGAAAATACTTTTGAGTGAAAATTCAGAACCTAGTCAGGAGAAAAGATAGATGGCAAATTTACGATTTGTAGTTACTAAAATCATTAAATCATATTTTTCCGACCTTTTTTGAACTGGCGCCCCCCTTTTTTTGGTGATTTTTCCGATACCCCCCCCCCCTTCCCCTCCAGAGAATAATGAGACACATACGTGGTGAAAACACGAATTAGATTTCTTAAAAATATTCTATTACTAAAGGAATATATTTTTTTAATTTAGTTTTTTTCCTAAAGCCCCGATGTTTTTTACTTGCAAATCTGAAATAGCTATTGTCACGAATATACAGTTTTAAATACATATAATCAACATAAGGTAACCAGTATTAAAGTTTATTTGTTAGAACATAATCAGCATGTTCTTTTAGTCTTTTTTTAGACTATATTTGGTTAATCTGTCCACACCCCTCCATACCAGCTCAAAACTCCCTAACTTATTCTGGATCGTTTACTGACCGCCGAAAGCCTCAAACGCCAACAAGGGGGCGTTATCGCCAGGGATGCTATATCAATGATACGGGGCCCCCAACATGTGTAACTACAGTCCCACTAACAGGACTTTTATATCTAAAATAGGGCCCCGAGGGAATTTTGATACAGGGCCCTCTCAGTGCTAGCTACACCAGTGGTTATCACCCCCTTTGAGACCAATGCATTAAATTAACTTACCAACTTAAATGTAAAAAAGTATCAGCTATGATAGCTACAGTATCATTATTAAATTTGTAATAATTATTCTGAAAGTAAAAATGAAAAATACAGGGTGTCCCATAAATAGCGCCCAGACTGCACAGCCAGATCCCTAGTTGAGAGTACATACAAATTGCCCAAAGAACTCTACATGTACAATCCATAATTTATGAGAAAAATGCGAAAATGTATGTCGTAGCAGGGAAAAAGCACCGTATTGGACATATCAACTGCAGTATTTGCAAATATTTAAAAAGGCAGATGTTCTAAGCTTCAGCCATGCATATGGAGGCAGGTTTGAGCGCATCGTGGAAGGGATGAGTGCACACGTAGCAGCAACGTGATGCCCACCGGAGTACTAACAGCATGCAGACGAGCAACTAAGTCCGTTTGTGTAGTCACTACGTCTCGATTAGGGATTGCAATATCGGGATACCGAATACCGGTATTTTGAGCCATTTGTACAGTTTTGTAATACCTGTATTCACAAGTTTAAATACCGTTTTTTCGATATTTACTAGACATTTTTAAAATTATCTCCACTATATGTTCAGGGATCACCAACGTAGAAAATAGTATACGTTTTTTGCTTTAATATCCCCCTAACGGGCGAAATCAATTAGACTGTGAATATAAAGTTGTATCGTACAATCAAGAGAAGTGATAAAATATGTGAATCATCCAAGGAGACAGGCCAAAACTATCCTCTTACACCTAAGAGCAAGACTGCACATGCGCAGGATTCGTAGTCTGATATTCGTATCTGAGAAAACAAAGTTGTAGTTATGAAAAAAGTTTGTAATATTTCGATATTTTTTAAATTGGTGAGTTTGTTATTCACATTGTATTTACATATCATACAGTACAATTGAGGCATCTTGTTTTTTAAGATCACATTTCAAAAATTTGTAATTGTTCCACTGACTGAATAGTGATATTTAGATTTTTTAGTGATTTAAATAAATAAGATGTTCCTTTACTTTTTTGTGTATGTGCGATTCTTTATATACTGTTATAATTTATAAGTTACATATTATTTTTTGTGGTATTTACACACTCTGATTACTTTACTATAAAACTGCAAAATAAAACAAAGAAACGCCTGTGTTTTCTTTCCTTTTCTAAAATTTCTACTACCGGTATTAAAACCGGTATCCCGGTATCAAAATCTAAAAAATACCAAATACCGTAATTGAAATTTTGGTCCGATATTGCAATCCCTTGTCTCGATGCATCAAGTTCTTGAGATTGCCCCACATGAAAAAAAATCTAACAGTGGGAAATCTGGTGATAGTGGCAGACATAGAGCCTGACCTCCAAATCCAATCCAGTGGCCGGGATATGCTATATCCAGCCAATTACGGACAGAAGCACTGAAAAATATCAGAGCCTTATCATGAACCTTTAGGCACATCATCATTCCTTCAACATCATTTGCAGTATTTTTCTCATAAACTACGGATCGTACAGGTGCAGTTCTCTGAGCAATTTTTATGTAATCCCAACGAAGAATCTGGCTTGTCACTATTTTTAAGCCACCCTGTATATAAGAATGGGAAATAAAAAAAAAGCTTCATCTTGATTGTCTTAATGTCCCAAGAAAGGAAAAGAACACGAGAATGAACCTTATAATTCTGAATCACAATAAAGCGTCAAGGACGACATCTAAACAGGCATACCACTGTCTTAACTTTCACACCACTCTAACGTAAGATCTTTAAGTCCATTACAGAGATTAAACGTGTATCAGCCCCTCTGTACGGTTAATGTCGTTTTCAGCCCCTCGACACGGTTTTTAGTGGCAACAAGATTAGAACCCGTGACTCAACAAGGTCGGCCACGAGTTTTTGATCATAACCACCGGCTCCCACGGCCAATAGTGAGCAAAGTTTATTACTTCACATTAACAAAGCAACACAAAGGTTATTTATTGGCCATGGATCTCGTAATTTGAAACCTCGATCAAGTGATGAGGGTGACACCTGAAAGGGCACTACCCTGTCCAAACTACCATACTATACCAACGGAAAGACTGAGACACAACAGATTAAAACTTGAACCCACCCCTATCCACGAAGGATATTCAGTAGCTTCAAGACTAGAACCCGCCACTCAACAACGCCGGCCACGAGTTCTTGACCATAACCACTACACTGATGCAACTTAGGGGAGTGAAAGAATGAATGAGTGTTTATTAACGTGGCACAATAAAGCATTTGTCGACGAACCTCATAATTTTGAACATCTGGCAAGTGTGACGACACATAAACTCGCATCCCCTCTCCAATCTACCACACCATGCCACAGCAGATTTAACATGCATCAACACTTCTACAGTATTGGTCTTCAGTGGCACTAGTGATCGAACTCATAACACCCCTACCGCGAAAGACCACGTGAAAGAAAATGATTGAAAAAAAGGGGTTAAAATTCAATTTTTAAATGTATATTTATTGAGAAATACTCACTTATCAATTCCTAATTTATTTCTACACAACACACACAAAGATGAAATGCCTGAAACATTGAAATCAAATACCGTTACTGAACATGGTTTTTTTTTTTTTTTTTGCAGAGATAAAAGGAAAACAAACCGAAAAATATTGCTAATTACTATTTACTTGGTACATATTTACTTGCATGATGATGATACATTCACAGGTTACCGGTTTCTAATTATGTATCTTGTAACAATAATAACAAATATTACTTAGACTGCAAATAACGGGCTTCGTAATCTCTAGTTAAGTAAGCTTCAGACGCTTGGAAGCAAGCCAAAACATGTCTTAATTGTGGCTAAAGCTTTCATTTCCTAAATTACGAAGCGGAATGCAATATCGAGCAATCTTTTTAATGTCTTCTGTAATTGTCTCAACTCCAATCACGTTCTGCAACAACCTTTGGCTGAGAATATCTTAGCTCATATATAAACGGATGTAAGCCCAACACCCCCTCTTCCTCTTGCGTATTCTGTAGTTTTGAATAAACGTTTAAAAATTTCTACAAATGAGAAGTGTATAAAATTAGATGAATGGGTTATTTTAGCAAAAGGTGTGTGGGTGAATCCCAGAAAATGCACAATTTCTGTATAAAATGTATTTGTTATTTATGTAAAATATGAATGAACTTGCCATAGTTTTATGAACATGTACTATATTTGGTATTTTAGAATTTTTCGTTTATTATTTAAATATGGGGTTACGCGAACAAGCTGTAATTATTACAAAGGCAAAACTGTTAAGTTTGGCCAGTGCAATGTCTATAGTGTTTAACTGCAATAATTTTTAAAGTTAGCTTGTGCCCTTTTTGTCTACCTGACTTTGTTCAGGCATTTTGCTGTGTTAATAAACTTTATAGTAGAAGTAGCAGAGAAAAAACTTCTACATGAAGCTGCTAAAATAATTTTAACACACGTGTAACAAAAATGAGTACAATTCTGTTGTTTAAAATCTTTCATTTAAATTAAAATTGATACAGCTTAAAATGTATCATTTTTGTTGCATGAGAAATAAGCTGATCAATCTGTTTGTCACAAAGATTAAAAAGTAAATATTTTTAACTCTAATGTGAATTTTACGTCATAACCCATTTATATAGGGTTATTCATAATTCCTTCCAAGGTTTCTCTCTCGTAGTGTAATGTTCCCACCACACAGCTGTGAATCGACTTCTTTGTGGGTTTGTTGTCATCACACGTGCAATGATACCTGCACCCTTAAAATATTGCACGGTGTTGTCTTGAACATCGCCCCGGCAACCTTTGACACCAGGAGGGACCCCTCATGTATAATCTGTAAATAATAGCTGTGACGTAAATAAACTATTTAAATTAATCAATATCATGCTACTTTTATTTATCTCAAACATCACACGTAGTAAAAAAACTAAAATGTGAACAAACACACACAGCAAAAAAAGAGTATACTGAAAAATACAAAAACAGTTCGAGTTTTATTTACATATTTTACACGTGTTCTATGTATGAAACCTTGGTCAGAAGACACATCAATGGGATAGTCCAGTTCCTGCCTACTCAACACGGTACTCTATTAAGGTTCTTGACAACCTATGTTATCCCTTCCATGTTATTGAACTCTTGGTCTTTTACAAAAACTAAGTTTTCGTACTCCCTTTGCCGCTCGATGTAGCAAAAGTGTATGAAATGATAATACGTGTTGTTAATAACTTTAATAGTACCACGTTGGACAATCGCATTAATGTTATGTCATGTATACCACACATATAACACTTGTAAAATATGTAAATAAAAAAGAATATTTTCTGTATTCATCATAGTTTTCTTCTTCTACAAACAGAGTTATTAAAAATAGGGTGAAAAAGCTATGCAAAGTCTTTTTACATGAACAAATTAGTAGTAAGTCTTGGAGGGAGACGCTAAATGAGATCCCAGGTTTCCCGAGACGGTATGCGGTTGCTGCCTTCAGGATGGAAACTGGGCACGATTGCCGTGTAGGTCACCTACTTAGACTAAAGACCCTTCCCTCTCCAAATTGTTTTTGTGCAGAGATAATTTCCCTAATGCAACGTTTCTCAAACTGTAGGTCTCGCTCCCTTGGGGGGAGGGGCATGATAACTCTACGAGAGAGGGACGAGCATATTGAAAAGTCGAAAACAAAAAATTATTTAAAAAAATTATTAATTTACTGAAAGTAAATAAAAAAAAAATACACACATTCTGATATAATAAAAAATAAAAACCTTTACATATACAGAAGTGGCCAAAATTGTGGACGCTTTTTTAAATTGTTATGTTTTTTAAGTTTGTATATGCTTACAGAACATTTTAAGTTGCACAAAATGCTAAATATTTTATATCATTTTAAAGAGAATTTAATACTGAATTCAGAACAAAAAAAAATTAAAATATCTGCAACACAAAAAATGTTATGCTGTAATAACTATCGATATACATTAGATACTGATGATAGCAGTGAGTTATCAAAACTTAGTGAGGTTGCCTTTAATCTTTATTACAGCTTCACATCGATGTTCCATTGAGCTGAAAATAGTTTTAAGCTCTTCCTTTGTTGTTACTTGATGCCAGGAAACAATTATATACTCAATTAGCGCCTTTTTATTTCATGTGTACCTCATTCGGACAAGAGTTTTCAAACGGTGCCACAAATTTTCGATAGGATCGAAGTCAGGACAGTTTCCTAGCCAGCACAACAACGCAATGATCTTAGAACGTAAACCTGTATTTCAATTACTTTACTGTGTGGCAAAGAGCAGAACCTTGCTGAAAAATAAATGAAGCATTGTTGGTAAATAGATCCCTGTTGAAAGGGAGAAGTTTGGGTTCTAGAATGGTGTCAATGAATTTTATGACATTCAGTGTTCCATGGATGATATGAAGGCGACCCATACCATCTGCTGATATGCATGACTAAATAATAAAACTATGTGGGTACTTCACAGTTGCCTGGATGCAAACAGGATGTAAAGTGTTTCTGGTTTCTACGTCTTACATATTTTAGGCTATCACTACTGAAAAACGATATTTTAGTGTTTCCTGCCTCTATATAACTTAGTATGAAACAATGAAGGGATTTAAAAATATAACCCTATAATAATTACCGAAACAGTTTTAATCTCGTACCTTTCTTTTAATTTTTTTCGTTTTTGCCATACTATTCAAAATTTACTTTCAGGGGAATTTTAATTATTGAAACGCGTGTTGATGTTTTGTAACTGACAATATTTTTTCGATAGATCATTTCTAAATTGCATTTTTTTTTCCCCTTTTCATTTTCGTTTCTTACATCTCCATGTATAGGTGAGTTTATTTAATTCTTAATATGTATATCTGTGCTTGTGTGTGTGGAGAATATATTGTACAGAAATTATTTCTTTTAACAATAAAATATAGAATCGATCAAATAAAATGTAATTAAAAACACTTACGCCTTTCTTAACTCACGTTACTTCGACGTTAATATTCACTTACTTTCTCACCCTCCTTCATTGCAAAGAAAATCCCGAATGAGAAGTATTTCTGTATCATGGGCACACAAACTGCATCTCTTAAAAACACTAGCACTAATAATCTCACGATAAGAATTAAAAATATGCGCAAACGACGGCTGGGTGGCATAGTTGGTTTGTCGCTGGTCTTCTGTACCCAAGGTTGTGGGTTCGACAACCCGGTTGATTTTCCTGATGCAGAAAATCGACAGCGACCACATGTCGTATGATTATACGGCATGAAAAAGATCCCTTGAGTGTCCTTTTGGCTTGGAAGTTTTTGGCAAAATTAAATTCCTAAGTACGAATTTCGCATCGGCAGAGCTCAGGCCTACGTCTGGGGAAGAAACTAGAATTCAAAATTACTTGCAGTAATTGGTATCGCCAAAATGGTGCCGCACTAAAAAGTGATACCAGCTCCTGGGGAATGTACTATGCCTGCAAAGGTAGAAATACCAATACGCAGCCCCATTACAGAAAAAAAAAGTATGCACAAACAAAAGAAAGAAGAAAATATCATCGCCCGTACAGGGTACGGGCAAAACCGGTTGTAGACAGCTTTCGGTAGCCCGTACGGTGTACGGACAAAAATAAAATTTAAATTAAATTTTTCCGAAAAAACATAATAATAAATTAATTAATTTAAAATTTTTAAAATAAAATTTAAAAAAAAAAATAAATTTTTTTTTTTGTTTTTTTTAAAAAAATCTAAATTTTTATATCTTTGAAACAAAAGGAAGCATCTAGTTCCTAAAGCACGAATCAAAATATTCAGTTGTGTTATGACGGTGGCAGAATTTTAAAAATATATACAATGGAAAGGATTCTAAATATTGTGAACATTCTGGTTCAAAATATATGATTGTATTTATATCAGAAATTTATTCGAATCTCTGATATTTTTTTATAAAAAGAAAGAAGAGAATGTTTATTTGATAACATTGGAGAAAACAAAAGCGTAGGAAGATATATTTTCCACTCATATGCTCTTCATGTGATCCTTATGAATACAGAAAACCGCGTAATGTTCACTCTATATCTTTCCTAACTAGATATTCTTGTCGTGGCTGTTCCCCCTTATTGCATTACTGAGAAAGGATGCCTCTTTAAGATAATTTCACTGCAAGATTCCTTGCTATCCCCATTTTTTTTTTCTCCTGAACATAAAAATATCCTTCGGAATTTATTTAGTTTCTCTATATAAAATACTCGACGCAAAGAATTTTTGTCTAGATTTTTTTTAATGATTTAAAATAAAGTTATCTTATGTGGCTAATCTTAAAAATTTTTAAAAGTATTTTTCGATTTTTTACTATCTCAATGATTTAATTTGTTTTGAAATGTATTTTACCTTATAAATATCATATTTATTTTGAAAGTAAGCGTACAACATGAACATGTTTCACATGGCATTTTGTAACGTCAGTGAAAGCTCATCAGACATACTGACACAGAGAAATGTTAAATACGCGAAAGACGATAATTAAATTGAAGATTTTGTTCGTAATTAAATTCCCGTTGTTTTTTTATTTATTTATTTTAATCTCAACATTTTGCATGTTGTTAAATGTTTTTGGCATAGTAAAATTCATAAATCTCTCGATATCTTTGGATTCTGTTATAGGAAATGCGCCGTTGACAATATTCAAACGATTGAAACCAGCATTACTAAACTAACGAATTTATTTTCATACAGATATAGGGCAAAATAAAGGGGAACACATGAGAAAAATGAAATTCTTTTATTATGAAGAAATTGGGCCACCTTTTCCTGAAAGATTTCTTTTATTCGAAGTGGGTTTCACAAATAAAGATCTTGGACAAAGTGCATCGAAATTCGCACTCATTCCTCGTACAGAGCAGTCTCTAGTCCAGATAGTATGCATGGATTTTGTTCTGTAAAAAGCCCCGTAAACATCCAGAGATGTTCAAATCAGGTGAATAGGGACACCACTTTAGATATTCCACTTCATCATCATGCTCATGTAATCATATTTGAATAGGGGCGTTGCCATGTTGGAACACAGGACCTTCTCCCGGATGGAGAGTCTGAAGTATAGGGTTAAGATGATCAGTGAGAATGCCTCGAAAATAGAGAGAGTTGCATGTGATCATCTACTTTAAGAAGAACGAAAGGCCTCAATTTACGGAAAGATATTGCGCCTTATACCATCACAAAGCCTTCTCCATGTTTCATAGTTAGAAGAACCAGGCAGTCAAAAGGAAATGCTTCTGACGGTGTTTGTCAAACGAACACAAGTCCAGCGGTCTGGAAAAATGTAAATAAGAATTCATCAGGAATAAGGAATCTCCTGCTGAAGTTTATGTAGGATGTATAACCCTTGACACAGTGGTCCTTGAAACATTTACAAGGTTGGCTTTTCTAGACATGGACGCTCTAACGTGGTGAACTCCTATTATCGTTCCTCTTTTCATGTCGAAGAAGTCAGACATAATCAGGCTTTGCTAAGAACAGAATTTTCTCGTGTAACTCACACACTATCAAACGCTTGACTGTTACCTTCTATTTCGCCACCACTAGGTGGTACACTGTTGCGACACGTGGCGGCCTTTTATTGGACGGTCAAATGATGACTCAGTTTTAAGTGGGTGTTCTTATTATTTTGTCCTATACCTGTATTACAGATATTCTTAATATTATTACAGAGTAAGTGAATTGAATCCTATGTGATCAACTGCTGCTTCTCCTCTGACACCACACACAAGTGTAACCATTACACATTACAGGGACTTCCACTCTAGGTGGCTTTTCATGAAGAAATTCTGATTGTACAAGAATAACGTTTTAAATCATTCGAAAGAGGGTTTTTTTCTATCGGAATCTATGTTTTTTGTCCAAGATGATTTGTGTTAATTTTCAGATCATTAAAAGGGAATGTCAAGTTGAGAAAAATGAGCCTTTTCGACACCATTTTTTTGTTATTAATCAAAATTCTAAGGTCAAAAAAACTCATCGTGACATTTGTGGTATATATGGAGAGTGTGCCACAGCTAAAAGAATCGCTCGTGATTGGTATGCCAATTTAAAAAATAGAAATTTTGTCCTCAAAGACGTACCTTGTTCAGGCTATCCAGTTGTTGGATGAAGAGCGATTAAACCAACTTTTGAATGAATTTCGCATCAAAGACAAGGAAGAACAATTGGAATGTTCCCACAATACTGTACAAAAGATGGTAAAGTTTCAAAAGTGTGGAGCTTGGGTTTAGCATGCTTTAAGTGACAACACAAGAAATCAAGTAGCCACAATCTTTTTGCTTGTTCGTCACCACTAAATTTATAAACGCAAGCAACTTTTCGATCTCTTTGAAATGTTATGTACAGCTTCTGGCAATACTGATGCAGAATAGAAAACTAGGTTGGATAAATTTTTAGAGTCGAAACTGGGTGATTTCTACCAACGAGATATCGAAAATGTTGTTGAACGTTGAGAAGTTGTAAACAACAAGGATGAATACATTATTGATTCATTAGTTGTTAATATTAGAAAAAATAAACTTTTAAAGGTAGTTGCTATTTAAATATTAATTGAACAATATTACAGTTTGGATCTTCATTGTTATTTTTTCTTTTTAATACTGCAGTCTTAAAGCAACATGGGTGCTGTTTGTGATATACCTAAGAATTTTGGAAGCGCAGTCAGGTAACAGGGTGCTACACTTGAGTAGGTAACTTAACTTCCTAATTTTCATACAACTCCACAAAAGAACTTCAAAATGTAGTTTTACTTAATGCTCTTCTTAACCCTCCTTATTTATCTCGAGGCCTTTTGTGGAATCAGAAAACAAAATCTTCAGCTGATTTCAATTTGACCTCCACCAAAGCTTTTGAAATATTGTCAGAGGCTTTCAAATTAAAAAGTATTTTTTTAAGAAAAATTAAATGAACTTTATATGGGATTCATCTACATTATTCATCATCATTTGTTATCTACAAAATTCGATACATAAATTATTCAGAAGCAATGTCCTTAAGTACTAAACACAAGAGTTTCAAAAAAAAATTCATTTACATAAATTTTGAATAGAAGTATACTTGACCTCTCTCTTAACACACTGGTTTGCACGTACACCGTACGGGCTACCAAAAGCTGGGTACAATCGGTTTGCCCGTACACTGTTCGGGAACATATTTTCTTCTTTCTAACTTTGATTGCGTGTATTTTTAATTCTTATCGTGAGATTATTAGTGCTAATGTTTTTAAGAGTTTGTTCATAGAGCTGAAATACTTGTAGGTGAAGGCTGGAAATTTTCTTTGAAGTCAGGGGTTTAAATTCCTGAAAATATTCGATGAAGAGCAGAGATTGTCGAGGTAATGTGCAATTTGATGCTTGAGAAAAAATGAAAATGGAAAGATTATTAAAAAAAAAGCCGATATTATCTTTGTCCCCATTGCGATGTAAGACTTTGTATTACACCATGCTTCAAATTGTGGTGCATATATATATGCACAAACACACAAAATCCTCAACCATTCGAAAATGAGGTACGAACATAAAATTTTTCTGTAAGTATGAGAGAAATTATTTTAAGATATACGAAACATTCTGCATAGCATTCAGTTTGTACTTATAAAAAACAAATATTGAGGGGTTTTTATGTTCTACAATTATAAATTTTAAAAATATAGAGGGTGGTAACTTTAAAATTGAAAATTAAATTGAAATTTTTCCATTTTCGCATTGTGTTAAGTGTTACGCTTAGTTATATGCAATAAAAAAAATATGCTTTCTTTTTTAGAACATTTTGGGTAAAAAATTGACTGCGTAAGGGGTTAATATATACAGGGTATCCGAAAAAGATTGTACTTTTTTTGAAAATTTTTCTCTAGTTTCTCTGAGTTACTATTTGAATGTTTTATTATACCAGAAGTTAGGTAATATATAAAAGGGTTTTTTTTTGTACCAAAGTGGTACCTTACAAAAATTCAGTATAGACGCCCTTTGTGATACGGCAGATATATAAACGATTCTCCATTTCCGTCCATACTCGCATCAACATGTTTCTTGTAACGCCGAAAAAAGAATGTACCATTTTTCTTTATATTTTCTTGGTACCCAGTGTGTAGAGAGTGGTGAAAATCGGCCTGTAAGCTACTAGATACTCCAAGGAAGGATTGCTGAACTCTATCAACTGTTTCCTCCGAACGCTGTCGCTCGGTGCTTTTGCCTTTGCAAAAGCAACCTGTCCCCATTAGTTGTGTATGCCCACGCTTAATTGAGTTCTTCTCCGCTGGATTTACCTCAAATTCTCGCCAAAAGTTGCGTTGAGCTGTGATAACAGACATTGCTTTTACGTATTCCACAGCACAAAATGCATTCTGTGGTTTGGTGGGCACCATGTCGACAATTTTGTGCACACAGGAAAGATGGATATTTCAAAACGTGGAGTATCTAGTAGCTTTCAGGCCAATTTTCGCTATTCTCTACATACTGGGTACATAGAAAAAATTAAAAAAAAGAGTACATTCTTTTTCTGCCGTTACAAGAGACATGTTGATGCGAGTATGAACGGAAATGGAGCATCATCTAGATTTATGCCGTATCACGAAGGGCGCCCATATTGAATCTTTGTAAGGTACAACCTTGGTACAAAAAAAAACCTTTGATATATTACCTAACTTCTGGTATAATAAAACAAACCATAGTACCTCAGAGAAACTAGAGAAAATTTTTAAAAAAGGTACAATCTTTTCCGAACACCTGTGACGGGCTCACGCGTCTTTTCATTAACATGTCCTTTGGGTTCTTTTGGGGCCAGAATTAATGGCAACTCTTTTCCAACCAAAACCCAAGAAGTGAAACGTGAATAAAAGATGCAAATTAGAAAGCTTTTAAATATCAGAAGTTAGAGTAAGCGGTGTGGCAATTTGGGGAATGTTATGAGAGTGCGCGATTCAATTGTGAAGTGACAGCCAACAGAGGCTATCCCGAAGATAGAGCCATTAAGTCAAGGTGCATACCATTGCTTTCGAGTAAATACACAACTTCCTTATGATTGGATCGGTGATCAGTTAAGGTAGGGTTGAATATTTAATATTAGGATCAGAGATATTATTGGAATTGAGTTTAGGCGTGTTAGTTATTGATAGTGGTCTGAGTTAAGTTATTTCGGTGTTATCTATATTGTGTGTTTTGTCATCGTAGATTCTCTCCCATATATTATTATTATCTAATCTGTTAGACGTTTAAGTTCTTAATAAAGTCATATTAAGAACATGGAAACTTCCAGTTCTTTCGTTAATCCTACACCTCTAGCTCACGCAGATAATCAAGGAGAAGGGCACCCGAGGGGGGTAATTTCACACACCCTGTATATAAAGGTCTTGTTAAAAACTGAAACAATGATGACAAATTTATTTCCACATACAATATATTTTAAATAAGGGATTTTCATATAAAATAAAAGAAATTATTTTAAAATGATATTTACTTATGAAATGACATTATACGGTAGAAAATTTAAAAAGAATTTCGTGACGGGCTCACGCGTCTTTTCTTTAACATAACCTCTGGGTTCTTTGACGGCCAAGATTAATGGCAATTTAAGGAAAGTTATGTTTGGAAGAGATACGAGAGTGAATTTACAACCTATCGTAAAGTTACCGGGATACCCAGCCATTACTACAAGGGGCATACCATTGCACGCGCGCCCAGACGTTTCAGTACAGTGATTGAATCTTAGCTTGAATTAAGGTAGGACTGATTATTTGATATTAGGACTTATAATATTATCAGAATTGAAAGTAGGCATATAATATAATTATTTAGATAATGTGGTCTAAATTACGCGATTCGGTTTAACTATCACTGTGTGTTCGTTCATTCTAGATTCTCATTTATATAAATTTATCTAAATTGTTAGACGTTTAAGTTATATTCTTAATAAAGTCATATTAAGAATTTAAAATGTCTATTCATTTTGAGAATCCCACACCTCTAATTCACGCTGACAATCAAAGATAGGGTCACCAAAGAGCGGTCATAT
>BMAV01012501.1:177839-195368 GCA_019973955.1 Trichonephila inaurata madagascariensis | reverse complement strand
GGCTCTTTCTCTGTCGCCCTATTTTTTATTTTTAAAGCTCTCATTTTTATACACGGCGTATAACGCGCACCCGTAAATTGCGATTTTATTTTTTGTTTTAAAAGTGCGCGATATACGCCGGATTTTACGGTAAATCATATTTGCCTTCAACACTTCAAGCCTCACGTACCTTCAATATTTTGAAGCTCTTAAAGTAATTCAAATGATTTTGGCTCTTCCTCTGTCGCCAAATTTATATTTTAAACCTTATTAATTATGAAATTCCTTATTCGGCTCAGTATCGTTTTGATACAACTCTTTTTTGTAATTTAGAAACATAAATTCAGGCCATTTTGAGATCAAGATAAGGCACTGATTACATGATAGATACCTCAACCCCAACCACGCTTTAGATATAAAAAATCTTTCACCTACCATATCCACCCATTTTCCTCCTACTAGAAAAATAACCGATTAAAAATTTGAAGCAACCCAAATGAAGACGACTCCTTCAATAAATCCATCAAAAACGAATTAATCCCCGTCAAAGCAAAGGAATCCAATCACCGTTTTGTCTTAATTTTCTATCAAGTGGCGTAAACAAAATCAGCGGTCAAATTGCTTTTTTTTAATAACACCGTGAAATAAACGAGAAAAATGAAGATACAGTATCGTAGATGACGTTGTTAATTAATTGGCTCTAAGCCTCTCCACGATTGCTGTTAAGTAACAAGAAAATACCAAGATGAAAATATGTCGTGATTGGTGTGCGTACGTGTGACGTCAACGGACCCCATGATTTGTGCAATCGAGCAGAATTAATACAGTGTCACATTTTTATTTCCTTTCCAACTTATTGGGTGTTCTTTAATATATCATTTACTGAGAAGAAATTCATTTTTTTCCGTGTCTGGAATAAATGGTTTCTTTTCACCGGACTCAATACTTCGTTAAGGTTGTAATAGACACTTGCTGGGGTTACTGAAAGGGGATTCTTTTTTCCAATGATGGGTACATCAATGGAATCTAGCTATTATATCGGCATGCTTTTGAATTTCGATTTACGCTTCGAAAAGAAGTTGAATAGAAGTGGGGAATTTGCAACAACGCAGTATATCATCGATAATATTTATTATATAAAAAATGTAATAAGTAATGAGAAAAATGTAGTGATGTTATTAATTAGAGTTGCTTTTTTTCCCTTGAGTATTGTGTTCGGGAAAAGATATTAATATCGTAACCTAATAATTTCAAAAACATTTTTGAAAAATTATTTTTTTAATTATATTATCCATGCATAAAAAATGGATGTTTGTATATATGAACTCGCTTCACTCCAACACCATTCAACTGATCACTATGAAAATTGGCATGTATATGCATTTTTTTGTGGAGAAAGGTTTTGTTCTTCCTCTTTATTGCAGCTCCCCACCAGGTGGCGTTACAGCATATCCACTTCTGCACTGTTCAATCAATCGCCAAGTAACCAACAGTGTCGCCACAAAAATGATGTCCACTTGGCTCTATCGCCAACATTTCTCTATGTTTCCATTGAATCGCCATTATTATGTAAGGAACGGCATTGCTTACGAATATTACAATTTTAACATGAAATAAATACAAAAAGTAATATTATCTCGTAGTACACATCCAGATACAGCTTATTTACACTATTTTAAGCGTTAATTACACAAAATGTGTAATAATGTGTTACTTTTGTGGAGTAGACATCAGCTTAGGAAGGTGTTTTCAAAAATCGACCCACAAGAGTGTTACGGGGCGTTATAAATAAAAATAAAGAATTTTTTTTTATCAGCTATTAGATCTAAAGACTTAAAATTTAACAAATATGTTCTTTTGTTCAGCTGAGATATGCAAAAAGCTTTTCTTTGTTTGATTTGCAATTTACGTAAAATTAACTTATTAAAAACTTCTTTATCCTTCAATATGTATTGTTTGATTTTTCAATTCACCAGTGCGAAGAACTGGTATTCCAGCTCTCTAGTGCACTACAAAAGTTAACGCGTAGCGAGATTTGAATATAGATATTATTAAAGACTTATAAACCGGGAGTACCAACTCAAATTATTACAGTTTATATAGTACTAGCTGGGGTATACCGGTTCTTCGCACGGGTGAGTTAAGAAATTAAACAATACAGATTGAAGGATAAAGAAGTTTGTAATGAGTTAATTTTACGTGAATGGCAAATTAAACAAAAACAAAAAAAAAAAATTTTTTTTCACTCTGCTGCAGAACAAAAAAAAAAAAAAATTATTTGTTAAATTTTGAGTCTGTAGATCTAAGCTGATAAAAAGGATTTTTTTTTATTTATAACGCCCCGTAACTGTTGTGTGGGTCAATTTTTAAAAACACCTTCCTAAGCTGATTTCTGTTCAGCAAAAGTAACACATTGTTACACATTTTGTGTAATGAACGCTTAAAATGGTGTAAATAATTTAGATCAGGATGTGGAATACGTTAATATTATTTTCTGTTGTATTTATTTTAAGTTAAATTTGTAATATTCGCACGCACCACCGTTCCTTACATTTTAATGGCGATTCAATGGAAACATAGCGAAATGTTGGCGATAGAGCCAAGTTGACATCATTTTTGTGGCGACCCTGTTGGCAACTTAGCGATTGATTGAATGGTGCAAGAGTTGATAGTCTGTAGAGCCTCCTGATGGAGAAGTGCAACACAGAGGATAGCACAAAAACCTTCTCCACAAAAAAATACATATACGTGCCAATTTGCATAGTCATCGGTTGAACGGTGTTGGAGTGATGCGATTTCATATATACAAAAACATCCATTTATATATATGTAGATTCCCAGAAAGATGTTAATTCAAATATGTTCTCTCTACCTCTCTCTATATATGTATGTGTTTGTGTGTATCGTATTATCTGAATATAAATCCGTGTATCAGCCGAAAGTGCATTTTTTTACAAAAATTTATCCAAAATTCGAAACTTAAATTTAAGGCAAATTGAAAAAACATGTTATCATGAGGGAGAAAACGTTGTCAAACAATTAGAATATTTACCAATTCAATTGCTTTAAAAGTGAAACGCCAGACGCAAAAGACGATAATTTTACCGTATTAATTCAAATCTAAGCCGCACCCCAAATTCTCAACAAGTCTTCTTAGAAAATGAAAAATAGAGCAATTATGGGTTCTAAACTATTTTACACTAATTGCTCAGTCCAACACATTTTTTAATTCGATTCTAAGCCGCAACTGACTTTCAGTAGCTTTAATACTAGAAAAAAAATGCGGCTTAGATTCGAGTAAATACGGTATTAATGGTTGCCTTACCTAAAGCTAACACATCTTTTTTTTTCTCTTTCAATTATTATTTCGTACATTGTCCAAGCTCGACATGCTCTCTGCTCTATTTTTGTTTGTTTGGAAAATGATCGGGAAAGAAATGCATATACAGCACTTAATCGTCGACCCGTGTCTTATGGCCCGGTGGAAAAACTCGACTATATGCATTCTGGCATCCAAATGAGGGAACATGAATTTTGCGAACTCTTCGAAAACTCTAATTCAGATACTGTCTTTAAAGGATTTATGCGACTGTCAGAGAGAAATGTTCCCAAAACATTTCGAAATTTTCCCTTTTCAATATTCGTTTGTATTCTAAAAGATTAGAAAAAGGATTTAGCATCTCCTAATTTTCCGATTGTTTATATTCAGATTTAATAGATGAGAAACTAAACCCCATACATTGAAAATTTCTCCAGAAATTATAAATAAATGTATCTGGTTTATATAAGTGATCAAGGAAGAAGAATGGGACAACCAGTATTATATTTACTTAAAAATATTTCAATTTTTATTTATTAATGTCAACAACATAAAGCATCAACATAATCAAAAGAGATAGAAATTTTATCAGTTTGCTATTGAGATCCTCAAGCAAAAAATTCTTCCTTTTCTTTCTGAACGATCAGTAAACAGTAAATATCATACTTGGTTAATTTTTAGAATATATATATATAAACAGCCGCAAAATGTATTTGAAACTGAAGGGCCCTTTAACACTTTAAAACCTATGTCTTAACCTTTTATCTACCGATCTTACTCACCTTTTATATCTGATAAGTACCACTCGCTTTAAAATTACATAGAATAATCATATTTTTACGAATACTCTGATAATACTTAGCAGGAATATTCTTTTAAATCCACTCTTTCAAGATAAATGGCATCACGGGCTCTATGACGAGTATTTTAGCGGGAAGGGCGAATAGTTTTATAGCAGAAATTGCGTTTTCAGCTGACGGCGGTTTCAGCGGATAGCGAAGATTGTCATTATTGTTCCGAAAAAATAGTTAATGTCAAAAGGTAAGTGTCTTGGGTTTTTTGTATGTTAATGAAGACCTTAGAAATAGATTTGATTATTTATTTTAAGGGAACAGTGTGTTTAATTAATTTTACAGTTGAATATCTTTAATTAATTAGCTCTAACTAGTTAAATTTCCCAAAGTTGAGTATTTTGTTTATGTATATCCTTTAATTTTCAATGCAGTGATTAAAAAAATATTGCATGAAAAAAACTGCAGTAAATCATAGTGTGGTAGATAAAGGGTTAAAATGTGTGTGTGTGTGTGTGTTTGTGTATGTATGGGAGGTTCAAAAATAAATTTTCATGTCTGTTTTAACACTCTTTGCACAGCATAAGCAACATATTTAAGATAAATGTCGCCCAACTGGAATAGAATAGTTGACTCTATAGCACAGTTAGCAGAAAGGCGGCAAGTAAAAGACCACCGTCAAAAATAAGTTTCAGCAACTAATAAGCGCTCTGTCTTTCTAACTGACAAAAGGAAATGCGTTCCAAATCCGGGTATTTTAGAAAAACACTCCCTTAAAACAGGGTTCCTCTCCTAATGCATTTTCTCATCTTTTTTAAAACCTCCATCTCAGTGTAAGTTTTTTTACCCTCTCTCTCTCTTGACGGCACAGAAGCTTAGCATTTCCGTTACAATAGAAAACGCTGACATATCAGCTTATGAAACGAACTTCCTCGCCCCCTCCCCCCACTCGTGGACTTCAAGAGATATCACAGCCACCGGGCGTCCGGCCAAGACTAAGAAAACAACAAATAAAATCCCCGGACTCGTGTGTGTGCTCCTCAATGGTGAAAACTCATAATACAACAGAACCAAAAAGATGTATTCTTGAGATATGGAGTTCTATTTTGCGTCATTTATTTGTTTTCTTTTTCCTCTACTGGTATTATTTCTCGTCTTTCTTGCATTCAATTATTGCTGAAGTTGCAGAAATATATGTATGGAAATATGGGACGCGTATCCCGAGAATATAAAGAATGAAACCAAGATAAACATTTGCTGTTCATTCAGATGGGTTCTAAAATGATTCTGTCAAGTATGGTTGATAAATATAAGGCTACAATTAATGGATCCAAAATGCCCCAAGAAAATGGAGCCGTGGTACTAATGGAGAGGTCTTTCTGGAGGACATGAAATGTGGAGTCGAAATATTTATGAGCCAATTTTCTGGTAGTCTTCGTTGGATGGCAAATACATTTGTCTACGCCAATTTCGTCTCGATACCATAGAAATGGCAACATTATCCCTTACATAGATCATTAATAATATTGTTTTCAGTGAAAATGCTCCAGAATGAAGGATTTGGTTCGACTGACAGGTCTTAATGGGGGTACTTGTAAAGTTTTGTAAAGTGTGATGGCAACTTAGATGAAAACTGTTGGTCTCTTTCGGAAGAATTAAAAGGATCTCAAAGTATTCTTCAGTGAATTTCAAAGTATTCTTCAGTGAATTTCAAAGTATTCCGAATGTGATATATGTTCCTTAGCAGTACAGACCTTTTGTGAAAGCATACTTGTACTTTTTTACTTACTTACTAAGAATGCTTTTACTTATTGAATGTAAAAAACGTTCTTAATTTTATCTCTAATACATTCCTATACTTTGTATAGTATAACAATAATGAAATGTTATAGTAAATAGAGCATTTACTTTATATTATAAGACTCTAATTCCATTGTATTAACTATTACTTTACTACCTATTTTGATCATATTAAAAACTCTTCAATGGAATATGTTCTATATCATATGAAATTCTATGCTCGATAATATATAGTGAAATTTCCATTTTAAGTGGGTAAGTGTTTACGAACCCAGGAGCTGTCGCGTGGGGCACAGAGTCACCCCAAGTTCACGAAATCGTCGATTCTGGGAAAACTATTTATTTGTTACCACAATAAACTTGAGAAAAACCTCCTAAATGACAGTTGTTGTCATGCGTTTTTTAAACTGGGATACATACGAAAAACGAGAGCTAGGTAATAGAAACATACAATACAATCATGGAAGAATATAGACTTTTATTACAAACGATGATCCCAGTATAGAACAGAAGGGGTGTGCGCTGCTTTCCAATCTAGATGAGAATCCATTTCAGGTGAAAGTACGACTTTTTTTCCAGAAGATACATACATGCCTTATTCGGGATTCGAACCCGAGCCCATTCGATTACAAGCAGAGTGTCAAACCACCATAGTAGGTAGGGCGGCATATGACGACAGTCTTCATGGAAAATAAAATGCATTTGTCTCATACCCTTTTTTGTGTGTTTGAGTGGCAAACGTTTTTTTACAATCTTAAAATATTTAATGACCAAGCGTACTGCTCCGCGCTACCACTTTTGCTCCAAAATATTTTTTATGAACAGGCTACATCCCCCATTTAAACGACCTGGTGTTTTTGATCGCTGCGTTGTATGACTCATTATGGCTTATAAATGTAAATGAGTTGGATATAAAAAAAAAAAGAAATCGGCATCTGTGATCTCTATTGAAGGAAGTTGAAACTGATCAACTTCAATGCTGAGTCGGCTCGGTGTCCCCGCCTTGTAAGGCCAAGGTTACAGGTTCGATCCCAGCTGGATTCGGTAGATTTTCTGATTGCGAAGATGGTAGAAACGCGTGCCATATGATTTATGTGGCATGCAAAAGATCCCTTGAGTTTCAATTTGGCTCTCTGGTACTCTCGGCAAAATTAAACCATTGCAATATTTAGCATCAGACGAGAGATTCAAGCGTCAAAAAATGATTGTGTGAGTCGTTACTAGATGAAGCCACCAATGCAATGGCTGTCCCACTTGGAGACTTCCTGTCTCTTCAATGGTTTATTCGCCAACATGCAGCCCATTTGAAAGAACATTTACCATGCCCAGGACATCATAGTTAAATTATTTTGTGACTTTTTTATTATAAATTGAAATCGAGTTATTTCACTTGGGGTTTCATAGACAAATATTTGGGGTAAAAAGAGGTCCATAGGTACAGTAAGTTTGGGAATCATTGATTTAGAAAAACCCATATATCTGAGAATTCAAACACTTTTCCAATTTTTTCTTTAAAAAATACCGATTCATGTAGGGTCATGTAATATTAATTTTTTACATCTATATCATTTTAGAAGAAAAAAAAATAAGAAATTTTATCTCGACTAATAAATAAATTACAGACGGCGTAATAGTTTTTCTCCTGGAAGAAATATACCTGTAATTATACATCTTAAAATTAATAGGGGTGTAACAATTTAAGATGCTCAAAATTGTTACACGTCTAAAATTATTATACACCTAATAATTTACGATGTGTAATCGTTGTGCAAAATGACATTGAGTCTAGACAAATTGCAGGTATAATTTTCTAGCTAATGGTTATGCATTTTTTTCTATTTATTAATTATATGACCCTGATAAATAAAATAAAAATTATCTCATTAATTTTATAAATGCTGAGAAGGTAGCTTTTATAAGCATTAAAAAGTTCGTTCTATACTTTTTCTTCGATTCATGACCATCTGCACCTACAACCACAAAAAAAAAAAGAAAGAAAGAAAAGACGTAAATTATAAATTAAAGAAGACAATTACTAAATAGGATCGAAAAATTTTTTTCAGGATTTAAAAATCTACCAGTGAGAACAACGTGTTATCTAGTATATAAATGAAGTGAAAAATTAAATTATATAAGAAATTATTTTTTGTGTAAAGTACTCCCACAAGATAAATGAAGTTTAGGTATATTTTGAGCTTTTAAGCACAATTTTTTTAGCTTCAACTTTATGTCAAGGACCGATGACAATACAATAATTTAATAATTTTGTTCCGTTGTCCTGATAAGAATCAGCAAGATTAACGATTTCCAATTTCCAGATTTGTCGACAAATTCCAGAGCCAATTTCCAGATTTGGCCCCTAAAATATTGTTACAACACTAAAGGAAAAACGCTCGTGGTTATTACAAATACAGCAAATAAGAAACGATCTGCAATAAAAGCGTATTTTTTTTAGTTTTTTAAGCTATTATTTATTTTGTTTATGGGAAAAAGTCAAAGCGATTTTTGTTTAAAATAAACAGATATTTTAATACCTTTAAACATATACTGCGCCGAGAGGTCACCTAATGGTTTCATGAAAAAATATTGGGTACAATAAACAGCTTTAAATGTTAGCATTAAGTGTTAAGAAGCAACTTGTCGAAATGACAGAGCACGATAAAGAGGAAAACGAAAAAGTTTGAAGCAGACTGATTCGACGGTGGAGGAAAAGAGAGCTAGGGCTATGATATATTGCAATTTTCATTGTACTGTACTACTCTGTGTGTGTACTCACCTATCAATAATCATCGCTTTTGGTTATGTATATTTCATAAAAATAATTTTATTTTGAATCTAACATTATCTAACTCAGTACTTCTCAAACTTTCAATATTTGCCGCCCAATATTCAATCCTATTTTTTATGGCCCCCGCCCCCGCCATACAAATAACAATGCATTGAATTCAATACTACTATACTTTGACGCCAAAGCTACAATACGACTTTAACCACTTAAGTACCATCGGCGTATGTAAACGTCTCGCTCAAAAAGTGTTTATTGCCTCAGACGTATATATACGCTTTTCCGACATACGATCTTTTCTGTGCACTGCTATCCATAAAATTAAAGGATTTGGAATCCAATGAAAGCACCTCAGCAGTGTTTCCGAAGGATTTACTTATTTCAGATGATTTTTGCTTATTTAATCCTTTTCTTCTGCCCCCCCCCCATACACCCCAAAGACGCGCCCACCCTGGGACAGGGGGGGGGGGGGGTAAATCGCGTAACTTTTAATCGCCAGTTAAAGGATTATTTATAAGCCGTCTAATTATCAAGATAAATGTTGATTTTTGTGTATATTTTTTTATATATGACACAAGCCCATAGGGTTACTGGTAATTATTAAAATTGTTCTTAACTTAGTTTTGTAAATTAATTATAAAATACATTCTACAGTTCATCTGCACTTATAAATGTATTATATCAATGTAAATGTTAATTTTATTTTTTATTATCTCTAAATGTATTTCGTTTGTTCACTTTCGGTAAATTAATAATTTTTTTTAAAGGATTTTTTGTTTTCGACTTTTCAATATGTTTGCGCTACCCTTTTGGAATTATCACATCCTTCTATGGGGGCACGCCCCACAGTTAGGGAAATGCTGATCTAACTTAATGTTTTTTTCCGATTTTTTTTTTCTTTTGGAAACCCCACTTACTGAGCCAATATTAAACATCGAAATTATATATATTTTTTAAAATTATTTTTCTCCTAATTTCTATACCACAGAACATCTTTTCCGCATTGCTTATTCCGAATAATACGTTTCTTCACGTCACAGGGATATGGATCTGCAATAGATCCTCCATCCCCTATCTGATAAGTATTCTGGCGCTGACAAGTGGAAAACCTGAGTGGGAAAAATAAATTCCGAATACTATTTTTCCTTCCATATAAGTGCGATCCAACATAATAACTATATTAGTACACGCTCCCCATGTTTATACAGTAATGTAATGTATATTATGTAGTAACGCGCAAAATAAAATAAAAAATTTTATGCATTGATAAACAAAAATTTTCCTGATAAACAATTTTAATAACTCTCTTAAATGAAATTAGTGTTGAAAATAATGATTCGTTACAGGATAAATCTGACGCAAACGAAATCATGACATTTTCAGTACCGAATGCGAGCTCTTGAGAATTCAGTTCAATAAATGACGTTGTAATGTGATAATTTTTTTATATCATGTTCATATGTAACGTTATGCTTCCATATAAGTTTTTCTTTAAAAGCTTTTTTATGCCAATTTATACAAAACTCCACAAGTTAAATACAAGGCATGTCCGGTAGCCAAGTACCGTTTCGCTCTACCTCAACCGCAGCAGTAGTACCGGAGTTTAATCCTTTCGCACATATCTTTGGTTAATTGTGAACTCTAGGGAGGGGGCCCAAAACCTGACTTTGCAGTGGAATCCTAGCATTCTCCGTTACATTTCTGTGTTCAGGATTGGTTATTTTCACTGGCGGAATATTTATTTGAAGAGGGTATAGACAAAATGGTTTCTCGATATGTCAAATGTCTGAGCAATGGTGACAACTGTGTAGAAAATAAATTCGCGACATGCTCGTTCATGTAAAAATTGGTTTTGTTTTGAAAAAAGAATTTTTATACGAGTTTTTCCAAAACGATACTTAATATCGGGACACGCGATTCGCATTTTTACCATAATTTATTAACATGGGAACACAGTTATATGGATCCAAATTACTTGAAATTAGAATGAACGAAATACAGGGTGTCCGTGCTAAAAGTATCCAAAAGTAATGATTTACTATCCCATTAGAATGCAAAAAACTGTTCGTCCGTGGATTGGAAAACCCTCCGAGAGTTTTTGGGTCTAGTCCGATCGGCCGCACATGCACGTATTATTCGGCCATCACAGACGATAAACTTGTTATACTGACTTCATTAGTAAAGTTGTGGACGCCACAGTAAAAGATTCAGTTCGTACTTTGGTGAAAGGAATTTAAACCAGTCACGCGTATACAGTAACGTGTTTGAACAGAATAAAAGGTCAACCTTCCAACATCAAAATCTATCCACAAATGGGAAAAAACTTTAAAGGAGGCGGGAACTTTGGAATCTCAAACCTGCAAGTATCCTTAACTTTTCGTGATAGAAGACACTGTTGATCGTGTGCGTGATTCATGTTGTATGAGATTAGGACTCATACATTAGGCACAAGTCTATTAGGCTAGCCAATAACAACATTAATTCCATTCTGTTCGAACACGTCTCTGTACACGCGTGATTGATTTAAATTCCATTAACCAAAGTACGCACTACATCTTTTACTGTGGCGTCCACATCTTTACTAATGATGTCAGTGCAAAAGGTTTATCTTGTGCGATTGCCGAATAATGCGCGTATATGCGGCCGACCGGATTAAACCCAAAAATTCTCGGAGAGTTTTCCGATCTAAGGATGAAGAGTCCATTCCATTCTAATGGGTAGTTCTGTAATAATAAGTTAATACTTTTGGGTATTTTTAGCCCGAACATCCTGTATATTATAGTGTGAATTCAGAGACCGTCTACCTCACACAGTTAATGTCTATTAAAGCTTCATTATTTCCTAATGCTGGTTTTTTTTTTTCCCTTCTTTTTTTCTTAATGTTGATTTAAGACTTGTGTAATGTGGGCTAAGAAGTTACGGAAATAAATCCCCTTTGATGACGAAAAGAGATTAAAGGTTCTGTAATAGGCTTAGCAGACATACGAACTAATTAGTTCCTTAAGTAACATAATTCACATAAGGATTGGACAATGGCAGCTGCGAATTCTATGATTGTAAATAATGAATGTACCAACTCTCGATGTATACTTAAAAGAAAAAAAAAATTTTATTATTATTATTATTATTCGCTGATTTAACAGCTTTCATTAATTCTTGTTCAATTTTTTCAATTCCTACTATTAGCTCACAATCTCTCTCTATTTATTTATTTGTTTGTTTATTTATTTATCTTGGTGGAATTTTCAATCGTTAATAAAATACATTTTAAAGAGCTCAAATGAGCTTTAAATTTTAAACACATGACTATTTTGGATGACAATACAATAATTTAATTATAGTTAATAAAAATTGAATTGATTGAAACTAATTATTTAAAAAATTACAAATACAGCCACGTTGGCGACTCAGCGACCATTTTGGCGACTTGTATCAAAACTTGAAAAGGTTTTTTTCTCACGTTTTAAAGCATTCAGTTGAACTGAAATTTTATAAACACGATTTTTTTGGAAGACAATACGATTGATTGAATATTAACGTCGCACTGTTCAGCTGCACGAGGGCTTTTGGCGACGGACCACGTCATTTTGAACCATGGTCAAGTGACGTGGACGACACCTGAACTGGCACCCCCTCTCCTAACTACCACACCACACCAACGGGAGGACGTTTGAGCTCTCGACAGATTTAACGTGCATCGCTGCCCTACACGGCGGGTCTTTAGTGGTACTGGACTCGAACTCGTGACAAGGCAAGCCACGGTCCGATACCTATACCACTCGGCTACCGCGGCCGATAAGACAATACGATACTTTAATGATAATTAATAAAAATTAATTACCACTTAATGTTGTGATTCTGTCATACGTATATACATATTTATATTAATTGTAACTATTTAATAATAAGTAGCTAAATTAAAATTTTTCTTTGTTGATCTAAGTAGAAATTGACTTAAAAATTTTTCTTTTTATTTTACTTGTTTTATTTTGTGACTTTTGTGTCTAATTTTTAAATATTAATGATTAGTATACATTGTAATAATTATTAATATATTGTTACGAATGGTGTGCAATGAATGCTTAAAATAGTATAAAAAAATTTATATTTGGATGTTTAATACATTAGTATTACTCTCTGTTGTATTTATTTTTTGATAAAAAATTGTAATATTTGTAAGCGCGCCTTACATTATAATGGCGTTTCAATCAAAACTTGGCGAAATATTGCGATACAACCAAATTGGCATAGTTTTTGGCGAGTAAGCTACCAATTTGGTGGTGTGATGATTATTTTTAGTGTCTAGGCTATCATATGGATGCTTATGGAAATTACTGGAAAAATCTATTCATGTCTTGATGTAGGATGAAAGTGGGTATTTTCAGAAATATCCATGCAACCTATAAATAGGAGTCACTCACCGAAACTGAGTTTGTATTACTTGAGCTGTTGAAGACTTCAGTTGATACGATCGAATGATCAGTTACTTGCATATAAAATTCATGCAGATTGCGTGAGCTATGTAGAAGGTGTAAAGACCTTCCGGGATTTATTTTGAAATTTGGAGTACCTTACGGATTATTTATCTACACTAATTTCCGACACTCTTAAGGAAATGCTTTGCTCTTTGAATTTGTTCGCATAAAATCCACGAAACTCCGATCTACGTATATAACAATATTTTAACTCTCGCTCTGAGCTCCATTATCTTATTGGTAATCGTAGCATTATTTCTCATGGCCAAAAACAGTAAAAATATGTTGAAGATTCAATGTTCAATTCATAAAAAAGTAAAATAAAAGTTCCTTACAAGTTACCGTATAATCCGGCGAATAACGCTCGCTTTTAACACAAAGAATAGCATCGAAATTTACTGATGCACGCTATACACCGGGTATTAAAATTATAGCATTAAAAATAAAAATAAAAAAGACATGAGTATAAAAAAAAAATAGATTTCTACTTATACCTAAGTATGCTTATTTAAGAGAAATGACATACCTTACTAACTTAAAAAGTCGTAGTTCTAGAAGTATACGGGTTTTTTTTTTCAAAAGCCTGAGATAAATACCACGAATAAATGACTTCAAAATATAAGAGCATTGCCTACGTACATTTCAAGTTTCTTCGTAACAAGTAACATAAATATATATATATATATATAAGTCAATTCCTACTTAGGTCAACAAGGAAAAATTTTATTTTAGTTACTTTTTTTTAAATAAAACTCAAACTCACACACAGTGTCGCAAAAGACCATGAAGGCCAGGGCCTATTGTGCCCATCCCAGTATGAGTGACCATTGGGTGCTGAGGTGCATGATCATATGTCCTGATCAGGTGGTCAGTCTGAAGCGAGACCAAGCTTTGCACTCATTTATCGACCCACTACAGCAGTAGGGATGAAAGGCTGAGTCGACCTTTCTCAGCCCAGGAATAGAACCCAGATATGTGGTGTAGAAGCACGATGTGCCACCACTCGACCACTGGACCTTATTTTATTAAATAGTTTCAAATAATATAAATATGTATATACATAGGATAGAATCTCAATATTCAGTGACAAAATAAAAAGCGATTTTCCTTGCAATTTTCCACATTTTCCTTTCTACATAGGGTGTTGGACTATTACTGTTTGTTCCTATTGGACTGTTGGTTACAATTTATTCATTAGTAAAATTTAATTATTCCTATTAAAAAAGAAATCCCATTCCCAGAAATTAGGCCATCCCTGGTGGGGTTCGAGCCGTAGACCTTTGGAGAAGAAGTCCAACGTGGTATCCGTTGCTCTACAGGAACACAGCGAACAATTTTTCTTTCTATATATGCTATTGGACTATTACTTTTGTTTGTTACTATTTATTCATTTTTAATTTAATTAATGAATTAAAAAATATTTGAAAAAAACTATATTAACATCAAGGGTCATTCACTACAAGTTTAAAAAAATGTATTTAAACTTGAATGAATGAATAGAAAGTATTTTATTAACGATCGAAAATTTGAACAAGATATATATATGTGTGCCTTTGTGTGTATATATATAGAGAGAGAGAGAGAGAGAGTGAATTAATAATAAGAATTGAAAAATACAGTCTCGTGTTTAAGAGAAGGGAAACAAAAGTTATTTATAGAAATGATATTATTGCTCAGAGAATATTGAAACCCGGTTAATAAAGAACATGAAAGCACAATTAATGATATTCTATTTCTCGTAATCACCAATAAAGCTATAAAAATTCAAGGTCTAAGGAATCACTAATCAATCTTACAAAATAATATTTTTCATGCTTTAGAAAAAGATAAATTTATACCTGTTTCAAAATAGGGTATCCGGATTTATGGATTAGATATTAAAAATAAATAATATTCGAGTTTTGAGTAGATATTAAGATATCCAATTAACCTAAAATCGTGAATTTTTTTCTAAAATTGACAATGTTTTCATGATTTTATTTTATATGCCTTCCTATTAGCTTTTTAAAAATACTAGGTTTTTTATTTTCCATTCACTAGAACAAAAATTACCAGTGTTTTAGTGAAAGCAGATGCCATAACTTTGAACAAGATGCCAAACTTTAAAATTCATTTGACTTATAAATGTGTTTTTTAGAAAATGCTCAAACGGGGTCAACGATTGCTCTAAAAGCTTTGAAACTGAAATATTTGTGTTTGTTTTGTATAATAATAGAAATGTTTTAACCCTTAGATTTATCAATCACTATTTTATTACAAAATTTGCAGTCACTTATGTGAATATAATCACTATTTTTTTAAGCAATTTCATATAACTAAGATAAATTGCTCTAGTTTTTGTAAAAATTAAAATATCTCTTATCCTGGAGGTCATTTCAAAAATGAAGGGAAAAGCATCACATCAAAATTGAAAAATTAAGAATTTGTTCATGAGCTTTTTGTGCAGAGTGGGCCCCGTTTGCGTAATTTGTTGTAAATTTTTACCCATTTTACCCAATTTTAGTAATAATAATTTCTTTTTTTTCTTAATTTTAGCATATTGATCTCAAAATGTACTAAATAAATCTACCCCCCCCCCCCAAAAAAAAAATCTCCATATCTCCATTTTTTTTTAAAGAAGCCGTTGCAAGTAGTTGGGTACCTTAATTTAAATTATTACAAAAGAATTCTTCAGTAATTTTTACAACATCAAATTTCGGTTAAGATTTCTTCAGACAGCATTTTCAGAAAGTGTCTAAGGTAGATGAAGGATAGTTTAGATGAAATTATTCTTCACTTTAAAATCATTTCTCATAAAAAAAAGTGTTGATGTTATCTTGTGTAAATCGTGCAACGGAGAAATTACTGCAGACAATCCTTTGTCAGCCGGCACTTCATTACGTTGTAAAGTTAACAAAAGCTTAATAAATCTTGAAAGTGTCACGAAATTAGGAGGATCGAGAAAGTTTGGAAAAATGAGTCAGACACCTGCTGGAAACACCATGTTTTGTTTGGCCTGGCTGCGGCCGTAAATTTTTCTGACGTTCTGTATTCTCAAAAGCGCTTCGTATTCACCAATCTTAATTTGAGTTTTATTTTTTTTTTTCTTAGAAGACTTTGATTTGAATTCTTTTGAAAAATAAAGTTCTATACGCACTAAAATTTGCATAAATCTTATTAAAATTTCAATATGTTGGCACAATTTTTGTGACTTCGTACCACTAGATTTATTGGAGTGTAAAATTAAGTATCTTTTGTAAAAGGAGTGTAAAAAGCAGAGAAGATAATAATTGCTCTTCTACGTTGATTCTTAGTAAAGAATTTTTTTTTACTTTTTTTAACTCCTAGAGGATTTTCATTAATCTTTTCAGCGGTTAAAATATAATTTCTTAATTTTTTTTTCGAAAATAAATTTACTGGAGAAATTAATGGTTAAAATGAGTCATACTTATTACTAAAAAGTTCAAAAAAGAAATGAACAACTTCCATTTATTCATCAGGATGAAATATTTCAGTTTTAGAAATTAGTTTTGTATTCAAATGCAAAGAGGCTTCGACTGTTTAAGTTTTTTTTCTTGCCACCTGAACTCGACTGCATCCAATTCATCAAGGGAAGGGGCTAGAATGCACTCGTGTCTTTAGCCGTAGCCTTGAGCACCATGCAGGTGACAGTACATTTTGGTTCGAACCCATCCCAATTTTGAGGGAGAATACCTGGAGGAGGTCAGGGGTCTCCCACTTTTCTTCCACTTCCACTAACCTCAGGTGAGGATTTGCGGCTCGATGGCTATTCAGAGTACCCCCATGCTGCAAAGGACAACATATTTACAAACATTCATGCTTTCTACGGTATTCGAACCCAGACCCTACGGCACAGCAGTCAGCGTCGATAACCACTATACTGGATGGGCAACGTGCAGTGTTTTTACATAAAGTATTTATATTTTGCGCTTTACAGTAAGTTTTAAAATTGTTCCCTTAAAAGACTTAGTGTATTCAACTCTTCCCTTCCTTCCAGGTGGGGCCTTGGCCTTCTCAAGAAGTCTTATCCAGGCCTGTCTTCTTCTTGCTAGTGTTTTCCATTTCTTAGTTCTCAAAACCAGGAGATCCTTTTCTAGGCCATTCATCCATCTGAGATTTGGCCTGTGCTTTCTTTGTGTGCCCATTGGTTGGGCATTTAAGACTTTTTTAGTGGTGCGGTCTTCGTCCATTCTGGCAACGTGACCTGCCCATTTAATTCGTTATATTTTGATGAAGTTAACAATGTCAGATTCTTTATACGATTGATAGAGCTCGAAATTTGATCTTCTTTGCCACGTTCCATTTTCCTGAATTCCTCCAAAAATGGATCTTAAAATCTTCCTTTCGTAGATACTTATCATGTTCTCATCTGTTGGAGAC
>BMAV01012501.1:166020-177829 GCA_019973955.1 Trichonephila inaurata madagascariensis | reverse complement strand
TCGTAATCCATTAAAACATCTATTAGCCATAGTATTTCTATTTTAGATTTCAATTGTACAAATTAGCACAATAGTTTTATTGTTTGTTTCCGAACCTAAATAAGTGAAGCTGATTCTATTCTTTAGTAGGTTATTAAGAAACTCATTACACTGTATGCGTTAATTAAAAATCTCATTACACTGTGTTCCATCTCTTTAACACATCTTCAGATGAACCGCATCTGTAATTTGCAATGATGGTTCTTGGAATGCTTCCCAAGTACATTTAACTTAAAACAAAGCGGAGAAATGCAGTTTAATAGACCGACGCCAAACACTTCACTTGCGAAGCGTAAATCAATTCCTCTGTGCTTGGCAGTCTGACAAGTGCTACAACAAACACCAAAGGCAGCAAAAAAATTTCCGGGATTTGATGGATTTCTGGAATTCTCAGCCAATGCTCCCAGATTTTTATCCTTCTGATCTCTGTGTGTTTTTGTAATGTTGAAACAAAAGCTAACGAAAAGCTACTTGGGAACAATGTAAAGAGTTTTTTTCCCTACGATAAATTGAGCTATTTCCTGTAAATCAGCATTTAAATAGATGTATGGATGGCTAGTGCATGCTTCTATGATAAAGACCGAAGGAAATGTGCGGGAATATATCTATTGTTTCTCGAAAAAGTGTACGAATGTAGTGTGTTAGCTAGAGGAAATGTAAAGGAAATTATTGAAAGAAAGTAGTAAGTAAAAAAATGCGTAGAGTATTGGAGTAAGTTTGTGTACTGGAATAAATTGTAGTAAGCAAACAGAATGAAAATGAATTTACAATATTAATATATTCAAGGACTTTCATTTTTACGATAGTATCGGAAAACAAATAAAATATTACATGTTGTTGTTTCTTATGCCACCTGACCTCGACTGCGTCAAATCTAGGCCTACAAAATTCGTCATAGCAAGGGGCTAGATGTACGCCTGTCGTTATCCGTAGCCTTGAGAACCATGCAGGCGACAGAACGATTTAGTTCGGTTCCACTCGAATTTAAAGGGAAAATACCCTTGGAGGATCAGGAGCCTCCGACCACCTTACACCAACCTCACGAGAGGACTTGCGTCTCCACGGATATTTAGAGTATATCCATGCCGCAAAGGCACTATACATTTACAAACATCCGTATTTTCTTCGGGTTTCGAACCCAGGCCCTGCGGTACAGCAGTCAGTGTCGTCAACCACTATACTGGATGGGCGAAATATTGCATATACAAACACAGTGAAATCAAAAATATAAGATTATTCATAATAGCTTCATTTCGTCATTTGATTTTAAAAAGACAGAATATGAATTTATGAAAAGAACTTATATATATTTCACGCACCCTTCCCCCCTCTTTCTCAGAGTAAATTTACACAAAATCAAGTTTTAGTGGGATCTCTACTCAATAAAAGAAACATCCTTGCTAAATTTCAATTCTTGAGGTCTAATTGCCCCAAAACTGGAAATTTTATGTATAGCACCCCCGCATTACCCCTAAGTAGAAGATTTCTACAAAACCCCATTTCTTAGTGGATATCTATTCAACAACAACAAAAAAATATCTTTGGTAGATTTTATGATTCTAAGTCTATATAATAGTTCAAAAACGGTATTCTTTTTATTTATAACACTTCCTTAATTCCTCGCGTCTCCCTTGGGAGTCGACTCTACAAAACTCATCTTATTGTATCTCTACTCAAGAAAAGAAACATCTTACCAAATTTCAAGTCTGTAGGTTAAATAGTTAAAAAAAATGGGAAGTTTAATCTGCAATGCCTTTCGCAATCGACCTGATGTATCAAGTTAAAACTTTGAAACAAAAAAACGTATAAAAAAGAAATAAATTAATATAATAATAATAAAAAAAAAAAAACTCCTTTAAATCTTTGGTATACAATAAATTTAACTCACTAGCCTGGAAATTTAAGATAAATTAATAGTATACATGCATACAACTGTTCAACATTAGTCAACATACAATTTACTTAATCAACGAAATGCGCTAGATCTTTCATTGAATTTAAGATCACGCTGTCGACAGCAGGAGATCATGGATCGGGATCATAAATATAAATCAACTTATAAAAAAAACAAGTAATATAAAAAAAATTAAGTCAATTCCTATTTAGGTTGACTAATAAAAATTTTATTTTAGTTACTTTTTATTAAACAGTTACAATTAATATAAATATGTTTATATATATGAACGAATCACACTATTAAGTGGCAAAATAGAAAGTGTTTTTTCATTTTCCTTTCTATATAGGGTGTTTGACTATTATTTTTTTGTGTTTGTTACTATTTATTCATTGATTAAATTTAATTATTCCAATAAAATAGTACATATAGAAGAAAGAAATCATATTCCCAGAAATTATACCATCCCAGACGGAATTCGAACCCACAATCTTTGGATTAGAAGTCCAATGCGGTATCTATTGCGCGACAGGTACACGCACACAACCAGCGATTTTTCTTTTTATATAGGGTGTTGGACTATTATTTTTGTTTCTTACTCTTTGTTCATTAATTAAATAGAATTAATGAATTAATATTTGCAAAAACTGTATGGACATCAAGTGTCATCCACTACAAATTTAAAAAAATGGGTGGATGAATAAAAAAAGTATTTTATTAACGATTGAAAATTTGAACAAGATATATATATATATATATATATATATATATATATACAAATAAATATATATAGGGAGAGTGTAAAATAATAGAAGGAATTGAATTATAAGCATATGCGCAGAGATATATGGGAAATCCAAATTAGGAAATTCAATTCGTAATAATAGTTTGTTAGACAAAAACCTTGTCTTTCAATCTTGAGAATTGCAGAACAATTATATGTAATTCCTAATTGAACTTCTTCACATATGTTGGCTCGTTTGACTGACAAGCAGCGTGCTGGCTTCGTAAGCCCAGGCAGTCCGTCAGTAAATATTAACGTCACACTTTTCAATTACACGAGGACTTTTAGCGACGGAACTCATAATTTTGAACCCCGGTCAAGAAATGAGGACGACACCTAACACCTAACTACCCAACCACACCAACGGGAGGACGTTTGAGCCTCGATATATCTGATACGTATCGGCTTCCTCTGCAAAGCGGGTTTTCATATGTACTAGACTCGAACTCATGACGCACGCGCCACGAGTACGTTACATTGACCACTATGCTACCGCAGCCACTCTGTAAGCCCAAAAGGGCTCCATTCCAGCCGGAAAATCGAAAATCGTAGGCGCATATGTCATATGATTATGTAGCATGTAAAAGATCCATTGAGTATCAATTTGGTTCTGTTACTCTTGGGGCCGCGGTAGCCTAGTGGTCAAGGTAACAGTCTCGTGGCCGGCGTGTCATTAGTTCAAGCCCAGTACCACTGAAGACCCGCCGTGTAGGAGAGCGATGCACGTTAAATCTGTCGAGAGTTCAAACGTCTTCCCGTTGGTGTGGTGCGGTAGTCAGGAGAGGGGGATGCCAGCTCAGGTGTCGCCCTCACTACTTGATGGTTCAAAATGACGAGGTCCATCGCCAAAAGCCTTCGAGTAGCTGAACAGTGCGACTTTAATATTCACTCACTCACTGGCACTCTGCAAAATTAAAGTCGAGGAACTTTAACATTTGAACCAGAGCTTCAATTATAATTCAAGCGTCGAAATTTTGTAGCAAAGGCCGCAACTAGGTGGTGCCACCTTGAAATGGGTTCTACATTTTGGGGACTTGCAGTGTCTGCAAAGGCTCAGTTGCCAATATGCAGTTCAATTTTTTTTTGGTGTGGGGGGGGGGCCTTCTTTAAATATATTTTGTAGAAAAATAACCTTTAAAAACTCTTTGAGGATTCTCATTAGAAATCTCGATCGACTGATTATTTATAAACGTAACACTTTGAGATGCTTCTGAAATCTTGAAGAATCCTTTTTATGTTACTAAGATATTATACGAAGTATTATTTTGAAATATTGTACTTGTATTTTGTTTTAAAAGAGAAGATGATAATAATATTTACAATAATATTAAGTAATTTTGCGCTTATATGGTAACCATATCCTGGAAAGTGCATAAGCAAAAATAATCCGTATTTGCGACATTATTATTCTTACATTGATGTATTACAAATACCTCTGCCAATTTCCGGAAAACAAAACAAATAATTGTAGTTACAAAGGTTTTGATAAATATGTTACTGTAATCATTAAATGATACAAAAACCCATCATATATAATAGAAGTATAGTTATATAGGGGAATAACGATCTATATAGAAAAAACTTTGTTTTTGAAAAAAAAAGTAATCATAAAAATTTGCTTACGACATACAACTGCTAGAATTTGCAGGATTGCATATCTTGAAAGGAAATATACACGATTCAATTCACATATGTATTAATAAAATTATTATGTTTTAATAATATTCATTATAACCCTTTATCTACCGACAGTACCGATGGTACATTTTCAATCCTGCTCCATTTCCATTTATCTTCTTTTTACATTACCCATTCTTCAATTCAATAAGCCAATTAATATCTCAGTCTGCCATTTTTACATCATCAAAAAGTAGGAGCATAAGCAATCCAAACAGAAGAGATGGCATCATATACATACTACACTACATCAAGATCATAATCATCTAAAAAAAATAACTCTTTCAGTAATGTAGTATTCCTTCCAAGATGGCGCTAATTTCTTACCATCTTATGACTATGGATCCCATCCATGACATCATAATCATATCTCGATGATTTAAAAAAGAATAATAAAAAAGAAGAGCGCGCTGTAAATCAAAAAAGAGGCATTTCGGATGGTCTTGGAATAATGAAAGACAGTGGTTATGTTTCTGTGTTGTGTTTGTTTCGAGTTTTGTGGCAAAAAAAGGTAAATTCTTTTAGGGCGTACATACATTATGATTGTCGTTAGTTGAAGCAAGTAATGCATTTCATGTTTTGAAATTGCCCTTAAATTTGATGGGAATCTTATGCTAATTAAAGACATATTTTTTAATTTTTGTTCATTTAACAGAAAAAAGGACTGAAAATTCAAACAGTACAAAATAAAAAGCAGATTTTGATTTCATTATTTTTATTTAATTAATATGACGATTTCACATTTTCTTCGAGACATAAGTTAATTTACTGAAGTAATTTATGGAAGCTGTTTCATTAATGAGAAGTAATAGTTATCTTTCATGAAATCATTATCATGAGTATATGTTTCCAAAACTGCATATTTATTAAAACATTTTTTTTTTTTTGGAATTTTCTTTTTTTAAAAGTTGCAACAACATTTTTTACTTTTTTTTATTTAACTGAATTTTTTTCGTTATTTGAACTTTTAAAACCTAAAAAATCGTTTGGCCCAAGTATAAATCCTTTAAAAAATGTATTTTTCGAAAATTATAAATATAGGGGTTTAATTGTGCGATTCGATTAATATTCTCGCTAATAGTTTGTGTGAATTTCAAATATTTTACGGAGAAATATTTTGATTTGCATAATGGATTGGAAATTTGGGGAAAATTGATATTATACTAGATACAACTGTTATTATTAAAACATAAATTTTTTTTACTGCTAATGCTATTTTATATGACTATTATACCATTCTTACTATTGACATGAAAGTTCTCAAAATTATAATCTTTAGTTAAATTTTTCATTAAAAAGTAATAAGTATCAGTCTTTAAATTCGTATTTATAGTTATTTTAACTTAAAGGAATTAAAAATTCTTATACTCCAATATCGTTTTAAAAGTACAGTATTTGTATTTCAATTTTAATTTAAAAAAATCATTTTTCTCACTTTTATTTTTATACTATCAGTTACCCATCCATTTCACCCGGTATTTTATGAGGTTGTATGAATATGCAGGTTTTGTGTGTGGTATATAAGTTTTATAGTTAAGCTTTCATATATTTTGAAAAACATTATTATAGCCTTTCCATCTTAAGGTATCCGACTACGTTCAGAACCGTGATTATGCAAAAGCGTGTAAATGGATAATATTTATTACATTTAGTATCACTTCGATTAGAAAATGTATATAAAATTGTTTTAAGAATAGTATTACAATAAAAAATTATTTAAGTACAATATTTTGACAAAAAATAAAAATAGAATGACCCATTTTCAAAATGTTCTCCTTTTCTGAAAAATGTTTCTGTTATAATAATATTTTGCCTGTATATAGTTCAGACCTTTGTACAGAGGCTCATCTAGAATTTTTGAAATATATAACTTAGAAGTGGGTTTATCCATGTTTTACGACAACAGAAGGGAGAAAGTTTAAGAAAAAAACGCCGATAATTATTTCAATGGGTTGTAACTCTGAAAATAATGTGAATTTTTGAAAAAAAAATAGTTCAGACTCTCTGGAGAAGTCTTTACTTTATATAAGCACACAAAATATTATTATTTTAGAAGCATTTTTTATAAAAGGAGAACATTTTGAATAAAGGTTATTCAAAGTTAATTTTTTGCCAAAATATTGTATTTAAATAATTTTTTTTGTCATAATGTCCTTAAAACATTTTTATACATGTATTCTAATCTAATTGACACTAAATATCATGAAAATTATCCATTTATGCGCCTTTTTAAAATCACGGTTCCGAACGTAGTCGGATACCTTAATTACAAAAAGACTTGTATTTCTAAAAATGAAATCTATTACTTATGCTTGCGTAACTCCTCCCCCTTGGGAGTCGATATCAATAAAACAATCTTAGCAGATCTCTACTCGACAAAAGAAACATGCTTACTAAATTTCAAGTCCATTGGTATAATAGTTTGGGAAATCTCGTAATGAATGAGTGAGTTAATTAATGAGTGAATGAGTAAGTCGTTTTTCTCTTTTATATATATAGATAATTAATTGTACGAGAAATTCAAAAACCCTACGCTAGAGACATTAAAAAACACATTTTTTACAGAATCATGCATTTTTTTAATCAAGCTATAAAAATCATGCATTAATTTTTCAAGTTTACTAATTTATTTAAAAATATCCATAAATAATATTGAAAAAGTCTGTTTTTAAAAAAATTTCTTGAGCCTTCACAAATTCCTTTTTGAATTTCTAATATCCACAACACTTCAAAATGGTATTCCATTCTTTTTTAACATATACATCATCAGCGGTGAAAAAAAAATTCCTTTCAAAATAAAATCGGAACGCCTTAGAAATTATCTAAATTATGTACATAAATAAATTTTTATGCTCCGAAAAGAATTAAAAAAAAAAGATTCCCAAGGAATGAAAAGTTTAAGCATCAGCCTAAATTTTCAAAAAGAAAGAAATCTGGAAGTAGCTATGTATAGTCGTATTTGTTATAAGATATAGTTTTATTGTAACCACTACATTGTCTTTTCTCAAATTTATTACATAATCAAATTTTATGTGAATCGTTTTGAAATGGTATAAGAAAGGAAATGTTAAGTCTAAATAAAAATATGTACTTATCGCACAAATATAACTTTGAATTGTGATTACATTTATTCACACAAAAATACTTTTTACTGAAGTTGCTATAATATTATATTTAACAGGAAAGAAATTATTTGTTTTTGCTCTTTTTAAATCTTTTCTTTGATTTCAATTCATTTTTTGTAAAAACTAGCCTTTAGATGCATTTTATACTGCAAAGATCGTTAAAAAGTTTTGTCCATAATTTATATCAGCTAAGTTTTAACATTGTAACAATTAAACATTACCACGAATTTTGGGTAATTAATGCTTAATTTTGAAGCCCAGTTGCCGAGAGGTAGCGTATAGCTCTTCTAAACCACTGGTCTGGGTTTGAAATCCCGAGCTGGGCAGGGTCGCCTCATCCTTCCATCCCTTCAGTGAATCGATAAACGAGTACCAAGCTTGCTTGAAAACCTAACATTGAGGGTTTCACGTCAGACTGAGCACTTGACCGGAAGATGTGCTCATGACCTCAGGGCACAAGGTCACGGAAACTTAGAGGGGCATAGTAGACCTTGGCCCTCATGGGCTGTTGCATGACTGAGTTTAGTTTAGTTTAATGCTTAATTTTATCTTAAATTATGTAAATAATTTATATCTATAGGTGTTAATAATAATAATATGCTAATATTACTTTCTGTTTCATTTATTTTATGTTAAAAATTTTGAAATTTTCAAGCGACACTGTCCCTTACATCATTATGGCGTTTCAATCGAAATTTGGCGACTTGACGACAATATGGATGCTTCTGGAAAAGATGCTACTGGAGATATCTATAACATCGCTATCTATCACTCGAAGGTAACCGCGTAGACCTAGGGTAGCTAAAGTGGTGGTCCGCGAGAAAATTTCGCTGGTCCCCAGAAAAATGTGTGGAATATACTTATTCATCACGTTTAAGTTTTGCTTACTTAACGTGAATGAATCGAAATATATAATTCAATTCATAACAGAACGTGAAAAGTTATATAAAAACGCTCCTTCACAGAATAACGCCATGGTTATAAGGAATGTATATAATGCTAAAAAGTTGGATAAACTTAAATAAAATAGAGACAAACTGTAAAAAAACCCAATTAAAAGTGTGGTTTATTTTATTATGATTTATTAATAAAGCTTTCATAATTTGGTTACAAGTAATAGTTTCATTTTATTAACTAGGTACATTTTTTGTGTTCTTAGATCACAATTTTTCTTGTAAATATATTTAACACTTATAAAATCCTATTAATGGGCCGGGGAATTTAAATTAGGGATTTTCTGGTCCTTGAGGTCAAAAAGTTTACGGTACGAAGGTACAAAGCGACCGCTGGCATAGATTATAAACAGCAGTAAATCCCTGAAACTGGGTCAAACTTCGGACAAGTTTTGGTGTGATAATTTTGGACCTCACTATTATCCTTATTATGCTGTACACATACGATAAGTAAACTTTTACTTGCTTCCCTCTTAGAGTTGTAAATTTAATGGCCTAAAATTCAATTAAAATTCAGAGCTCATGGCAGCCTCGTTGAATCACAGAGGCTGAGTAATGGCGTATCGCGCTTTCATGCCGCGGGTCCGGAGCTCAAACCTCTGTCTGGGCAAGGTCGACTCAGCCTTTCATCCCTTCAGTGGGTTGATAAATAACTGCCAAGTTTTCTTGGGAACTAAACACTGGGGATTTCGCTTCAGACTGATCACCTGATCGGAACATCCGCTCATGCACTTGAGTGCCCAAGGTCATGCAAACTGAGAGGGGCACAGTAGGCTTTGCCGGTGGCGTAACGTACACCTTCGCAACCCCACATTGGGGGACAGGGTTCTAGGGGGCCCAAAGCCTGAATGATGCCAAGGGCGCAATCTTTTGTAAGTTCCGGCTTGTTACCCCAAACTTGACTTTGCAAGGGTGCCTTAATATCCTCCGTTATGTCACTGGCCTTGCTCCTCTATGGGCTATTGAACCACTGAGTTTGGTAACCTCAAAAGATCCCTAACCCCTAGATAAAGCGTCCGAGTTTCCTCACCTCAAAACCCTATTAAAACTGTAAGACCCAAGCATGTTAAATTCGTTCGAAATTCAAGCAAGTCATATTGGTTCTATATAAATGACACCATCATTAAATAAAATATGAATTCCTGTAAAACAAAATTTACTTCTAATCACAAGAAAGAAACGGCTACACAAATAAAACATTACCTAAAACAAAGTTTTAAACTCTCCTATATTCATTGCAAACTTACCAAAGGAGTCAGTACAGCTTATATGCTCAGATTTCTCTATCTGTTCCTTTTGTAGGAATCTTATTCGCTCGTAAAGAGAACTCCAATCGAGTTTGGGAGCATTCGGCGTAGTCATCCATCACGATCACCTGGTCGGCTACAAAGTGTAAAGATGTATCACCCTGGGTGGAAACCTACATCCGTGCAAATCGGAATAAATGCTACTTTCTACAAATGTGAGCTGCATCATTAAACAGAATACTGAGCGATAAGATCACACGCTGTTAGCGAGTGATTGATACTTTTTTTCCTGAATGACTCTCTTTTTGGCTGCTTTATCATTGGTCTGTTGCAGAGCATGTAGGGAAGAAGGTGTCATTCCTAATTTTAAAAAGTATTTAAAATGTTAACTTTTATTCAGATGAACACACTGAGGAGCTAAAATTTATTTATTCAGACAGTCAAATGCTAAAAAGGGAACTTCTGAAAAAATACATAAAGCGATATGTTTCTTCAATTCCTCTACTATTAGTTCACTCCCTCCATATATATATATATATATATATATATATATATCTTGTTCAAATTTTCAATCCTTAATAAAATACTTTCTATTCATCCAATCAAGTTCAAATACATTTTTTAAAACTTGTAGTGAATGACACTTGATGCTAATACACTCTTTTCAAGTATCAATCCATTCATTAAATTAAAAAAATGAATAAAGAGTATCAAATAAAAAATAATAGTCCTACAGCATATATAGAAAGGAAATTCTTTCGTTGTGTCTCTGAAATGCAATGGATAGTGCGTTGGATTTCTGATCCGAAGGTTGTGGGTTCGAATCCCACCTGGAGAATGGCCTCATTTCTGTGTGAGAATGGGATTTCTTTTTTATTATACAATTTTATTGGAATAATTAAATTTAATGAATGAATAAATAATAACAAACAAAAAGAGTAGTGCAACACCCTATATAGAATGGAAAATTGCAAGGAAATAACTTTCTATTTTGACACTAAATAGCGTGATTCTGTCCTATGTATATACATATTTATATTAGCTGCAATTATTTAAATAAGCATTAAATATATACAATTTTTCTTTGTTGACCTAAGTAGGAGAATTGGCTTAAAAATTCTTTTATATTTCGTGTTTTTATCTTTAAAAGCGGATGGGAATTTTTAAACGAAATGATGATTTAGTGGAAATGTTTTCGTGTAAAATAGTGCATGGTTTCTAATGTTTATTTAACGAGTATAGTTTACTGTATGCGATTTGAATTACGTCGCACCGTGATGCGACACGAGGGCTATTGGTAATGGACTTCTTAATTTTCAGCCACGGTCAAGTGACGAGGATTACACTTTAGATTGTATCCTCATCTAACATCCACTTCACGCCAACGTGAGAACTTCCACTTATTTAAAGCGCTTAATGGGTCTTCAGTAGCACCAGGGCTCGAGCTCACAACTTACCGGTCTCTAGGTCGTGCTCTTAACCTCTCGGCTACGGCGATTACTTTCTTTATGCAAATAGTTTTCCTGAATGAGGAGAAAGTTTGGCCAGTTCAGATATCGTAATCGTCTTTGGACGATGGTTCAAAATTGCAGGGTCTATCACAAATAGCCTTCGTATTGATTCTAAATGATTATCAAAATGCATAAATAAAAGTAGTGTATTTCTCAATGAAAATAATAATTCAATTTTTTATATTTTCATGTGGTCGCCGTAACCTAGTGGTTATGGTCACGAGTTCAAGACCGGCGGGTCGTTGGTTCGAGTGTTGGTGTAGATAGGGTTGATACACGTTAAATATGTCGATCTCAAAGTCCACCCGTGGCTGGGTGTGGAAGTTTGGAGAGAGGTGGTGTGCCAATTCATGTTTCGTCTATTGACCGAGGTCCATGGCACAGCTCTAGTGTTGCAAAATGTTAGGACATTAATATAGTTCTCACTCGCTTTCATAGTTGTATTAAGGAAAACAAACTTTTAAAAACTGTGCTCCATTTCAAGTGAATTGATTAAATGAAAGTTTTAGCTCAAAAATAAATGACCCCTTTACCGTAAAGTATTATTTTATTGTTATTTTTAGATGTAATATAATCATA
>BMAV01012501.1:134741-159896 GCA_019973955.1 Trichonephila inaurata madagascariensis | reverse complement strand
GTTCGAGTCCTGTTGCCACTGAAGACTCGCCATGTAAAGAGAGCCGATGCACGTTAGATCTGTCTAGCTCAAAGACCTCCCGTTGGCGTGGTGTAGTAGTTGAGAGGGGAGGACAGCTTAAGTGTCGTCTTCATTACTTGGCCGAGCTTCAAACTTACGAGGTCCGTCGCCAATAGCCTTCGCGTTGCTTTATGATGAGACGTTAATGTCACTTTCATTCACTCTTATGAAACTGATAACGAGATTTTGAGTTTTCTTCAATAACTTAAGGCAGCGTTTCTCAAACTGTGGAGGCATGCCTCCCTAGGAGAGCGTGATAACTCTACGTGGGGGGGTGCGAGTATATTGAAAAGTCTAAAACAAAACATAATTTTAAAAAATTATTAATTTACTGACAGTAAACAAACAAAACACATTCTGACGTAAAAAAACAATAAAATACACATTTGCACTTCTATAATATACTTATAAATGTATCAGTAGTGCACAATGTATTTTATAATTAATTTACAAAACTAAGAACAAGTTTAATAATTACCAGTGACTCCATGGTCTTGTCATATATACAATTATACACAAAAAATTAACACTTATCTTAATAATTTGTACTGTTTACTATTAATCATTTAATTGCTGATTGAACGTTACGTAATTCACTCCCCAATGCCACCGTTCTCCACGCAGGCGTGTGATGGGATATATTGGGGTGGGGGAAGAAAATGAATGCATAAGCAAATCCTCTGAAATAAGTAAATCCTTTGCAAGCCCTGTGAAGGTCTTATTATTGTATTCCAAAGCCTTCAGAATAACTTTATGAACAACATTGCACAGAAAAGCTCGTACTTCGGAAAGATGTATATACGGGGTATATCTAAACTCTGCGGCAAAACTTTAAGGGGTGATGGCACACATCAAGACAAACAATTCTAAATAGGAAACTTAGGATTCTCTAAACGTCTTCCGAAGGAGATAGGTGCCATTAAAGTTTAGGGTTCGAAATTTCAAGCGATTATAAAAAACAGAAAAATGGGTCGATTCGTTAGTGGTTTTGGCTAAAATTATTCTTTTTGTCAGTATTTTCTTGAAAAATAAACTTTAAAGATAAAGCTAAAAAAATGTCGATAAAAGGCACTTTAGACTTTGGAGTAACGAACAACTATTTTTTACCGTTATTTTTTGTATCACATTAAATGTTTGCAAAAACTTAGACTTAAACTTAAATTTATAGCTCTTGAGCTTTTTTTTGTTTGTTTTGATGTGTACTATTACCCCTACAAGGTTTTCCGCAAAGTTTAGATACACCCTGTATAAACCTGAGGCAATTAATGCTTTGGCTGAATGAGACGTTTATATACACCGATGGCACTTAAGATATTAAATTCGCATTGTAGCCTTAGCGTCAAAGTATAGAGTTATTGAGTTCAATGCATTGTTATTGTGTGGAGGGGAGAGGGCGATGAAAATTATGATTGAATATTGGGTCGCAAATAATGCAAGTTTGAGAAGACTTAAAATCTCTGGCATCCGTAAAACTTCTCTGTGTACTCCAGAGGTGTGTGGCCCCTTGAGTAAGAGCCCCTGTTCTAAGTTGAAAGCCCATTGACACTTTTATTCTGTCTTCTGCGACGGGCAGCAAATTCTTTAAGATCCCGACGAAGAACTTATCGACTTAATCTATCCAGACTGATTTAGCAGCGATGAAAAATAAAAACAGTACAAAAGATAGAGCACTGTGGGAGGTAAAAAAGAATTTCACATTTTTTTTCATATGGAATAAATCTTTACCGGAGTGTGGGTAAGAGGAAAAAATAAGAAGGAAAAATAAAAGAATTCCGTGAAAGCCGAGAAGAGGATTCCATTCCAGTCAATGTATTTGATGGATTAGAGCTCGATTGCCTCCTCTGTACTTTTCCAAGATGCTGCCGAAAAGATAGAAAAAAAAAGTTATTGGAAGATCTCTTTGCGAGAAAATATGGCGATGAAAATAATAGAAAAAGACTTAAATCTCCTTTTTTTAATACATCTTGAGTGCGGGGGATTTCTTTGGGTCGTCATGAAAGATGGGGCTTTTTTTCCCCTCAGACTCAAAAAGGGAGAGGGGGTCAATTTTTTTTTATTGAAGTGAAGCCTAAATTTTATGTCTGGTTAAAAAGGTTATCATATAATCAATTTTGATTTAGACACTCGATCGTAAATTTTCCGCATATTTTAAACTGTGACATTGCCTTTTAAGGAATTTAATTGAGAATGGGACGAATCACATACACAAAACATGAAAAAGAAAACTGGAATTAAACCAATAAAATATACCCGTGTTACGTCTTTAGTCTGAGGTAGGTATGTATCATATCCCACTAATTCAGATATAAAAAAATACCCTTATGTAGATATAAAAAAAATACCCTTATGCAGATATAGAAAAGAACGAGATATATAGTTTGAAATAAAAAGAGTAATAAATATGCATCATAATGTTGTTGTTTATAATACCACCTGTCTGACGGTGTCAGATCGAAGCCCACGAAATTCATCACACAAATTTAGTTTTTCAATTCCTACTATTAGCTCACACTCTCTATATATTTATTTATTTATTTATCTTGGTGGAATTTTGAATCGTTAATAAAATACATTTAAAATCTCTCAATTGAGCTGAAATTTTATATACATGATTATTTTGGATGACAATACAATAACTTGATTATAATTAATAAAAATGTATTGATTAAAACTAATTATTCAAAGAATTACAAATACAGAGTCGTTGGCAACATTTTTAGCGACTTAAAGACCCTTTTGGCGACTTGTGTAAAAACTTGAAAAGGTTTTTTTTTTCTCACGTTTTAAAGCATTTAGTTGAACTGAAATTTTATAGACACGATTGTTTTGGATGACAATACGATACTTTAGTGACAATGAATAAAAATGAATGACCACTTAATGTTGTGATTCTGTCCTATGTATATACATATTTATATTAATTGTAACTATTTAATAAAAAGTAGCTAAAATAAAATTTTTCTTTGTTGATCTAAGTAGGAATTGACTTAACAATTTTTTTTATATTACTTCTTTTAAGTAAATATGTGCCAATAAAATGGGGGAAAAAACATCGTGTTTATATCACGAACTGTTTGTTTCATTTTATACCCTAAATATGTCAAAAGATACCCAAGTTTTTCAAAAATTGGTTTCGGGATCATAAAATAAAAATGTAGCCATCATTAAATTGCTTGTGCCTTAGCTAAATTCTGGAATCCCTATGAAAATTCAAACTCTAATGATACTTTTATCGGAATATGTTCAATAATTTTTATTTAAGTTATTTTATTTACATAAGACTTGAGAATACATTTTTTTTTTCAAAAACAAAAAATACGTTAAAAGCAATGCATAATGCAACAAAATCCTTCCAGATTTCATTACTTGATGTTCGTATACATGTATTCCATTTCATCGGTAATTTTTATAGCCACTTTATTTTTTGATAGCATGAAATGTTCTCTCGTAAGCGTACTTTTTAAATATTAATAGATTATACATTCAAATATTCATGAGAACTAAGATAAAAGTAAGATTTTTTATGCCAGAATTCTCTAAAAAATGTGTCAAAAATGGATGCATATTTATTATTCAAGTTTTCTTTAAGTCACTCGTTACAGTTTATGTATAAACATGGGAGGGCACTTTTCCTATCACTTGTTCTTCAAAGTAAATTGAATTGAGTCCAATGCTGCCTTAAGTTATAAAATATTTAAAATTTATGATCAAGAATTGTTTAAAATATAGAGGATTTAAATAATAAAAAATAATAGTAGTATACATAGAGATGAATTGTATATTCAATAATAATAAGGAACAAAATATTCAACAAAGTTTCGTAGGACATTATGCAACACTAAAATTAGCATAAGCATAAATAGCATAAGCGTGTGCTTTGTAATTTGCAACACCGTACAAAACACACCTATACTTTCAAGCTCCAATTTTTAGTTTTTCTGTATTTTCGACGTATGACGCGTACACCCTTCTTTACGAAAGAACCTGAAATGTACGTGCGCAATGCTCTTATGTTTTGAAGTCACTTATTCGACGTATTATTCCAAGTTTCAGAAAAAAAAATTAGTATTCTTCTAGAATTACAACCCTTTAAGTTCACAAGGAAACAATTTTTCGATCATTGTGGAGAAGTCAATTGTTTTCCTATGTTCATCTTTTTTTTTTTTTTTTTTTAAGCTATCGTTTTTAAAACCGACATATAACGGGCACCCTTAAACGATATTATTTTGTGCGTTCAAAGTGCCCGTCATGCGTCGTACTTTACGGTAATTAACCGGACAGCGGACATTCCTTGAATACATTACTTGTACGTTTAGCATCAGACCGTACATGTGCTTCAGCCATTTGTGTAGTCCACCCCCGCACGTTATTCTTGTCGAACAATGCACGGTCTCATGTGTCTCTCATTTATTTTTTAAAAACCTGATAACAGTGGCGTAAGAGAGTAATGCGGAGAATATTAGCCCCCCCCCCCCTGCAATGTCAGGTTTTGCACCCCAAGCTGGATCTAACAAAGGACTGTAAAACCGTAATATAAAATAAATTTTGGGCCACCTAGAATCCTTTCTCCCCCCATTTGTGGGGGTGTACGTTACGACCCTGTCTCATAATCTGAATAGCCTGTCCCTCCATCTCTTCTGATAGACAGCCTCACTCGATCTCCCTCCCATACTAAATAAGGGTTTGCATCGCATATTACAGGCGCATGTCTAAGAACCGAAATCTATAGTGGACTCCTGCTCGGCTTTGAAAGATAAATCAGGGTATCAATATAATGCCTTCATTAATACAGTATACTTCGTTATTTGAAGATCTATATAGCTTCCCGTGGGAGCCACAATAAATGCTGAACAAACTTTTTAGTGTTTTCTTATTCGTGCCTGAAAACATTCGCATATGAGTCTTACTATTACCATCTGTGTTATTTTTGCTTGGTTACTTGCATTCATTCATAAAATTTCTATTTCGCTTTGACGGATGAATATTATAAAGGTCCCGTTTACATGCAAACCCCCAAATTGCCGGCGAATTGGGGTTAGGAAGAAAAGCCACCTTTTCAACAGTAGTTTTTTTCAGCCCGTTCACAGGAGAATCTGGTGATTGGTTGATAAGTTTCACATGACTATCAATTGTTACCACGAAATAAAAAAGAAATCAATAAAAGTTAACTATAATAAACGTCATCCCCATGGCACCCACATCACCAAACTATAGAAATACCAAGGTAACCCTATTATAATGTTATCGCCCATCTTGGTGAACATAAACAACAACTTGGCGCGTTGCACTCCTATATCAAATAAGCACCAAAAACGTCCTGTTTCAAGGCTTTTATTTGCTACGAACTATAATATTTACACTAACAATTTCATAGATTTTTTTAAAAAAATAAATCACATCGAAAGTGACTGCATTTAATTTAAATCCTACCAGGAATTTATTTTTTCAAATGACAAAAATCAAACACATTTTTTCGTCTAGCACATTCTTCCCTCCTTACATCACTGCAAAACCAATATAACCAGCCAAGAAATGTCTTCCAATCTTAACAGCTAATAAACGATGTAAAAGGATCCAAAACATTCCCCAACCAGCATTGTCATCTGGTCCCGAAAGCTCTTCGCCTCCCGGATGAAAGATGACTTGGAAAGAGTTTTTGGCTCCTCTGTGGATGCACCGGCAAGAAAAACTCTTCAACAACGTGCGATGTCACTCACCGGAGTAGGCGTGTCCTCTTTTTAGTGAGGTAACTCCCATGTTTTCCAGTTAATTGACTGAGATTAATAGCGGGCCGTGTCGAAGATGAAAAGTTGGTAATTGTGTCTTCTGCACGTCGTGTGTGCCACTTTGAGGAGGGAGAGACGGACGGAGATTAATTATTTTAATTAGAACTCGTGTTGGGATTGGCAGTTATGCGGAAGTGGAGAACTTTTTCAGTGTAAAGTGTAATGGGATGAAAGGCATGAATTTTTGCATGAAGTCGTGCATACATCAGGTAGTCCTAAATTTAAACAAGTAATATAAAAAAAAAATTAAGTCTGTTCCTTCTTAGGTCAACAAAGAAGCATTTTATTTTAGTTACTTCTTATTAAATAATTACTATTAATACAGTAAGACCCCGCTTAACGCAGGGTATATGTTCCATCAAAGTAGAGCGTAATATGAAGCAGCGTTAAACGAGATTATCTCATCATGTAAATAATGGGGTTAGGGGAAGATAGGCAGAAAATTGGTCAGGTATTTTACCATTAAATTTATTAATTATGTTTTTATAACAATAAAACAAAAATTTATTTCTTACAAATATAGAAATATAATAAATGTGTGAATATACATATAAAATTAAATAAAATGCTAAGTCTTGGTTTAATGGCATATTGCATTCAATTTCGTCGTCAGTCCATATAGAAAATCGTTTTTCCCTTTCCTCTATTTTATTATTTTTGCACTATATTTTGTGTATTGTTTTATATATGTACAAAAAATATTTTACATATTTAAGAAAAAATGTTTTTTAAAAAAAATGGAACCTAAATATAAGCACACATGCATTAGGAGATCTCAAAAGTTATGACGAACTTAAATTAAACAGAAGGTGGCCGCGGTAGCCTAGTGGTCAAGTTATCGGATTGTGCCTGGCTTGTCACGAGTTCGAGCCTAGTACCACTAAAGACCCACCGTGTAGGGGAGCGATGCACGTTATATCTGTCGAGAGCTCAAACGTCCTCCTGTTGATGTGGTGTGATTGTTAGGAGAGGGGTGTGCCAGCTCAGATGTCGTCCTCGTCACTTGACCATGGTTCAAAATGACGTAGTCCGTCGCCAAAAGCCGTCGTGTAGCTAAACAACGCGACGTTAATATTTACTCATACTCAAATTAAACAGAAAAAGACTTTTAACTAAAACATTATTTCGTATTTCTACAGAATGATTAAAATACCTTTATTATATATATATATATAAGACCACAAAAAAATCTAAGCTCTATTGGAAATATTTAAAGATGTATGTGCCCCATAAATAAAGAATCCTAATTTTGGTATTTTACTCTTTCGAGCCTGGTACTTGATACTCTTAAATGAATGTATCTCATATCTCTCTCGTAAGAACGTCTTCATTCAAATCAGAAGAGCTTTATTATTACACTTTTAAAGAGAAGCAATACAAAACTTGAATAATACCTCTGAAAAAATCAAATAAGAAATAAGAAAAAAAAAAGATTATAGAAAGATTTATACCAATGATTTCGTCATTTCCAAAATATTCCATAAATTATTCCAACAATTCGATTTTCTTTATGTCTTCAACGTTCCACAAAGTGGTTCTATATGGTTCTGAATCAGCTTGTGACAAATGATTCTTAAATATAGCTAAATAATTGAATCTCGAGACCTTCAAATACATAAGAAAAAATACATTCGAAAGGTTAATACTTCCCAAAATCTCTTTTACGGTATTCTCTGTACCAAGCATGAAAGCAAAAGTTTGTAAAGAGAAGGATTAATCAATTTTTCTCGTAGGATATTAATGATCATAAGAATCTTAACCAACACGACACCTTCTGAACTATCAGATTTCTTGTTTTCTGTGGGGGTTTTCTTCTGTGGTTTTTTATTACGTTCCTCCCCACAGCAGCTAAACTTTAGAGTTTCGATAAACAAAAATGTGATGGATGGTAACCTCTTAGTTACGATGACAAGAAGGTTTGGAAAGAAAAAAAAAACGATAAGTTCTGAAAAGAAACATTATGACCGTGTAACGTTTTAGAAGAGATATATTGGTCTATATTTTTGCTCTTTAGATAATGTTTCGGGATTTAAAGGTTGAAATATTGGTGTAACCGTCTGAAATCGTGCCAAATATTCGTGCAGAAAATATCTAAGGTCATTCGAATTAGGTTTTAAGGAAAGTCCTAAAATATGTAACAATTTCATGTACAGAAAAATAAGCAAATTCACTATTAACATGTATTTAAAATAAGACTAATTTAGTATGCTGTTTTGAGATTTTCAGTGCTTAAATATTATACGGTCCACCAATTTCGACAAACGAAAGATATCGAATGAAATAGCAAAATGTTGCAACCTGCCGCATGCAAAATATCGCCAACTGTTGTCATTTGCCATCATTTACCACGCGACTTTCAATAATATAATTTATAAGATTAGAAATATCGGTACTTACCATAAACCCCGCAGTATAACGCGAACTTTTAACACCAAAAATAAGATCGAAATTTACGGGTACGCGTTATACACCGGACATAAAAATGAGAGCTTTAAAAGATAAAAAAAGGGATGAGCAAATAAAAAACTAGGCTTCTATATGGATCGAAATACTGTTTATTTAAAATAATTTGACTTTTCAAAAACCTGGAATAATACCTCGAATAAACGACTTAAAACATAAGAGCACTATTATACATACATTTCAGATTTCTTCGTAAAAGAGGGAGTGCGCATTATACGGCGAATTAAATCAAAAATAAAAAAGTGCAATTTGAAAGTATAGGTGCGCGTTATACGCCGGATTTTACGATACTTTTTATACCGTTAACCAATTTCGCCAAGTAAAAAGACATCACCAATTCAAAAAATGTTGCCAAATGAAGTCATCGTTTTTATTACGGGGTTGGAATGTAAGCGGGAATGGTTTCCATTATTGGTTGCATATCGCGGCATTAGGTGACGTCTTTTGATTCGGGAAAACTGGTTGACAGTATAAAACGTACAAAACTTTCATATTTCACAATACGATTATCAATCCCCATTGAGCAAATTAAGGCACACAATTGTGTTAATTTTTTTTTTTTAAATTAGCGTAATCATTTCATAAATCATGAAGTAGTAGTAAAAAGTTATTCATACTTATTGGTTACCAAGTGCATTCATATAAAATGGATTGTTGAGAAAGTATTCCCACGTAAATACTGTGTGTATGTTTATTTAAAATTGAATTCTTCAATTTTATAGTAAACTTTTTAGGTTATGCTAGTTAAAATAATCTCTGCATCGTAAATTATTGTCCATTAGATCTTAACTTAATATAAAACGTAATTATTCTATGTTAGATCGTAAATTAATGTAAATTGCAATGGACTAAATTCATGTGACGTCATTAGTCACATGATAACTCAGTCACGTGTTTTCAGCCAATCAGTTCATAAATTAATTCGACATCGTAATTACATCATACATGTAATCACGCGTTCCACCCAATTAGTTCATGTGCATCACTGTTGCTAACTTTTGTTTTTTGCAGAAACTTTCTTTTAAAAAGTACATATTTGTCAACGATATAATAATGCACATAGTTAAACAAAATGCACTTAATTTAAAAGTATTCGTATAGTGTAAAGTTTTTTTTTAATTTTGAAAACTGTTTGAAGAATTTTAACACGTGAACTTTTTACCCAATCATATCAAATTTAAAATGTTATCTAAACTTTACACAAGTTGAACTCTAGAATGTCAATTTTTAATCAATAGGAAACACGTGATTGCCGTTATCATGTGACCATCATGAGTTTAGTCCATTATTCCCAGTTAATTCTCAAATTATTGTAAATCGTATTTGTTGCCTATTAAATTGTATGTTATTGCAATACATAACAGAAAATCGTAATTATTGTCTAAAATTATAAATTATTGCCTATAAGCGTAATTGCGTAAAACGTAATTATTCTCTATTAGATCGTAAAAAACTGTAGATTGTAATTTTTCTCAATCAGATCTCAAATTGTTTTAAATCGTACTTATTGTGTATTAGATCGTAAGTTATTGTAAATTCATAATTTAAAATCGTAATTATTGTATAAAATTGTAAATTATTGCATATAAGAAAAATCTTCCATGATTATGACTAATAATTAGCTATAAAAATGATTTACAGCTATATTAAAATAATTAATTTCGAGAGCTACACTCTAAATAATTTGCATTTTAAGTAATGAAACTAAAATTGCTTTCATTAATATAACGGATATAAATTAATTTTAATAATAATAATTAATTTATAATAACGGATATAAATTCTAGCTCCACTTTCGGAAAAGTAACATTTACTTTTTCTACAAATTTTCACCGAAGTAAATTGATAATATCGCCATATATAAACTCAATGGCGCAACAGCCCATGAAGTCCAGGGCCTACTGTTTCCATCAGTGACCATTGGGGGTGAAGGTGCATGATCAGATGTCCCTATCAGATGGTCAGTCTGAGTGTTTAAGCCCAAAAGCAAGCTTGGTACTCATTTATCGACCCACTGCAGTAGGGATGAAAGGTTGAGTGGACCTTGCCCAGCCTGGGAATAGAACCTGGACCCGTGGAAGCGCGATACACTACCACCCGACCACTGTGCCTATCGCCATATATTTGACAGTTAAATTATTTAAAGTTTACATTATAAATTCTACACAAATTGTTTTATTTTGATTTAAGTTTTATTAAAATATAATAAAACATTGAATCAAAACAATTAACAATGCAAACAATTTTTTAAACTATTCTTAGCACCAATTACATATTTAAGAAACTCTTAAGCTGAATCAATTATTATCGTGATCATCTCAATCAGTTTTTGTTACACTTATAATAAATTTAAATAATCTTTCTACTTCATGACTACTCATCATAATATTCTAATAAATGAAATGATATCAATTGTTTAAACCTTCGGTAAAAAAACAATTGTATAAAGCTGATATTAATCAAAATCAAGTTAGATCACCCCAAAATTTCTCTAAACAGTCGAAACAAAATTCCCATGTATAATGCATGCCATAACACCAAAATTGTTATTTCTTTTTCAAATATTTCTATCGAGCTTATTGCTAAAAAGAAAATAAAACAGAATTGAATGTAAGGAAAATCAAAAGCTTGTAATGAGAGAAATAAATCAATTTTTGAAAGAAATTAATGATGCTACCAACCTGACCCAACATGACACCTTTTGAATTGTCAAAATTCCTTTTTTGCACTATATTTTGTAGCCGCTAACCATACAAAAAGAAGTATGATAAATGAACGGTCGTGTTAACCTTTTTGTTGCTATAAGAGGATAATTTTACTCCTTTGGAGTTGGAAAGATAACATCATCGTTCAATTTTAAACAAATTCATAGATTTTTATTTTAATCTTTGTTTAGATATTATGTTGCAATTTGAAAGTGTCTACAATAAAGAGAGTTTTTTTTCCCTACATTTTTAGAAGCACGTTTGGCAGTAAATTAGGGAATAAATTGTAGAATATATTCTAATATTTTGAATAAGAATATATGTAATAATTTTTTAAGAAAAATATTTTAGTAAAAATAAGATTTTTTATATGATATAAACTGGTTTATCGTATAAAGTAAGTTTTTAATACTAGTAAAATAAATAAATTATTAATTTCTTACTATTTCTCATTAAAGTTTTTTAAAAAAATTTTAAATATCGGATATACAGGAATATTTTACACAATTTTTTTTATTTTTTATAAAAACGTATATAGAATCAAGAGTGCCGCTTAAAATCGATGGCAACATTTTTTCATAAAAACATTTTGAAAACTTTGAGAGCAGTTTAGAATCGATGGCGGCTTAGATTCGAGTAAATATGGTAGTTAGTTTGTCTTCCTTTGAAATGCTAAAGATTTTTTTCTATTGAGTCAAATGCTTTAACTATGCTAAAGGCTTTTCTAACTATTGTTAATAATATATGTAACAAACTTTGATATACATTTTTGATCAAAGCAATACTTACGTTCTTAAAAATAATTGAATTTAGAATTTATACATTTTTAAGGAATTTTCAATAAGTATTCATAAAAAGAAGTATTTTACGAATATCAATCATGTTATTATAAAACCCATATCAGCTTTTATTATGCATAATTCAACGCATTTGTAAATCAAATTTCATGTATGTGCGTCAATTTTTGTAGGAGTAGCATTTTTAAACCACTTCACAATTTTTTTGAAGTGATAACTTCTTTAGGTGCGTTTTGTGGGAAAGTAAACTTTAATGATGCATTTTAAAGACCCAAGCATTATTACGCTCTTGTTTGTAACGCTCATAACACTGGTAACAGTACTACTGAATGGTAACAAAACTACTGAATCATTTGGGTTTAATGAGTCACGTATCGGAGAAATTTGTGCAGCGAAATGTAGAGCAAAACATGGACAAATAATTCTATTGGTTACTATTGATATTTCACCAAATCAAAGTGTAGAGAAAATTATCGAATTCATTCACAAAAATTTAGTTGCCTACACTGTGAAGCCGGATCAACTCTTCTGAACAAATTACCTATTATTTTAAGTGAGGATTTTAATGTATCAAAAATCAAAGCTTTTAGTAGATTTTTTTAAACTAAAAAATTCAATTTAATTATGTCAAATGATCCAAATGAAAGCACGGTAAATTACGGAACAACGCTTGTCGGAGTTTTTTTTAGATATTTAAATAACTTTGAATCTAAAGTATTTATAGCCCATTTTAGCTACCATAAACCTATTGTTTCCTTCTTAGAATACAATTAATTCACAAATAGGATTGTATATTTCGCAAAAAAATATTACTTTATGTGAGTACTGACTACGAATAAATAATTTTATACGACAATACTAATATCCCCTTGTTTTTTATTCACCTAACTAATCCCTGGAATAACATTACAACGTTTGAAGTTATCACTTCTATCCAGTGGTCATAACCACGCACACTCTTTTTTCCTTAAAAAATTAATGGTTAGTTTTTAATGGTATTTTTTGAGTCGAAAAAATCTGTTTTAGATAATACATACACACAGCGAGAAACCAAAAAGATTTTGAAAACCACCAAATTAAAAAAAAAATGTGTAAATCGTACCATGTTCTTTTAATATACCAAAAAATAAAATGTTTCTGCAGAAATACAGAAATTGAAAAAAATTACTTTAATCTACTGTAAAATAATAAATACTCTAAAAGAAATGATATTCTAAAATATTGTCATTTCAATTTATGTGCTACAAAACCTTGTTTACGCGAAGCACTTAATATAAGTTCCCTTTATCGCTCTCGTTATGTACCGTGCGGGGGAGCTCAAAAACGCAGAGGTTTTTTAAAACGGTTGACACGCGTTGAGAGTTTAGTAGCTGGCAGTGAGCTAATTGGTCTCGAGCTGCTGCCAACACAAAATAAAATAACAGTAAAAAGAATTACCTCGCTTATCTTAATTGCCATCGGGCTTCAAAATGTTTACCTGCGCCTTTTACAACATAGGTAATGAAAATACGAAGGCTGGTTTGTATGCCTTTAATAGTAATTCGGGTGTTCCACGATAAGGCGAAAAGATAGATGATTCAAAATGTTATCGGAACTTATTTTTCATTATTTTACCTCCACGAAATGGCAACATTTTGTTGATAGAAAGCCCATCCCACACTGTTTGTTATACAAAAAAAACTCGATTGTCCTTTGATAAAAACAATGTATTTCCTACGACTTCTTTTTATTTTTAAATTGTTTGCTTGGTCCACGGAATGACGATTAAATTTTCTTGTTAGGCCTCCGTAGAAAAGATGATTGCAGTTTCAAGCAAAGTAAAATGGATATAATTTAAGTGGGGAAGCCATTGTACAGCTAATTTAATGGTGCAATTATGAGAAAAGGATACGGTTATGATTAAAGTAATCATTTCATTTTTTAAATGGAATTTTTTTTTTCAGGTCAGAATTTAATCATTCATGAATATTCAGAAACACTGACAAAGAACTGAAGCTATAAAAATTCCTTTTGTATTTTTCTTTCGTTTGGCATCCAAACAGATGTGGATGTAATTGTTTTAATGGAGAAAATTATCAGTTAATAATTATTTGGATAATGAGGTAATAGTTGTAATCACATGTATTTTACGGGATTATAACTTAAAAGAATTAAAATAAAAGTAAATCCACTATCACGAAAATGAATATATAGCCTTATTAAGATATATAATGAAATACAAATGTATCTGGAAACAAAAGAACAAAGGTTGTTTCTTAATGAAAAAAGCAACGCGAAATAGATACTATAGTCTAATTTTATCATGACTTTTAGATTTAACTAGCTTATCTTATGATTAGTCCTATTTTTATTAACCCTTTAACTGGTCATTCTTTTGCCCAAAATGTTCCAAAAAAAGTCATATTTTTTATTGCATATAACTAAATATAATACTTGATATGAAAATGAAAGAATTTTATTTTAATTTTTAATTTTAAAATTGTCACACTATATATTTTTTTATTTTATAATTGTATAACACAAAAACCCTTAAATGTTTGCGTTGTATAAGTACACTCAACACACTATGAAGAATGTTTCATATATCTTAATATCTTAAAAGAATTTCTCTCAAACTTACAGATTTGTCATGTCCTTACCTTTTTTTCAAACGTTTGAAGATTTTGTGTGTATGCATATATGTATATATATATATATATAGTATAATAAAATAAAGTAAGATATCAAGTGAAAAAGTTGTATAACCTACAATGCCAAAGAAGAAAGAAATTGAAGTTAAAGAGGTATAACAAATGTAGATACAAAAAGTGTCTTTGGACTAAAATGGAGACCTATTATATATAATACTGAATCCTACAATTCAACGGGAGCCAGGGTTAATATTGTTTTTTTTTTGTTTGTTTTTTTGGATTATCTTTCCATTTTCAATTCTTCTCAAACAACAAATTGCACATTGTCTTGCCAATCCCTGCTCTTTATCGAATATTTTCAAGAATATAAATTCCTGCCTTCCCTGCAAAGTTCCCGCCTTCACCACAAAATAAATCCCGGGTGAGAAGTGTTTCAGTACCATCGACAAACTGCATCCCAAAACCTTGGCACTGATAATCTCACTGTAAAAATGAAAAATATATGGAAATCAAAGATAGAAAGAAAAAAATATCAGTGTCCATACGCCGTACGAACAAACCGGTTGTGGCCAGCTTTTGGTATCCCATAACATGTACGGGTTGAGGTATATGACTAAGTTCGAAACAATGATTTTGAAAAATTGCATAATTGGAATTTTTTTCTTGATATTCAGTGTCCATTGACTTAGAACACACATATACAAGATTTTTTCGAATATTATTCCAAGAAAAAAAATGAATTCAATTTTTTGGCAAAAAATGGAGGAAGAATGTCATATTTTAAAATCCTTCTCTTTTTATGAAAAATGATTTCATGATATAATAATAATACAACTAGTTAGCTACATTTAGAATTTCCATTGTAAGTATCTGATTGATTTGTGCGCTAAAGGATCAATTTATGTCACATAATTTGATTTTAGAATAATTATTTCATCTGTAACAATTACCAAGAACACGCAAATTAACCACTTTATCGTTATTTTTTTTTCTGTCATTGGTTATAAATTTCCTTCTCCAGTCCTTCACAAATGCTAATTGTTAGAATCGTATTACATTTGCACTACCTTTTACAGAGACCTAAAAGTGATATTGATGAAAATCTAACATTAAAATTAAACTTTTTAAAAAACATTTCTTAGTGTTTTAATATTACAATTATCGTAATTGTGTTATTATTACTTTCATATGTGAATCGTGATATAAATTCATAAATTATGACTATCCCAAAAATAGGATCATGCTTTTTCATGATTGGCTGTTAAACTGATTGAATTCTTTTTCAAGTGTTAAATAGTTAAGCGTTTGCAAGACTTTTCTTTCTTTTCTTCAGCAGCAGTAGCCAAGGGGTCGTGGGCACGAGCTCGTGATTGTTAATGTTTTTACCATCACGTTCTAAACAGTTTAATATAAATGAATCTCTCTAGACCAGTTGTCGCCAAACTTATGCAGCTCCTGAGCCGCCTTACCGTTTTTAATTCCTTCTGCGAGTTACCAACCAAAAGAACTACCAATTTCTTTTTAAAAATCTTGCATTTATATTTATTGCCTATAAATTTACATTTCTAATAAATATGAAATTACATATTGACTGGGTGTGTGTGTGGTTTGCCCGTACACCGTGTGACATAGCCATCCTGCGATAGCTATGACGTGTTGGATCCGCGTAAGCTAGAGGTGTGGGATTATCTAAAGGATGAGACATTTTGTAATTCTTAATACAACTTTTATTAAGAATAACTTAAATTACTTATATCTAATGAACAAATTTCTTTAAGTGAGAATAAGCCACAAATTAGACTGAATATTTAAGTCAGATCGCACAACTAGATCACTTATCCTAATTATAGTTAATTATCTGCCTAATCTAGCTTTCTATACAAAATATTACCGTTTATAAAGTAACCCTCCTACCTTGGTTGAAGACTCATCTATTCTGCTACTTGTAGATAGGTGTACTCAGGTACTATTACTCTTCCTTATAAATTTTATTATCGAAGGTGGGCGTTTCCTTCTTCCTTGTGAGTAGGCCGTCTAACACTTGTTCCGAACTGTTCCGCACTAAGCTTTCTCTAAGATTGCCATCCTCTCTCACTAAACCTTCTATCCTTTTAAAGTATATCTTATTTGCATTTTTGCTTTGTTTTTCTTCTTGGTATTGGGTTGGAAAAGTTTTGCCATTAATCGTGGCCGTCAAAGAACGTAGGAGTTATGTTAGAAGAAGAACGCGAGAGATGTCACAACCGTACGGGCTACAGATAGCTGACCACAACCAGTTTACCCGTAAGCTCTACAGGCACTAATGTTTTCTTCTTTCTATCTTTGATTTGCCCGTATTTGTAATTCTCATAGTGAGATTATTAGTTCTAGTGTTGTGACAATCGTCTAGCGGCTGTTGGTGTTTGGGTGTTCGAGTAAAGTTTAGCCATAACCAGTTTTAAATTCAAATTTATTATCCCTTTGACTTAAACCACACAACTAAATGCATTAAGTAACTAATTAGAAGAGCAATCACAATTGAATGTTCTTTTGCGAAATCTCATGCAAAATACATAGTATTTCTCACACAACTATAAACATTTTAATGCCATTTAAATCGCAGTTACTGACAGGGGCGTAGCTACCAGCGTATCAATGATACGGGGTCCCAAAGTTACAGAGGCTCCAAAATGCACGAGCAAAAAATCATAAAATATTAAAGGATGCAGGAAAGAGCCTTTAAGGAATTTTGATAGAGGGCCCACTCCTGACTAGCTACGCCAGTCGTTACTTAGTAGAAAAAGTTTGAAGATCACTGATCTACACCAACTCTGCCCTATCATTTTACCAATCAATGATTGATAATTTCACCACAGCACGCTAAAGGGGAGGGGCGTTAATGATGTATATTTTAGGTTTCTTTAATTTAATAATTTTAATTTATATAATTCTATTTAAATATGCCTTCAGAATAAAATACACCAAAAAAATTAATATAAACTGATTTAACATGGAAAGTTCCACAAACTCTAGAGAAATACACAATATTAAATAAAATGGAAATAATATAATGTTCCTTGAGAGGCTCGATAGCATTTGATCCACGGACCTTTAATGGTCCGCGGTCCGAGGTTTAGAGACCACTGCTTTAGACGTACATTAGAATTTTCATACAAGTATAGTTATAGGATTATTTTTAAGAATAATTTTATTTTGGAAAATATTCTTTCAAAGCCATTGATCAAAAAAAGAATAATTTTTGTCGAAACTATTTTCTTCTACCGTTGGAAAACTATAAATATAGATTTCAAACGATGAGTCTTCAAGGCGAGATAACGTCGGAATTCGAACTCCCTGCTTGTATACATTCAAAATTTCTTACAAGTTATATAAAAACTACAACCCATGTCCATTTTGTTCTCAATGAATAATTGCAGTAATTTTTTTTTCAATTCCTACAATTAGTTCACTATCTCCATATATATATATATATCTTGTTTAAATTTTCAGTCGTTAATAAAATACATTTTAAAGCCCTCAATTCAGCTGAAATTTTATATGCACGATTGTTATGAATGAAAATACGATACTTTAATGATAATTAATAAAAATTAATTGCCACTTAATATTGCGATTCTGTCCTATGTATATACGTATTTATATTAATTGTAATCATTTAATAAAAAGTAACTGAAGTAAAAATTTTCTTTGTTTACCGAAATAGGAATTGGCATAATTTTTTTTTCATATTACTTGTTAATAATTAACTCTAAGACTCTCACAGCACTTATTCAAATATATTCCAACCGTACCAAAATATGTCGTCGGAGAAACGAGAAGGACGAAGTAAATACCTCCCGCACAATCCATGCTGATTTGTGGCCCAGTGTTTCATTACGATACATTACACCGCCGGCCATCTTGTTAAATCCGGCGTGAATTATGTCATTAAGTGATTACATGCTTCAAAACAAAGCTGGGTTAACTCCCATCTATCGCGAGTCTTCAGTGAGAATGTCAAAGTATGTTAATACGTCAGTAACTAGTAGTAGGACTAAAGGAAGGATCAGGGACTCGGCATTGTGTGTGTTAGTTAGTCTTCCTGGAACGGCACGATAGAGTGGGCCGAATTCAGTGGCATTGTGAAATGTGTTCATCTATTATTTTACCATTTCACATTATTGTAACCGAAGATTAATATCACTCAATTTGGTTTTGAAAAGATATCAAAGTTATTAAATATTTAAAATTCACAGTTATTAAGATCGTACTTTTTCCATCAATGTTATGCTTAGAATTTTATAAAAGTTCTATCTGACTATTTTTACCCAATTTTTTTGCACATTTTGTGTCACGTAAGCTGATTATCTACGTAGGAAGACTACCTGTCATAATTTGTTCAGCTAAGTAAGCATAAGTAAACACTATTAAGGTATACAATAAAGTCTAAGCGTAAAAATAGTCAAAAAATATAGCAAGTCTGCATTTAATAAGATTTTAGATGCCCTTATTTCAAGTAATTAATCTTATGTATCTCTCATTGACGCCAATGCAGTTGCCTGCCGAAGACTATAATCTACAATAATTTTAAATATTCCATCCCAGCTCTAAATAGTAAATGTACAATAGCATCGTTAATAACTAGACTTAGAACAAAGCACGTAAAAGGAATGAAAATCTCAACTGACGAATACACAAATCATTGCCCAAACTGCCCTAACGATCAACTGTCTCCGCAACATATCCTCAATTGCCCAGCAATTCAAGCCAGGCTTTTCTATATCAGCCCAGAAGACCACGAAGATTTGATCTTTTCTTATAAAGCTGTTGAGGTTGCCGAAGCTTCGACAACTTCGGAGCAATCTAAAGCTTCTTTTTTTTTAAATCAACCTTCACATCATGGACACACTACCACCACCAACAATCTTATGTATCTTATTATCAACCCTATTAAATCTACATGTATAAAGGAGGAAGGTGATTCACTCATCACAGATCTCCCAAACTATTAGACCTACAAAAATGAAATTTGGTATAAGCATGCTTCTTTTGTTGGGTAGAGATCCATTAATAACGGGTTGTACTGAATAGACTATCAGAGGGAGGGTTGAGGGAGCTCAATAGATAAAAATTCCTGTTTTAGAAGTATTAGAACTGAAGAGTTAAAATTTGATAGTCATATTTATTTTGTTTAGTAAAGATCCGCTAAGAGCGGATTTTACGGAAATCGACACCCAAGGGGGTTAAAGGGGTTACCTTGGAGTTTTAGATAACAAATAAATTCCTGGTTTTGAACTATTAGACTTACAGACTTTAAATTAGGTAATCATATTTCTTTTGTTTAGTAGAGAGCCACTAACGAGAGAGAGAAGGATATTGATAAAGTTGAACTCCAAGAGTGTGCTGCAATCTCTAGAAAAGGACCGATTTCCTGTTAGGGAACTAACGACCTTCTAAAGGTCACGTAGTTCCGCATGAGAAAATACCCAAAACAGGACAATGCCGACGCTTAGGTTCTAGAGCAAGTCAACCTTTAACCTCCCTTTATCCAGCCGACAAAGAAGTAACCGGTGCAGTTTTCTCGCCAATCTCCAGCTTCAAATTCCACCGCACCAGGGGTGACAAGGACCAATGGTTGAATAGTAAACTGGCTTTGTTCAAACAGAAAATATTCTACATCAGTGTCTCTTTTGAAGACGTGACAAATTCTACCTTTAAATACACGCGAAAAAAAGACACTCAAACTTTCTCTTAACCTGATTTCAAAATTGGCTTGTACACTCTCACACCTACAAAGACCTCTCAAGGCTCCAAATAACATGCATCACAAGGCGCCTTACTCAGCCTTCACATCAATAATCTGACCTTAACAACGCATCTTCAAGAGGTTGCAGAAGCACAAAAAATAAATAAATTTCAGGTTTAGAAATTCCTTTTTAAATCAAGAGGGGAGGGCTACAAGAATGTTTTTCTATATAAATATGAAAACACTTAATGTTTCACTAACTTAAAAATAGTATATACAGTCATACAACGTCATGACATGTCCAACACCCCCGCCCGCCCCGCAAAGGGCTGATATTTTATTATACTTGGAATATCTTAATTAGTATATATTCTCCTACTTAAAAAGTATTCATCAAGAATAACTTATTTTGCATTATTATTGAAATATCTTAGAGAGATTACCTTTTATTTAGAAGAACAGTTATTCATTTAGATTTGCCTCCCACCCTGCCTTCTGTTGTTGTTGTCGTGTCCTTCCCGAAGGGAAGGAATGAAAGTTGCCACAGCCTGAGACAGGTTGAATTTCTACGCACGATAGATGGCGACACCACCTATCTCCGCCTCTACAATTTAGGCATGGAACTGGAGGGGAGGGAAATATTCTCCAGCCCCCTGCACCCGTGGTTTCTGCTGCGACCGCCCACAAGACTTTCGAACCCACTGATTTAATGAGCACATACTTCGTGTGTATTCGGAGGGTATTTGGTGGCATCGAGCATCGAACCCAGGCCCTCTGGTCTGGAGTTCAACGCTTTAACCACTAGGCCCACCACGACCCCACGCTGCCTTCTAACTTATATATTTGCTCAAGCCTTCTTAGCTTTAGAAATAAAAGAATCCCTTTAAATATTCTGAAAAAAAAAATGTCTGATATCTAAACCATTTAGTAATTATTCTTATTTTCTGAATTAAATAACATCCAGCAAGAGAAATATATTACGGCTTTGTCAGCATCACTATTTTAGAATAGAATGACTGCATTTCCTTAAATAAAAGGATTCCTTATTTCGAACTTTTTCCCCGGCTTTTCACAATTTGTTGATTACCCCATTCCACAAAAACCTTCCAACACAAACACGCAACCACACGATAGTGTGATTCCTATCGCTATTCCACATCAATATTCTAACCCCCAAATGGTTTAAGCTAACCTCTTCAGGATTCCACAGGAAATAACTACCCGGTGGTTTCACGAAAAAAAAAAAGGTACCGAAATTAATAACTAAGTACCCGAGAGTGTACATGTAAAAGCAAAACAATTCTGCTGCAAAACGGCTCACGAAAAGCCAATTGAGGACAAAAAGGGGGCATAATTTCTAGATTAAAGTAGCAATAATTTGCAGCAAACGTGCCTAAGCTTGCAGTGAACCGGATTTGGCTGGTGACTTCGGCGTTCGTGTGTGTCACACGCCAACGATGGCGGTTTCGCGTAATTTACACTAATTTGGGTCGTCATGAGAGGAATGATTTTAATGTTATTCTTTCTCTTCAGATTTTTCACGCCAATGAGTTGAAGCATGCAAATCACGATTAAAAATGTCGAAAGAGGTACAGGGTTCTTATTTCTCGAATATTTAATGTACCCCCAGGGGATAATTTAGCGGGACCCGGGAGCATATGCAATTTTCGTGAAACAAGAAAAATAATAAAAGTAACTATATGTTGCTGAAAATTGATGCTTTTCGTTTGAAGACAACTTGTTTTTGGAATGTAATCTTTTCAACGCGAATGTGTGGTAGGGAGGTATAAAATGATTGATTGAGATTTTTTTTAAATATTAAGGGTTGTTGAGAAAAAATGGCATTTAATATACTCTAAAATTGGTTGGGATATTCCATATTTATTTAGAAAGAAAACTTTATATAGAATAATATATAATCACGCGTCTTGAAATAAAAATATATCTTCCTTCCAGTGATGTCTTAAGACTTCTTGACGCCTTGGTCTCCACATAAAAGAAGACCTCATGTGGCACCCTTTTAGTACTCAGTACTTGACATGCGTTGTCAAATATTGGTACAAATGGTAATCCGTAACAAAAAAACCTTATTTCATATATTTCTTTAAACAAACATTTTTAATCTCTATATAAAAGAAAAAGAGACTCACTCACTTATTCATGACGATATCTCAGGAACTATTTAACCTACAGACTTGAAATTTGGTAGGCATGTTTCTTTCAAGGAATAGAGATCCACTAAGAACAGATTTTGCAAAAATCGAACCCCAAGAGGTGTTACGGGGAATTAAGGGGCGTTATAAATAATTATCTCCATTTTTAAACTACTGGACGTAACTACTACTTGAAATTTAGTACGCAGATTCCTTTCATAGAGTAGAAATTCGCTACAAAATGGGTTTTGTGAAAATCGAGCCCCAAGTGGCGTTACGGGGGCTTAAGGGGCATTACAGATAATTATTTCCATTTTTATACTATTAGACGTAATGTCTTGAAATTTTCAAGCAGATTCCTTTTATGGGGTAGAGTTCCGTTACAAAATTGTTTTTACAAAAATTTACCCTCAAGTAGCGCTGTGGGGGATTAAAAGACATTATGGATAATTATTTCCATTTTCAAACTATTAGATGTACATTCTTGAAATTTGATAAGCAGAATCCTTTCATAGAGTAGAGATCCGCTATAAAAAAGTTTCGCAAAAATTGACCCCCAAGGAGGGTTGCGGGGTATTAAAGGGAGATATATATAATTGATTATAACTGTGAAAAGAAATAATTTTTTCCTTTAACATAGAAGAAACATATTTTGCTTTTGTGCTACAAAAAATATTATCGTTTCTTATGATATTCCTTTATGCAATGAAATTGTAAGCGACTGGATTCTCTCCCGTTTTTCTTGGCCAGTCATTGTTTTGATAAGAAAATTATTTGCTTAATTATCATGATATCTGCATAATTCGTGATAGTTAAAAAGTGGAAAATATTCTTATATAATCAGCTCATATTTAATAATTTTTTTTCAACAAATTCTTTTATAAAAATATGTTTTTACAAACAGCATTTCATCTATACTTTTTAAAAACGTATTAGATTAATTACAAGGCAAAAATTTGAAAATAATTAAATTACAATAAAAACACATTCATAATTTCCTTTTCTAAAACATAAAATATTTTAATTTTAATGAATTAAACTCTTTAAATCCTCTCTTTTGTGAGTGCCTAATAAAACCATCACTTCAATTTTTTTATGTTAAAGAAAATATTGTGGAATACCATTTTCTCGAGACTTTAATCCCGAAATAATTTGAAAGGATTTATTTTTAAGAAATGAAGGGCTCTTAATTTTTTTTAATGATAAACTCTAATTCATGTCAAAGCTTTATTTCTAGGAAAATAAAAATCTCTTTTCAAATAATTAATTATTTTTTACAGCTTAAACTACGACAAATAATGACATAATTAATTCGATTCAATGATTTTTTTTTCATATTTTTTAACATTCTGAAAGAGAATTTAACTAGGCTGACACATGAAAATGAACTAATCCTTACTTATTTAAAATAATTTAGAATCAACATAATGATTTTTTTTATCATAGAGAGTGGTATAATTATTTTTTTTATAATATTAATAAGAATTTAAATATTCTTTCCTTCTTTTTAAATTTTTTTTATTATTCTATACTTCATATTTTCCTCTAATAGTTAATTAATCTTTTTTGAAAAATAATTGTTTTTAAATGTAAGTAATGTATGTTTAATTACAATATATATTTAGTTGTAATGATTATTTGGTACACAGTTCGTATATTAGGGTGAGAGACAAAATCTCGCCAAGCTGACACTTTTGGCTACGAGCCTATGATATGAACAAATAAAATCGAATTATTGTTAGATATTTCGGTACGTAAGTATTATACCGTTCACCAATTTCATCAAATCAAAAGACGTTGTTAAATGCCATGATATATAGCTAACCATGGAAATCGTTCCCGCGTACGTTTGAACACAGTAATAATAACGATGACAGCATTTGGTGGCATTTTCTTAAATTGGCGATATTTTTTCATTTGGCGCAATTAATTAATGGTATAATACGCAAGTACAGATATTTCTAATCTTATGAATTACTATTGAAAACGATGTGGTGACTCTTAGTCATTGGCAGCGGTTGGCAATATTTCGTATGTGACGGACAGCAACATTTTTCTATTTATTGCTTGTTCCCTGCTAACAACACAGAAAGAAAAAATTTTTATAACAACATATTTCCATACTAATTATTTAGCTGATTATAATTCTACTTACAACTTTTTATGCATAAAAAAACTGAAACTATCATTTTTAGATAAAAAAAAAAGGGGGGGGCGGGGTTCAGTTATGATAAAATATCTTTTTTGTATTTTAAAATTTCGAAAAGCATTCATGCTCATTATTTCATATTTCATTCTAAAAATCAATTCAGCGCGTGCATCTGACAACCAGCGTAAAAAGTTTATACTAATGGCCCCTCTCCCTCTCAAGCATCAAGAATCCCGAAAATGTTTCCGGAAGTTACCTGGATACCGACATGAGACTAAAAACGGATAGTGATGAACAAAAAAAGCTAACAAATTAAAAAGGAACAAAAAGTAAAGATAAGAGAATGTGTCAAAGAAAAGAAAGGTGGTACAAAATTAGCTGCAACTGTAGCTAAAACAGCAGCTATCCAATTATAAATCCATTGCTCATAATGTATGTCACTTGTTTCCGCCGAGGGTGCCTTTATTTTTTTTTAAAAAAAATATTTTTTTAGAGAGAGAAATAATGTTCTAGGAACTCGTTATGTGTTCCGAAAGACACGTTGCGGGAATTTTTGTCGACTTGGAGTAATGTTGTTAGTTCCTAATTGGATAAGATTTTAATTTAGTTTGCTAGCTGTGAAAAAATACACTGCGTTCCCCGTTTTATGGGATGTTATCTGAGAAATTGGAGTTGAGGAATTCTGAA
>BMAV01012501.1:117250-129132 GCA_019973955.1 Trichonephila inaurata madagascariensis | reverse complement strand
ATCCGCTAAGAACGGGTCTTCCGGAAATCGACTTACAAAGGGGGTTGCGGAGCTTACTGATTTTTTATTTGATATAATTTTTAAATAAAAAATAATTAAAATTGCTGCATTTTGCCTTGTATATTTTTATTCATTTTCTTTGATTTATGGATCCGTTATATTTAATGTAGGTTTTATTGTATATTTAAAGTATAGTCAGTTTATTTTAAAACTTAAGAAGAAGAAAAAAAACCGACCTAAAACCTGTTTACCAGTTTTGCATTTTATGAAAAAATCGAAAAACAGGTTTTGAAATTTTACAGGGTTATAGCAAACCGTAGTTTTCAGAGATTTATCTATCTATAAAAATATAAAAAATAAAAGTAGATTTTTGAAAAAACTCTTTATTTTATTTCTATATATTTAAATAAACATTGTATAATTTTTTGATATAGAAATTAATCGATGCCTACGAAATTCACCATGGCAAGGGGCTAGTTCTGCCGTTAGCCTCACCTTTGAGGATCATACATGCAACAGTACGATTTGGCTGGTTTGTTACATGACTGCTTTACAATGACGTGTGTGTATACCCTTCATTTCGTTGCATTTTGACGGAGAATTTAGGTGGTGTATTTATGTTAGCGTTTTACATTTTGGATTATTAACAAATATTTTTGCAACCTGTTTTCAAGCAATGACTTCTGCAGGAATGGGAGACCAACTTGTAAATAAGAAAGATTTAATTCAAGAGAGATTTGAATCTCTCTTTATTAAATAAGTGTGGTTTCGAAAGAAAACAGTGATGCACTTACTCAGGAATAACTTTGATAGCAAAAGTAAAAAGTATTTGTAATTTTTGATAATATTTAATTATAACTGTTCCCGTAGCATATTCTTTTCTTCTTTCTGTTTAACTAATGTTAGCAATATGAACAATAATAAATTATAGCATCTGCATTTCCTTATTACTTATCAATTAATCATCCATAATAGAGATAAAATGTATTTTTTTCGAGAGATTTTAGCTATTTATGAAGAGTTAATTTATAAAATAACTTTGAAATTGTTTATTTTTCACTTTAACTACACACACTACTAGCAGTTATTTCATAGAATAACTAGTTATTTTATAGATTAACAAGGTAAAGTATGACATTTTTCGTCGATTATATACTTCAACTGACTTGTTCAATTATTTCCTGAAATACCTGGTTATTCTATGAAATAATTGAATTATACACGAAAACGGTAGTATAATATATACATTAACTTTCCGGATATCATGATTTCTGATACATCTAGTGCCTTTTACGATCACCCGGATAGTAGAATTTTGAAGAGTATCTAAGATATTGATATTAGTTTTCGCGGCGTATCCACACACTGGACAAGCGTAGGATATTACGGGACACGCATGACGGCTGTATAGAGAAGCACTTTGTTTTCTATACTTAATTCAGAATTCCGGCTAATTAAGGGGAATAATTTAAACATTATTCTCCAGAATTATGTGCTTAGCCAAAGCTAACGAAGACTTATATAAGACATGGCCGATGATATTAAGCGCAATGCTTGTATGCCACTGTTTGAGAATTGATGGCGTTAGTCGGCCATGCAGACTATTTATTCATGCTGGCTTTCGTGTTTAATAAAATTACGAAGTTGCCTGCGCGCAATGTTAGATCAGTATAATATTAAATTTTATTGATCTAATATGAATTTGATAGCCTATGGCAAGGACATAATGTAGAACAATATAAATACAAAAATAAGAACAGAAGTAGATTTCCATCATTTGCACTTAGAAATGTTTTACAATTGTAGCACTAACAAAACTAAAAATTATTTATACCAACGAAATTTAACAGATAATACAACTCCCCCCCCTCCTCCCCATATTGAGTAAAATAGGACGTATACAGTGACTCAGGATTTCAACTCAAGTTTTGATACATATCACAACAATATTTCAAGAATATTTGCATCCATCCACCCTTCGTACTTTTACATTTGTTTCGTTATTTCGAAAAAAGAATTTCATATTCAAAATTTCCATTGTTATCTGAAGAGAGTAGAAAAATAGCAAGCAAAAAATGAAAAACCGAGAAATGTCTTGAGAGAATTTTCCGCGCCTTTGAATGCCGTGAATATGCATTACCTTTGAAGAAGTCAGAACTGTCATGTCAAATGCACCCAAGTGAAACGTTGAGCTTCAAGGATTGAAACGCGTTTATTAAAAAGGAGCGCGAGCTGTATCACATCTGGTTCTTTCATAATTTTTTTTTTATTCTGTTGGCCGAATTCCTCAAGTAAAAATATCTTTTCTTCCTGTAAGTCGACGTGTTTTAAATTCTTTTATATGATACCCCTGACGAAATTGTATAAGCTTGAATTCGTCCTTTCTAGTTTTATTTTTAGATTACAAAGGCGACATAAAAAAAAGGTTTTAAGCCTCAAGAAAAATGAAATTTGCGAATGATTTGTAACAATCGTTTGATTCAAAGCTAAAAAATAATTCAAAAAGAATAATAACGATTTAAAGAATTACTTACTGTAAAATCCGGCGTATAACACGCACTTTGAACACAAAAATTAAGACTGAAACTTAAGGGTGCGCGTTATACGCCGGGTATAAAAATGATAGCGTTAAAAATAGCAAAAGATATGAACATAAAAAAAAAAAAACTTTTCTTCTACATGTATCGAAACACTGTTTATTTAAAAGAAACGACTTGCCTTACGAACTAAAAGAGTTGTAGTTCTAGAAGCATACTATTTTTTCAAAAGTTTGGGATAATACCTCGAATAAATTATTTCAAAACATAAAAGCAATGTATACTAGTATTTCAGATTTCTTCGTTAAAAAGGGGGTGCGCGTTATACGGCGAATATACCTAAAAATTAAAAAAAAAAAAATCAACTTGAAAGTATAGGTGCGCGTTATACGCCGGATTTTACGTAGTTAGATAATAAATTTATATTCCTCATTCGCTTAATGCCTGTAAATGGCCCCATTGCTTAGAATTGTGAACTAGTGTCACGTGATCTTTATTTAATTCAATTATATATATTATAATTATTTATTAATTAATAACCTTTATTTAATTTTAAATATATTGAATATATTCACTGTCACATAATTTCTACGAAATTAAAATTCTTTTCGAAGAAGTCCTAACCTCAGTTTACTATGTTTTCTGTAAAAAAAAAAAGAGTAATAAAATATAATAACTGTTGTGTTCTTTTGTGAAATTACTTCCACTCAGGTATCTCTGGACAGCACATTTACTTACATACAAATACAAAAATAACGATCACGGAAACAGCACACAGCAAGTCTGACCAAAAGCACACAGCGACCAGTCAGCTAGTGAACCCTGTAGAAGGAATGCGTGAGGGTGAAGCGGTAAAACCTCGCGTGGGCGGGTCACATAGTTATCCGTCCGCCAAAAAAAAAAAAAAAAAAAAAATAGTTCACTCGCTTCACCCCAACAATAACCAAAAACGAATATTCTGCATATTCATTGAAATTCCGTTGAGCAAGATTTAATCTTTAGTCTAACATAAATAAAGAACATGGAGATGATTCTATGTTAGTGAAATTTTAATTTTAATTTCTCAAAAGTGGCAAATGTTATGATCCTCTAAATGCCCAAATTTTAGAAGTTGCAAGCTCGATTCTATCTCAGTCGAGATATAATATATTTCCTTATTCTGAGGTCCGTATTGTTCAATTGCAAACAGAGATTGGAAAGTCTATTTCCCATAAATTTACCAACAAACCACACAGCATATAAAACAACTACTAGAATAACAGTGTTAAATCAGACAGTAACGTTAGATATTGCTATCGACTGAATAAAAATATATCGGTACAAGAATTATCGTTGCCACAGTGTCAAACGAAATAATTAAGCACTTCTTTCTTAACCATTTGAATTTCCTCATCGGATAGGGGAGATGTGCTTCGATTTTCTTTCATAATACTTTCTTCTCATTTGTGGCTCGAGTTGCCACAGAAGGCTCAAAAGCACTAAATCCAGAGCTGCCAACGATTATTCCCTTCTCATTAAAAGTCGATTTAAAATCAAAAACGACTTAATTACGTTGCCATTTTAAATTATTTATGGCTTTCTGCAGATGTTATCATTACAAATCGAGCTAACTTTTGGACTTACTTTTATGTAAACGAACGAACATGCCCATGAACAGCACCCACTCGAACAAACATATTTGACGTATCTGATCGAAATATCATAGAGCCTTCCTTAAAATTCATCACCCCAACCGATTCAATTGATGAGTATTGATGGCAATCTTTAATGAATCACGTCCAGTTCGAAATAATTCACACGCCAAACAGCCAACCAAGATCAACGTCCTTTGTCGGGGAAAATTAACAATACAAAAACACCCTAGCAACCGTCTTGATGCAAAAGAAGAACAAAAAAATTGCTCGTCAACATTGTGTTCGGTGTATATTCACAGCCACTTCCCTGGATTAAGGTTGATGAAATGGCCAAGTCCGACCCACCGGACTTCTTAGATTTATGGAGGCTAGTATGAAAGGCAGAAGGTGGCACCACGCCTTAAAAACTACATCGGTTCCTGCCTCGTAATTAAGTGGGTAGGTCGCGAGGATGGAACATGAAGTTAATTGCTGGTTGGTTCCATTAGGTGTTTGTTCTAAAGCGCCATTTCTTTTTTTGCCATTTTTTTTTTTCCGAATCAACCATCACCAGTTTTCTTTGTACGGAGTTTTTTAACTAGCTTTTCATTAACGAACCTTTTGAAGTGTGTGATCTACAACAGCCTTTTTGTGAGGCGCTCTGCTGGAAATTGTTTTGGAAACATATTATTAGGAAAAATTAAGTGCCAGACGTCATTGCGGAAGAACGTTTATTACTTTTGGAATGTTTTCTTTATAAATTGTTATGAGGTTAAGAATGTCATACATAGCAAGAGGCATGTTACACCACCATGGAGAAGTTGAATATTGAGAAAATTTTGATGAACACACTCAGAGAAACCTTATAAAAAAGATGTGTGAAACACACGCATGTGTGTTAAAATATGTACAAAACATTTGCAAGTTTACATGATAACATTGTGTAAAATATTGAATCTTAAGCTCTTTTTTTGAACTAGTGCAAGCTAACAGCATTTCCAATTGTATTTGAAGGAAAAACGAAATACATTTTCTGCACTTTCTCATATTTAATTTTATATAAAAAATATTCATAATTATATTACATACAATAAAAGTGATTCAATAATATGTCAGAATTTAACTGTTAAGCAACTTTTTTTACTGCAAGATTTTTGTGTTTTATTTTGGGACTGAAAATTAAAAATGTAGTATTAAAAATATGTTTAAAATTTTGGATAGATTTTATTTTAATCTATCAAAAAGAAATTTCTCTTTCTAAATGCAGAGTTTCATGTGCAAGTTAATATAGTTAATATTAAATATTCTTTACATCATTATTACATCAAGCAAATTCATGCACACATGCATTCACGCACGCACACACGATCACATAACTATATACTATAAATATACGTACCTCTAATATATATATGTATAATTCAAAACACATAATTATATATATATTTAAAATTCTTTAACTTTATTGGGGTTAGAATCGTTTGTATCTATTCTAGGTAATTATTTCGCTTGCAACTAAAAAAAATATATTCAGTTTCAATTAACTCATTTAAAAGATATCTAAAATTTATTTTTATTCGAATTATCACATAACATAAATTTGTTCTACAATTAACAGACAAACAAAGTTACTGTAAGAGCTTATTTATAATTGAAGTCTGAAATCTTTTCTGAATTATTCTAAAATTTGTAATTCTAAATTTTCTACTATTGCTGCAACTTTATCAATATTTCAAAATTTATTTTTATATTGAAAGCAATATGTTATTCTTCAGTTTTATTGCTTTTATCTTTCTATAATATTTACTGTAATTATACTTGAGATATATGACCTGTTTTTAATCATGCGGTATTGCATTTATCCGTAATAAAACACTTTAAATAAATGCTTTGATGTAAAGTAATTTAATTTTTTTGTTATTGTTTTAAAATTATTTTAACTACAACAAGTTATTTTCACAAGCAAATTCAAACGATACTTTTAGGTATGCTATTTGTAAATTTCATTAATTATTTTATCAGTAATACAAAAATTTCCAAATTATCTGAATTGCTAAGATCTTTTATTATTTCAACGACTACTAGTGTTTATCACAAAATAATTTTAGAAAATTATAATAATAATAATAATAATTTGGAAAGCGTAATGAGGAAAAAATATCATTTTCAAGATATATATATATATATATACTATAGCGGTCCCGACAGACGTTGTCCTGTACACACGTCTTAAATCCAAAAATTACAAAAACTTTTTTGAGTAAGTTGTAACAATCTGGACCGTTTTGATGAAATTTTTTATAAAGAAAGTTTTTACAATACCTGACATCATCACATGTATAGTTACCACAATTCGACCTCTCGATCCACCAGCGTTGTTGCGCTGCACTTAATGTAGATTGCTATCTATTTTTCAATTCCTACTATTAGCTCACAATCTCTATTTATTTATTTATATATTTGCTTGTTTATTTATTTATCTTGGTGGAATTTTTCAATCGTTATAATAAAATACATTTTAAAGCACTCAATTGAACTGAAATTTTATATACATGATTATTTTGGATGATAATACAATAATTTAATAATAATTAATAAAAATTGATTGATTAAAACTAATTATTTACAGAATTAATTACAAATACACAGCCCCGTTGGCATCATTTTTGGCGACTTGTGTCAAAACTTGAAAAGGTTTTTTTTTTCACGTTTTAAAGCAGGGGTACTCAACTTTTCACGCCGGGCCGCATACACATGACAGTTATTTCATGCGGATAATGGAAAAACACACTATAAGACCAAAGCAATATTGACAACAAAAAAATTGATAAAAAAAATATTAAAACTCTCATTTTTTGGCTTTTATTTTAATACTATATTAATTTTTCTATCAAAAACACACAAAAACATTTATTTTTATGATTTTTTACTGAGTTAAGGGATAATAATTATATTATTTCATCTATGACCAAGCCTTTTGCTAACATTCTGTTATTAAATAAAAAATTGATAGAAAAATTTATGCATTTGATTGATTGATTGACAGAATTCCCTGTTAAATTTTTGTATATTGTTCTCCAATAATTTAATTTCTTAGTGTAATGGACTATGACTGGGCCATTCAAAAAAGGCCGGTGGGCTGCAGGTTGAGTATCGCTGTTTTAAAGCATTCATTTGAACTCAAATTTTATATACACGATTGTGTGTTTTGGATGACAATACGATACTTTAATGATAATTAATAAAAATTAATTACCACTTAATATTGTGATTCTGTCATATGTATACACTTATTTATATTAATTGTAACTATTTAATAAAAAGTAGCTAAAATAAAAATTTTCTTTGTTGATCTAAGTAGGAATTGACATAAAATTTTTTTTATGATACTTGTTATATGTCGCTTCAGCAAATTATTCTCTGTTCAACTTATTATGATGAGTGGATAATAGAGCTTTCTCTAAGGTTCCACTTAAATGTATAACTGTTACCGTTACCGTTAGACCTATTGATTGTGTGCGAGTATGTATTTCCTATGAACTAAGTTGAATATAGAAGCTATTCTGAATAGAAACTTGAACTTGTTTTGATTAAAGGGTAAAAAAAGAAAGCACTTGAGTTATTTTCATAACAGGTATATTTTTTTAATGCACAAAAAATAAATTTATCGTAATGCCATTGAATGTACAATGTTTTTGGTTAATCCTTGAGGGGTTCAAGCAAACAAATGCGATGGTTTGCGAAACCTCGGACATGCAACATATAATTGGCCGTGCGAAAAGTAAGAGTTTTCTAAATTTAAGCCACAAATTGTCATTGTTTGACCTTGTGACTTATTAATGGTTATAACAAATACCAAGCGAATTGGAAATTGCAAACATTTGAATGGATAGGTGAGTCTGAAAGAATCATTGGGATCTGTGGTAGAAGTACAACCTCACACCTTGAAGTTTGCCGCTCAAAATAGTAGCCTCAAGAATATTGCCCACGATTTTTGTATGAACAATCGCGCGCCCTTACATAATTTTGGCGCATTTTTAACTAATTGCGATATCGGACCGAATTGTGAATCTAAATCATTCTCGGATCCACTTGAACCCCCACAAAATATACCGTTCAAATCTGTCCAGCCGTTTAGGAGGAGTTCAGTCACATACACAGGCACAGAAGAACTATATATATAAAGATATATGCCGTATCGTGGCGAAATGAATAATCTTTCCGATACTGTAATTATTTTTTGTCTGATTTTGATAGAAAAATTAGATTGCAATTTTAAAAAAGGTGAAAATATCGGAAAATTCTCCCCTCTTCATTCTTTTTTTTTTCTTGCCGCGCATTAGCAGAATAAACAGCTCACAGGGGTAAGACAATTATGCGTTTTAAGGTTTTTAATTAATATCTTAACTAATTGCGATATTGGACCGAATTGTGAATCTAAATCATTCTTGAATCCACTTGAACCTACACAAAAAATGTCCTCAAAATCGGTCCAGCCGCTTAAGAGGAGTCAGTCACATACGCACTCACGGAAGAATTACATATATAAAAATTATTTGAGAAGATATTAATTAAAAACGTCAAAAAGCATGATTCCTCTGCATTTTTGTAACAATAAAGACTCAGTTTGGCTGAAAATCGATTTTCGACGTCAACTTACATCATTTTTATAACAATAACGTTGTTACAACAATGCAGGTGAATATTGAGTTGAATGTTTTTGATGTTTTAATTAATATCTTTTTAACTAATTGCGATATCGGATCAGATAGTGAATCTAAACCATTCTCGAATCCACTTGAACCGACACAAAAAATTTCCTCAAAATCGATCCAGCTGTTTAAGAGGAGTTTAGTCACATACACATGCACAGAAGATTTTTATATATAAAGATATATTTCAAATCATTGGCAGTTTCTCAATGCAAAAAGTTATTTTACCTCGTTATATTTTATTCCAAGAAAGTATCCTTGTGGTTTTGATGTGAACTTAGTAAAAAACTAATATGAAAAATAATTTTCATGTTTATTTATATATTGCTTTTATTTTCTAATTATTAAAGACTAAATTATTAACTTGGGTGTGTGTAGTATATATAAGTATAGTATTTCTAATAAAAGTATAAAAAATTACATTTCTGCATTCTAACATTTTCAATACTTACAGATGTAACATGTACTTGTCCACATTTTTTGATTAATCTGTTTATAAAGGAAATGAATACATAATTTTAATACATAATTATTTAACTATTTTTTCAAAGTGATTACATGTATAAATATCATTAATGTGTGCAATACAGAATTCGCAAACTTGCTACATATATGTTGCTAGATATATAATTATATAGACTACATACAGAAACCTTGTATAACTTATTCTCAATAAACTATAAATCATGTAATTTAGCTAAAATATGACAATGTTAAATACATTTTTAGTAGTCAATGTAGAAATCCCATAACATCATGTTGTTTTGCAGATAATTATTTTGAAAACAGATTAATTCCTTCCCAGGAAAGTGCACGGCTTTGGAAAATTATTTTTTTACAAAAAGTCAGCATGAATAATGAAGATATGAAGAAATCATGTCTAGGAATAATATTTCATTTCGACATCTTGTTATTTAATCATGATTTATAATCATCTGTTCTCAAAAAGCACATACAAAAAAAGTTTTTTTCTTAAGAATCTACTTGTGATGAAAGTTTAATTACCTCAATTAAGTACCCATCATTTCGTGTATAATTAATTTTCTTCCACATTCTAAAAATAAAAGTTTAGAACTTTTACATCATACTTCGAATGTCTGATATTCTAACCAAAATAGCTTGCATTTTTACTTTTTATACTATAACAAACAGGATAATATTGTTTGTTATTTTAAAATCATATTTGTGGAGTTTTTAAAAATGCAATAAGAATAAAATATTTAATGAAAAAGAACGTTTAATATTAAACATCTGTGGAAAAAATTTTGCATATCCTAAAACAAATTTTAATAATAATGATTCATGTTTACATAATCATAATTTCTTTTTAAAGAATTTGTTTCATAAGTCAAAGAACAAATATAGGCATACTCTAAAAAATTCTCTTTGATAAATCAATATTAAACATTAAATTAAACTCGTTTTACTCGCTGTAAATATAAATATTTCCCACCTTAGCTTCAATAAAATCTGGATTCCTATTTCTCTTAAAATTTTCAAAGATAACTATATTTAAAAAGGATATCCACATATTTTTTTATAGTTAATATTATTTATGAGTTAAGATCATCGAGCTTCCTCACCACAGGTCCGAGGTTCAAACCCCGGGTGGAGCAAGGTTAACTCAGACTTTCATCCCTTCAGTGGGTCGATAAAATAAGTACCAAGCTTGCTTGGGAACTTAACACTGGGGGTTTCACGTCAGACTGACCACCTGACAGAAACATCTGCTCATGCACCTCAGGGCCCAAGGTCACGTATACTGAGTTGGGCACAGTAAGCCTTGGCCCTCATGGGCTGTCGCGCCACTGAGTTAAGTTATTATTTATGGTTACTTACATACTATCGCAACAATGCCAATGTTCAAGATAACTCGCCACGTTGGCAACGCCGATTTCACATGTGCCGTATGCACTGAATTGACAACCATGCGCTTCCTTTTATATAATGTCGCCAATACGGATGTGATAATATGTAAGTACCAACTTTTCTTTAAAATGTTTTCCATTGCCAAAATTTATTTATTTATGGGTCACGTGCATCCGATTCTCAATCAGAGGCAACAGGCTAAATTCATGTGACGTCATAGACCCATCATAACTGCAATCACGTGCTTCCAGCTAATCAGTTCAAGCGCTTTGATATTGCTAACTTTACTTTATGCAGAAAAGCTATTTCTTTTAAAAAGTTTATATTTAACAAAACAAAACAAAACCGGACATTGTTAAAGAAAATGAATTTAATGTAAAAGATCACACATACTATAAGAGTTATTGTTTAATTTTTAAAAACCTTTTGATTAATCTTAATACTTGAGCATCTTAACACAATTATAAAATTTTAAACATTATCTAAATTTTACAAGTAGAACAAGTACAAGTCTTATACCAGTTTTTCATGGGAAAAAACGTGATTTCTTTTTTTATGAGAATACGCTGTGAATTTAGACAATTAAAATGATCTCAAATTATATAATATATTGTATACGCATAATGTGTTTGAATAACTTTTGCAGATAGCAAAAAATCAGTGCATTACTTTCAAAAAATACTTGTGTTTTCTTTATAATCACTTCAACCTTATTTTTTTGCAATGTGAATCCATTCTATGCTTTTAAATGTAATTAGACTGTTTATAAAACTATGCGAAAATGTACAAATCCGTCAGAAGTTTTCATAATTGGGAGCCCTTTTGGCAGTTAGTTTAATTCTATTTTTAAAAATAAATTTCTAAGAACTCTTCATTTAGAAAATTTTTCATCTCTTAAGAACTGTTCATCAAAACATTCTTAATTCTCCGTAATCCCCTTTACTAATGTAGCGAAACACAAAGGCATAATTTCCGAACAGCAAAAAGTCGAAGTAGTCGGAAATTTAAAAAAGAAAGAAAAAAAAAGCAATAGTTTTTTTAAACATTTTGGCAATTCAACTGAAAGGTGCAGTTTCACCACCGGAAACGACACGATTTGATGGATTGTTCTACTACATCTTTATTTTTGTTCCTTACACGTCATTTTCTCT
>BMAV01012501.1:97584-112250 GCA_019973955.1 Trichonephila inaurata madagascariensis | reverse complement strand
TTGGGTATCCCAAAACATTGCCTTGTTTTTTTTTTTTTACCTATGACGCCCCCGCAACTCCCTTGGGAGTCGATTTTCACGACTCAAAACTCATTCTTAGTGGATTTCTACTAAAATCAAACTAACATGTTTGTCAAATTTCTGGTCTTTAGGTCTGTTATTCAAAAATGTGATTTTTTTTTATCTAAAACATTTTTGCAACACACCACAACTCCCTTTTGGGAGTCGATTTCCATATAACCCGTTCTTAGCATATCTTTACTGACGAAAAGAAATATATTTGCCAGATTTCAAGTATGCAGGTATAATAGTTCAAAAGTGGGAGTGGTTGCTCCCAATGCCCCCCCCCCCTCACCTCGCAATTCACGTTGGTAGTCGATTTTCGCAAAACCCGTTCTTTGTAGATCTCTACTAAACAAAAAGAAACATGCCTGCTAAATTTCAAGCCTACTAGTTCTGGCTATCTCGTGATGAATATGAGCGAGTGAGTCGCTTTTCTTCTATAGATTAAGATGAGCCTATGACCTTACTGTTACTATGTCATACTGTTCAATACATTATGATTTATATCTCAAGAGACATAGTGGCAGAACATAGTGCAATTTATTTTGTACAACGAGTTAAAGTATTTGTACAAATATAATAAAAAGATTACAAGAAGGAAAAACTATTCATTTACTGTATAGTTTATTGCAGTTACATAATGTTAAAGTATTAGTTTGCCAGCCCAGTGAAATTGCTAAAGATATAGGTTTCATATATTTCTAGCATACATACCGCTTCGAGGCATATTCAAGACACGTGTTTTCGAATTACATCAACCGGATCTTCATAAACGAAGGCTTTCAGATATCCCAATAAGAACCAACGGGATTTCGACACTTGTCACGATGCAGTAAATAAACAAATCATGTTTTCTTTTACGTCTTTTCTTGTGTTTGTAAGTGAATTTTTCATGTTCGCTCTTAGATTTCTATATAGAAAAAAAAAATGTTTTACAGAGCAATCACACATATATACCTTATACCAGCCGTTATCCCCCTTCTCGTATCGCTAGGTATTTCATGATAATGTGTGACTACATTTTTTAAAACTTATTGATATTTAAGTCTTAGCATTAAGCTTTCGATTATATTCAAACAGTGGTGTAACGTACACCCCCACTACCCCGCATCGCAAGGGGGTGGGCAGGGTTCTAGATCAATGTTCCGCAACCCCCGGTCCGCGGACCGGTACCGGTCCATGGATCAAATACCACTGGTCCGCACAAGAAACATTAAATTATTTCTCTTTTATTTACTGTGGTACATTTTTCTTAGGTTTGAGCTACTTTTTATGAAAATCACTTAATATTCCTTGTTAAATCACTTTATAATCCTTTTTTTGGAGTAGTTATATTTTATTCAGAAGTCACGATTAAATACAATTAAATTAAAATTATTAAATCAAAACAGTCTAAAATATAAACAATCAACATCCTCCCCCTGAGCGGGCCGCGGTAAAATTAACAAACGTTGTCCGGTCCGCGGCGATAAAAAGGTTGCTGAGCACTGTTCTAGATGACCCAAAGCCTGACTGCCACCAAGTACCTACCCTTTTTAAAATTCAACTTGGTGGCGAAAAGCCTGACTTTGTAAGGGAGGCCCAAATGTTCTCCGTTACGCCATTGTATTCAAAGGCATTTTTTCAGGCCACCCCCCTCTTGATTTAACAAGAACAGAGACGTGAATTTACAAAGTGAAATCTATTTTTCTTTTCAGTCCCCGTAAGCCCGATCCTTGGGAGTCGATTTCCGAAAAAACTGCTCTTAGAAGATCTCTAGTTAACAAAAGAAGAATGCTGGGCAACTTTCAAGTCCGTTGGTCTAAGCACTGGCGTAGTTAGTTCCGAGTGGGCCCTTTTTGGGCCCCTTTAACATTTCATGTTTTTGCTTACATATGTTGGGACCCATGTAGCTTGGGGGTCCCGTATCATTGATACGGCGGTAGCTACGCCTCTGTCTAATAAGGAAAAAAACGGGAATTTTTATCTAACACCCCGTAAACTTCTCCCCACTTGGATGTCGATTTCCGCAAAACCTATTCTTAGCAGAAATCAAACTCAGTAGTGCAGCATCCCATGAGGACCAGGGCTTACTGTGCCCATCCCGGTATATGTGATTATTGGGCGCTGAGGTGCTTGAGCAGATGACCCGATCAGGTGGTCAATCTGAAGAGAGACCTCCAGTGTTTAAGTTCTCAAGCAAGCTTGGTACTCATTTATCAACCCACTGCAGTAGGGAGGAAAGGCTAAGTTGATCTTGCCCAGCCCAGGAATAAAACCTGAACCTGTGGTGTGGAAGCGTGATACGCTACCACTCGACCACAGGGCTTTCCATAGCAGATCTCTACAGAACGAAACACACGTGCTTGCGTTAATTCAAGCACGTACGTCTAATAGATCAAAAACTGGATTTATTATTATTATTATTTTACCACCTGCCCCTCTTGGGTGTTGATTTCCGCAAGATAATAATACGAAATAATACGAAAATTCTTAATAATACGAAAAATTTACTCTTTCAATAGCATTTTTCCATTAAATGTTACAATTTTGTAAAGTTCTTTATTCTCCAAAAAGAATGGAATTATATCATGTCCTTACATTCCTCACGAATTATTATTCACGTTACGCTAAATAACCGAGCACACTCAACATTTCTTTTAAAAATAAAATAATAAATTACCTGACAAAGAAATCTGGTTTCGGAAGAAAAACTTATGTTAAAATCAATAAATATTCCCTATATAAATCTCGGTTTCGGTTCTAGGAAAATACCGCAGTAAATTTACCTTTCTATTCAAATATATAAAGTGAAATGACACTTTGGAAGCAATATACTAGTCTAGGAAACTTTTTCTCGGAATATTCTAATATGACAAAGGTAATTTTTTTATACATATTGAACTTATTTAATCTAATAAAAGGACCTTTAAAAGAGTAAATTCTTTCCCGGAACTTTTAATAATGAAAGGGAATAGCAGAAGAAAAAAATTATTTCGTATTCTTTTTCTCCTTAAGTTAACAAAAGTGAATAGAGAAATTGTACATAACTTTTGAATATGCTTCAGACCTTATAATTTTGAACCATGGTCAAGTGACTTGGTTTAACTCCCATACCTTCTCCGAAGTACCACACCACGTCAATTGGAAATTCTTTAAGGTATCCGACTACGTTCGGAACCGTGATTTTAAAAAAGCGTATAAATGGATAATTTTCGTGATATTTAGTGTCACTTAGATTAGAATACATGTATAAAATTGTTTTTAGGATATTTTGACAAAAAAAATTATTTAAATACAACAAAAATTAACTTAGAATAATCTTTTTTCAAAATGCTCTCCTTTTATAAAAAATGCTTCTAAAATAATAATATTTTGTGTGTGTTTATATAAAGTAAAGACTTCTCCAGAGAGTCTGAACTATTTTTTTTTTAAAAATTCACATTATTTTCAGAGTTACAACATATTGAAATAATGATCGGCGTTTTTTTCTTAAAATTCCCTCTGCTGTCGTAAAACATGGATAAACCCACTTCTAAGTTATATATTTCAAAAATTCTAATTCAGCCTCTGTACAGAGATCTGAGCTATGTACAGGCAAAATATTACGATAAGCTTTTTTCATTACAGGAGAATATTTTGAAAATGGGTCATCTATGTCTATTTTTTGTCAAAATATTGTACTAAATAATTTGTTTTTGTACTAATATTCTTATAATAATTTTATATTCATTTTCTAATTTAAGTGACACTAAATATCATAAATATTATTAATTTATACGCTTTTCCAAAATAACAGTTCCGAACGTATACCTTAAACCAGTGTTCCGCAACCTTTTTATCGCCGCGGAACGGTCAACGTTTGTTAATTTTACCGCGGCCCGCTGAGGGGGAGGACATAGTATTCTTCGTTACGCCACTGTCGCATAGGTTACACTTTTTACACTGACTTTATTAGTAAAAATACGAAAACAACAGCAAAAGAGGTGCACAGTGCGTACTTTGGTTAACGGAATTTAAATCAGTCACGCGAGTACAGCGACATGTTCGAACTGAATGGAATGTCGATTCTCCAACATCATAATCTATCCACTAATGAGAAAGAATTTTAAGGGAGACTGAAGCTTTGGTATTTCGAACTAGCAAGTATTCTTAAGTTTTCGGGATAGAAGACACTTTTGATCGTGTGCGGGATGCATTTTGTTGGAGTCCTGATAAGTCTATTAGCAAGCCAGTAACAACATCCCATTCTGTTCGAACACTGATTTAAATTTCGTTACCAAAGTAAGCACTGCACCTTTTGCTTTGGCGTCCGCATCGTTACTAATGAAGTCAGTGTAAAAAGTGTATCGTCTGCGATTGTCGAATAATGCGTGCATGCGCAGCCAATCGGACTAGACCCAAAATATCTCGGAGGGTTTTCCAATCCACGGATGAACAGTTTATTACATTCTGATGGGTAGTTCTGTAATAATAAGCCATAACTTTTGGATACTTTAAGCCCAGACACCCTATATATACGCACAAGAAAGTACATAAATAAAATTATTATTTTATAAAACTTTAATGAATACATGAAAACTATAATGTTAAGGTATATATATAAGTATTTTGTATAAATACAAATAATAAAACAGAAATAAAGCGAATAATTTTTATTCGAAACATTCTTCACCCGCTAGAAATCTATGTTAATGAACTTCCCATTTCTTCTATGTAGTTTAGATATACTTAACTTTTATTATAACAAAATAACTACAGCAAAAATCAAAAAATTAAAAAAAAAAATGCATAAAAATTAGTTGAAAGTGTGTTAGAGAAAAGATACAAAAAAAATCATGCACGCATCGGCATGGTAATCAAAATTATTTATACACACATCGTGACGAACCTTTGACTAACCAATTTTCTGCAGAATTAACTTTTTAATTATTTAATTAACGAATCTTAGCGAGTGATTTAACGAGAGAGAGAGAGAAAAAAAATATCATGTCTAGATCCGAGACTGATCTGTGCTTTCATCGCGAAAGAATTGCATTTTTTTTTCCTTCTTGCTTTTTAGCTACTTCAAGTTAAAAATATAACGATTACGACTTTTGGCATGCTGTGAAGCAATTAAGAAAATTTCTTATGCTATTGTATAAAACGATGTTAACGACTGTGTTTTTGAATCTCATTTCAATACAAAGATGTTTTATAGCCTCTAGACTTATAAATGCTGTATTAGTAGACAAAAAGTGGGAAAAAAGAAAGAAACTTTTCTTTTTTTGTACTTCGAAGTACCAGACACATACACACATGCATTTGTATATGCAATCCAAATCCAGATATTGCGTTTTACAGCGCTAAAGCCATCTCCAGAACAGCGAAAGAAAATCGTAAAGTTTGAAATTGCATTAGTTGATGGGTAAGTGCTGTAACTGTTCCAAAAAGGGTACTAACTGCTTTTATTGCGATTCTCCAATAGAAAATAACGCCAGGAAGAAAAACTTTAATGTTATTAAACCGATCTGGACCGTTAACAAGGACATCGTTGGATAAATTTGAATTCAGTAGGATGCGAGATTTAAGATAGTTATACCATAAAATTGGATTTCCTTATGTTTTTTTTTTTTTTTTTTTTATAGGATCAGAAACCGGCTTTAATGAGTTTTGAAATAGAATAAATAGAGATGGATTTTTTCAACTTTTGATAATGCTGCAAAATCTGCTGAAATTTTTTATTTAAAATCTATCATGATTCTTACAAGTAATTTGACTATAATATATTCATAGTCAATTTTTGAAATAAAAATAAAAGAGGACAGTAACTTTATTATATATAACATCAAAATGATTGGTTCCTATTCTAACCCGCATTTTCATTTACCAACAACTTGGCGAATTTATCTTCATATTGGGCATAGGCCAATACCGAAAAAGTAGCGGCGCAATTTGGCACAATTTTTTCTCTCCATTTCTAACGCTTGAACTGAACTAAAATTTTACCCATCAAAATTATCAAACAGAAAATTTGAATACCAGGAACTAATTCTACATCGGTACTCTATGAATTTCTCCACCGGATAGTTATAAAATTTTGCCAAGTTGGGGCGACAACATTAGACTGGCTACCAAAAATCTATCTGGCGTAATTCCAAAATCCCGCCAAAAACGAGTAGCGTACCGATATTATATAAATTAGTTACTTTTTTTAACATATAATTGGATTCAAATTTAAAGTAATACATATTTTAAACGTTATCAGTAATCTGAAAATTAAAAGATTAAAAATAAAAAAGTAACAATGATACTTATGAGTTATCACAACCATATTGGCGATAGAAAATGAAACGAAGCACATGGTTGCCGGTTCAGCGCGTTCGACACATGCGAAATCAGGATTTCCAACTTGGCGAGTTATCTTGAACGTTGACATTGTTGCGATAATACGCAAGTACCATAATTATTGACTAATGATTACATTTCAGATACAATAAAGCCAGCTACTTGTGCATTATCGCAACCGTATTGGCTACATTAAATGGAACGAAACGCATGATTGGGAAATCTGCGCATACAGCACATGCAAATTGGGGTTGCCAACTTGGCGAGTTATCTTAAACGTTGGCATTGTTGCGATAATACGTAAGTACCTAAAGCTGCAATGGATCTACAGAAGAGATTCTGGAAACTAGTCTTCTTATTTTAAAATAATATCGCGAAGTATTATGTATTCATACACCCTAAGCTTTAATAACACAAATTATGAAGATTTCCGAATTCCAATAACTTAAATGGCTTGGCATCTTTATGTGTCATATTATAGTTAATATTCGAATAGGGCATCTCGAATTTAACACATTTCTTTTATAAAAAAAACTGGTATTCTTGTTTGTCAGAAATCACACTATAAATGGTACCAAAATAAAAATAAGAAATAAAAACAACTTACTTTTAAAAATCAACTCAAGTATTACTAACAAGAACGTAGAACTGGAAAATAAAATAAATGCTTCGAATGATGTCATCTTTCAAAATTTGATTATGGTTGTCGTTAATAATTGTTCATGCAATTCTAATAATGTAGACTATATTATTGTCTCGCATCGTAATATATATATTTCAATTTAAACTTCTTTTCTTTATTTTGAGCTTATTTTAATTGATAATTTAAATTATACACAGTATTTATGTGGTATTATTTAGATTGAAAATTCTCTTTCATATTATTATCGTTTGCTTTAATTCAATAATTCATGTAATTCTAATTTAACCGATTTCTTAATTTATTTGCTGATATATAATCGTCTGTTGGTAAAGTTATGTGGCTTCAGTTGGCATCTTTTGTTATTATTCTGAATATTTTTTTTTCAGTTAGAGAAAAAAAATAGTTATTTGTAGTTTACGCTGGATGAACTTAAAATGTAAGTAATTTTTATATTTCCAGATATTATCATTCATATAGAGATCTATTGGAACTTTTAAGTCATTATGAGAATAAAATGTGTGATTGTAATAAACTTTGGCTACTAATATTCACAGATTTAACGTATTTTAATTTTGTTGTTAATTATTCGACAGTAAAATTATTCTTTCGGCTGACATATTCCAAATAGTTTAATTTTATGTTTCGGCCCTTCACGCACATATTTTTTGAAAAATAAAACCTGCAAAAATCAAATATTTTTACTTAAGAAAACATATTTCAAAACCTTGTTTTGACAAAAAAAATTTAAAAGACAAAATCAATCGAAATTTTAATTTTAATTTTGGATTTTGATCGACATTGCAGATAACAATCGAAAATTGCAATCTTGCAAGTATATCGACTTTTATTGCCTTTCTTTTCGATTTGCAGTTTTGAAGAAAAGATAAAAATATATGTTTTTATGAGTAAAAATATTTACATTTGGGTATTTACGTATTATCGCAACAAAATCGCCAACGTTCAAGATAGCTCACCAAGTTGGCAACCCCAATTTCGAATATGTTGTATGCGCTAAATTGGCAATCATGTGCTTCGTTTCATATAATGTCACCAACAGGTTGCGATAATACGTAAATACCTTGACATCGAATGAAACGAAGTACATGGTTGTCAATGCAGCACGTACGACACATAGGGAATCAAGGTTGCCAACTTGGCGAGATATTAATAGAGCTGGCGATTGTTGTGATAATGCGTAAGTACCCACCACTAATGTGTGAACTTTTTTCTGGATGTTCATGGAACAAAACAGGGAAAATGACGTTCCGATAATGTAGAATTCCAGATTTTCATCTCCCTCATTTTTTTTTATATTTGTATCGCTGTGATAACTTTGTATAAGTCGTTCTACTAATTTGCTTCTAAAATTTAATTTTTTTTTTTCACCTCCATTTTTTTAATACAAAACAAATACTGATGTCTAGAAAATAAAAAATAAAATAAAGGAAAACTTTTTATTAAATATTTATCTACATTTCCGAAAAACTATCTAAATTTATGAAGTCGCCCAACCGGTGTAGTGGTTAGCTACGCTGACTGCGGTGCCGTAGGGGCTGGGTTCGAATCCCGGAGAGGACATGGATATTTGTAAATGTATAGTGATTTGCGGCATGGGGGTATTCTAAATATAGCCGTCGAGCCGCAAGTCCTCTCGTTAGGTTAGTGGAAGGGCAAGAGAGGTGGGAATTCCCTGACCATCCCCAGGGTATCTCCTTCAAAATTGGAGTGGAACCGAGCAAAATCGTACTGTCACCTGCTTGGTGCTCAAAGCTAAGGCTAACGACAGGCGCAAAAATTCTATCCCTTAGCCGCGTTGGATTTCGCGGGCCTCGATCTGACTTCGTCAGGCAGGTGGCATTAGTCACAACAACAACAAATTTACGAAATCTTGAAAACGAATTGCAGTCAGTCTCACGAGAGTAGAAGGGATCACTTATACGAGTGTGAAAATTACAGCAGCATAAAATATGATTCAGCTCGAATTATCCCGATAGCACATAGTTTGGCTGATTTATCGCGATCGAATTGTGCATGTTAAGGGGTTAAGCTGTATGTATTATCTAACACAATATTTCGATTTTGACACGCTTTTATTACCTTCACCTATATGTAACGGAATCTTTGAACTCGATTTTTACCCATTTAAAAAGATCAGATTAATACGAAATCTTGCACACTTGTGAAGGACCGATGACAATACGATAATTTAAAAAAAATTTCCATTGTCTTGATCAGGATTAACGATTTACCATTTCAATATTTGACGACTAAAAGATTAAGTTACAACCTAAAGAGAAAAAAAACTCATGGTTACTAAAAATAATTTCTCATTAGTCTTCGATTCAAAATGTGTAATTTTATATCTAATGCTGATGCAAGTTTCAGAGAGAATATTGAGCTCTTTTTAGTTAAAAATATTATTGATTTTAAACCTTCTTACGCATTACATATTTCAAACTTAGCTCTTCCAGATTTCCTTCAGTTGGTTGATCCTACGTTTTGCAAACTAGGCCATATCGACGCACTGATAGGATGCCAGTGGGTATTCCAGATTTAGTGCTGGTTTGATATCACGGGGCACGCCCAAGTTGTTGTTTATGTTCGCCAAGATGGGCGATAATATTACAATATGGTTACCTTGTTATTTTAATCGTCTGGTGATGTGGTTGCCATGGGGATAACGAAAATTAGAAAAAACTTTTATTGATTTTTCCCCGCGGTAACCCTATTAATTTCAGACGATTTTAATTCGATTTCTTTAAAAATTTAACCATTTTCAGTGTAATTGTTCGATTATTTCCGTCTTTTGTTTTATTTTGTGCTATTTTCGAATATGGATATTTCTAATATGGGTGAGTAATGGGCTATTTTTTTTTAAAAAATGAGTGTTTTAATTATGTTATAAATCGTTTATTTTTGCTTTATTTTACGTTTTAGAAATGCTTTTTTTTAACGTTCCTTGTTAGATGAAATTCGTTGAAGGAACTTGCAGTTTTTATAACATCGCAAATTTTCTGTACTTTGTAATTGCTATTCATTATTAATTTTAATATATATTAAGTAATTATTTTATTAATAATGTACTATACAAATGCAAATATTACTATATGTAATAATCATATAATTGTTTTTTTATATTTATTTATAAATATTATTACATATTATATTATTTATTTATAATTATTATTACGTTTATTTATTTATAATTTTATGTAATACGAGTATTCTTATCAGTATTTTTTATTTTATTACAATACGATGATTGTTTTTTTTATAATCACTATTCAATTACATTATATGATTATTACATATAATAATTATTATTAAATCATACTATATGAATATTATATATAATTATTATATTACATTGTAAGGTTTTATATACTGCATATAATATTATTATTAGTGTATGTTACTTTTTATTATATTATAGTGTTATTCATTATTTATTTATTGATCTTGGTTATTCTCAATCTCTTCCTATATCCCATTTCAAATACATTTTAATGTATTTCTAAACAATTCTTCAAAATTATTGTGTATCATTAAATTACCACTAGGCTGCCATCTCGGATTCCATTCCAGCAACAAGCGCTGCTTGATGTGATTCCTTTATCGCGCCAAGTGGTCATACCCCTTGATATCAAACTAGTTCCCACGCTTTTATTGTCGATCGAACTAAAAAATGAAACACACATAAATTATAGTTTAAAAAAAAACAACCTTTTTATAGTTAATGGAACTAAAAAGTATAAAATAATTCTTAATATAGAAATAAAATGATTAACGAGAAAATGAATGTCACTGTGGTAAAAGCGTGGGGTGCTTGATACCAATTGCTACAATTCCTTACTTGTTCTATTCCGAAATGCTTAGTTAGTGTAAAAATGTAGTCCAAAGCACCTCACACACGCTTTTGCCACAACGACATTATCTTTCTCGTTAATCATTTTATTCTTATATTAAAAATTGTTTTTTACTTTTTAGTTCGATTAACTATAAAGGAGCATTTTTTAGTTTTTTTTTTATCTATAATTTATTTTATATTAAATTTTGAACCGCTTTCAAATAACTCATGGAATGTTCACAGTGTTACTGCGCTTGAACAAGACTGGTGACTGGCTTACTTAGTTCACTGAAGAATCTCCGACACATGTTACGAATTTTACACACTTACCGAATAAATATTTTTATTCTTTCAGAGTCCTAAAATGATAAATTGGCGTTAAAGAACTCCACGACTGTCTGTATGCGACGTGAACGTTTTCCAACAGAGACCCGATTCACCGTTACTCGATTCATTACTCGCAACCGCGACGTTCTGTGCCGAGAGAGGAGTCAAAAAATACGTTAGTGACAAATTAAGGAGCACAAAAAAGAGAGGGAGAGAACTCCTGGAACTTTTCAAAAGGATTCTCTTTGATGTGAAGTGAAGAGAAATAGAGGGTGGTAGAGTAAAAAAAAGGAAAGGAGAGTTTTCCAAGAGCCGTAAGAAAGAGTAGCAGGAATGAATGGCAATTACTTTTTCACCTGGTTGCACGGCTATTGCGAGAGATATAGCATTTCACTTAGTAAAGGGGAAATTTGCTGGAAATGAAGAAGTTTCAGATGTTGCAATTGGCTGGTGCCTGGCCCTTTTTTTCTCCTTATCCCCTCAATTACCCCTCTGGTTTTTCAGTGGAAAACTGTCTCATCAGTGCCGCTTCGTTGCGTCGATTTAACTCTGGTTTAAAAGTGGGAGGCCTGCGATAGGTCAGGTTTCGTTTTAATTTTATAGCCATGATTCAAGGGAAAAAAGTCAAGTTTTTTTTTATTGAGGTTATATCTTCATATTCGGATTGAAGACCTGGAATTTTATCTTAGTGATGAAAAGTTAAGAAGAGGAAGTTTTTTTCTTGGTACGTTTTTTGGTTTTGGATTCTACGTAAATTGCTTTATTTTTTTCGTTATAAAGTTCTTAACGATGTTTGAGGTGTATAGTTTTGTGGGTGTCCCAGAGCATGCTTGGGGAGACAAATTTAAATGTGTAGAATACCTAGATGCCTAAATATTTTTTTTCTGTCCTTTTCGTAACAATTTATGGTTTGCAAAACACTAAAAACAATAGTAAACAAAATTATAACATGGTAAAATTGTGTACTAGTTTTAAGTGAATTTGTTTAATTTATTTAATTTTTTTAACATATAATTTTATTACTTTTATTGTAGCACTAATTTGATATCGGTACGCTATGGGTTTCCTGTAAAAAACTGCAAAATTTCGCCAATTTTAGAAGGATAACATCAGAATACGGTAAAATTAGACTGGCATAAAAATCGTTGGTACACATGTCATATGATTATGTGACATGTAAAAAACCCCTTGAGTATCAGTTTGGCTCTGGTACTCTCGACAAAACTAAATCATGCAAATATTAAGCATCTGACAAGAGCTTGAATTCAAGCGACAAAATTTGATAGAGAAAGCCTCCACTTGATGGTGCCACAATCGAAATGGCTCTCACACTTGGAGACTTGCCTTATCAGCCAAGATGCAGCTCATTTGGGGAAAAAAACCCATTAGATTGGCCACCAAATATTTATTTGGCATGATTTTGAAATCACACCAAGAATGAGTAGCGTATCGAAATCAACTTAGTTCCTTTGTTTGATTGTTCATTTTGTGTGAATTAGTTTGTGGAAACTACATTATTTTTGTGATCTCGAGAAATATTTTAATTCAATCTTCTCTAATAAAAGGTGGGTAGTGAGACGTTGTCTTAAAAATCTGATTTTCGAGCTAGAGATATGCTAAGCAAAAATAAATACATCTGAGTGAAGATAACGATCTTTTTGTTTATTATACATTTAGATATTCTTAGAAATTGTTTATGTGAAACGGCAACGGAGATTACAAGAAAAGTATAAATCAACTAAAATTGGCAGAAAAGAAAAATTTTATGTATTTTTCCTGACACATTATCTTTTTTTTATTAAAATATTGGAACTAATTTGATATCGTTCACTACGAACTTTCCCATCTAATAGTTGAAAATTTTCGCCAAGTTAGAACGATAACATAATGGGCTTGATTCATGAAGTCCCATGATAAAAACAAACACGTGTTTTCCATTGAATTCAAAACAAACATTAAACTAATTGTACTTGTTCTATTTGTAAAACTTAGATAAAATTTCGAATTTCATATTTGGGTAAAAATGTTTAAATGTTAGGGAAAAAAAATTTCTTCAAAAAGATTTTCTTAAATTAAAAAAAAAGTCGTATTTTATGCTGATACTTTTAAATAAAATGCATTTTGTATACATATGTACTTTTTAAGAGAAAGTTTCTGCAAAGAGCAAAACTTGGCAACACCGGAGCACGTAAACTGATTAGTTGGAAACACAAGATAGTTTTTATCGTGTGACTGTGACGTCACATGAGTTTTTGAATTGATTGGTTAGAATCACGTGGCTTTCACTATCATGTGACTATGACTTCACATGAATTAACCTCATACTATAACATTTGGCTGGCCACCAAAAATTCATTTGACATTATTTCAAAATCACACTAAAACAGGTCCGTACCGGTATCAAATTATGTCCAAAATTTTACTGTATCTTTAAAATGTAGTAGGAAAAAAAATACGTTATTTACAACTATCTTAAAATCTGGTGTTTAACGTGCACCCGTCAATTTTGATCTCTTGTTGTGTGTGTGTGTGTTAAAATTGCGCGTTGTACGCCGGTTTATACACAATCCTCACATACTCAACTTTCGATATTTTTTTTTTTTCATCTCGTAAAATATTCTTTTAATAATTATTTTTGAGAAAATATTTAATTCGTTATTCTCATGTCTGTGACTGATTATTGTTTATTGTTCATTTAACAAATGAAATAATAGTGTGGTTGTATCTAAATAAGCCAGTAAAAGTCTCCAGACAAGTGTGGTCACTTTTGCCTAGAGGTATGTTACTTGCTTACGAAGCCGAGGGTACCGCGTTCTAATCTCCGACAATAGCATAAAGTTTTAAATTTCTTCACTTTGAAAAAAAAAATATTTTTTTTGATTCATTGATTATTAACGTCGCACACTGTTTAGCTACACGAGGGCTTTTGGCGACGGACCACGTAATTTTGAACCATGGTCAAGTGACGTGGACGACACCTGAGCTGGCACCCCCTCTCCTAACTACCACACCAACGGGAGGACGTTTCAACTCTCGACAGATTTAACGTGCATCGCTGCCCTACACGGCGGGTCTTTAGTGGTATTGGGCTCGAACTCGTGACAAGGTAAGCCACGGTCCGATACCTATACCACTCGGCTACCGCGGCCACTTGATTCATTCGAGAAAGTCGTAAATGTACATGGTTATTAAGCAAACGGTATTTGAATTGCTACGCTTATTGTGAGAATCGTATTGTATCTTGTATTAAATATAAATGTTCGCCCGATAAGGAAAAATCTATAGTTTCAAAAATCGATTGTTCCAATCGTTTGATTTCAAATTTAATTATATTTTTCTCAACTTTACATTTTTTTTTAAATCGTTTATTTTTATGAATTTATTGTTTTATTTTTCAATTGTTATTCTTATTATTTCATTTTTATTACTGTTCTTATTTCATTTTTATTCTTATTCTTATTATTTCCTTTTTATAATTAT
>BMAV01012501.1:82400-97314 GCA_019973955.1 Trichonephila inaurata madagascariensis | reverse complement strand
AACAGGAATCACTATAGTTTCTTCACCAGATTTGAAGATAAACAGAGAAATATATTTTAGCGTAATTAATTATTCATAACTCCAATTAGCCTCTCCCATTTTGTTAAGATTTATTACAGAAGTTTCTTTATGAAAATATTTTTTTTTTTTTTTTTTTTGGAAAAATTAGCATTTACCTTTATCTACTCTTGGGTTGATATGCTGACAGTTCTGAACATTTTAATGCTCGTAAATTGTCGGTATATCATCGCTAACTTAAATTCTTAGAAAATTGCTTCAAAAATGGAATATATTACAAGACATTGTTATCAAGAAAAAAAATTACCTCATTACCATATTAATAGTCAGAACGCATGTTTTATTTCTATATTTTTTGAAGAATATTAGAGGTTCATTAATATTATTGACAGTTCTGATGACATAGATAATTGATTATGATATATGATGTATTTTATACTGGGTAGGTCCACTCTCTAAATTTTATTAAACGGTGGATGGACTTTTTCCATCATTTCTCTTGATTACTTCATAAACTGGTTTTTTTAAAACACCAAAAGGGCTATTACATGCTAAAATTGTAATTCGAACACGATATTATTTTTATCTGCTTGTCTTAGATATATTTTAATTTAAAAAATTTTTAAACATTTTTTTAAATGCTTATATTAAGAGGTTTGATTGATATGTATAGTTTAATGTGTATGTCAAGACTGCATTCAAAAAATATTTATTTCTTTATATTATAATTTATTATAGCTTCTACGAAATATGTTTTTCGTTAATTTAAAGTATCCAAACGCGTTGAAATGACCAATCTTGATCGAAAGACACTTTTTGCTTTTTCATTTTATTGAATAGTGCAAGCTTCTGGCCTTACAAAACATACATTATTTCGTTTCTACATTACATTGAGGAAGAGTTACAAATAAATTACATAAAATTAGAAAAATCGGAAGTAGGTTTTCCCAATATACCAGAAGTGGACATTTAAATCGTTCTCAATCTATCATAGTAAGTCTAATAACTCAAAATATTATAAATGTATTTTTCTATGAAACTTTTTGAGCCTGATATTCATATTATTTTCCAGGGAAAGTACTAAAATAATTCTTACTGTAGCAATACTTTTTGAGTTATTGCCTGTTATTCCAATAATAGCCTCATAAGGATTTCACATTTGTAAGAGGCTGGGACCTCTCTCTCGGGCACCTAGATGTGTGGGGGGAAGGTCAAGAAACACTCGACATGATCCATTTAATCTATTTATTTACCACCCAAAGAACAGGCACAATTTCAAAGAATAATAGTAAGAGAATGTATCAATATTGTCCGCGAAAGTGGAACAACGACGGTAAAACGCGAATGATTAGGAAACTATCAAACTTGATCCTTATCTTTTTAAGGATCAAACCCTTCATCCGATTTAATCTAATATCAAATAAATCCTAGTGAACAATCGTCACTTTAAAATTTCCTCCTAATAATAATCAAATCACTATAATTCTAATATTATACCTTCAGTAGCAATCTCACCTGATTCCAGCAAATCTTCTCTCCTACTCTCTCTCAAGTTAGAAAACCTCAACTATATATATATATATATAGTAAACTAATGTAAATATCACGATTCTCTTCTTCCGAAGGGTTGGTTGTGAATAACGCGAATTGATAGCCCAAAGATTTCCCAACAGGATTAATTTAAAAAACGCGTATAGATCCGTCACACATTTCTTATAATATTAATTCTATAAGCTCCTAAATTTTTGTATTTTAATAAAATTTTAAAATTTTAGTATATTTTTTAGATAAATGAATGTAGTTTTTTTAGTAATAGTTTTTATTGATATAAGTTTGTTACTTTTTTCTAACTACATTAAAGAATTTTTTTTTTAAAGTTGCTAAAATTTCACTTATAATTGCTATTTCTGTGAAATTTAGATAATTTATTTTAAATATCACTGTGTGTGTGTGGTGTTATGTTATATTCATATCAATCCTTAAAAATCATTTGTAATGTTTTAGTGCTCTATTTTTAATATAGTATTCTGTAAGTGTTTTAAATATTGTTATCAGTGCTGGTCATTCAAATAGACGATCTTAAAAACAATGATTTGTAAATAACATTTTACCTCTATTAGTTTCTTATATTTGTTATAGTCTATAAGAGGACATGTATTGCTATTATCTATTTCTTAAAATTTCATGAGTTGTTATAGTGGTTAAAGGTTTAAGGGGTGGGGGACCCTTCTTATTCATTACTTGGCTTTTAAACTATAAATTTTTGTCTACGTTTATAAATCTTTGTTCATATTAGCTGTACCTATATATTACCATGACTATAATATTTCGATTTTTTAAAGTTTTTAAAACAAGCTATTGGCTTTTAAATAAAGTTGGTTAATGTTCTAAAACAGGAACTCCCAACGTGATTCAGGTGGACTTCTTGGAGATCGATGAAAGTATGAAAAGGGTCTATAGCATTCTGAGGTCTACTGGGCTTTCGTTGATAGTTTTCCTGTTTTAATATTTTATTTATTTTTTAAGGATTATAATTATTAAATATTAGTATCCGTTTTAGCACGTGTAGATATAATAAAGATTTACATAAGAAGGTGGGATTTATGTATCAATGTGGTTTTTGTACATGCGTCAACGATATTTATCGGCCACTTTAAATTGACATGGTTTTCCATACTTTGATTATTTCATTCGGCTTTCTGTTGTTCAAAAAGATAAGATTAATGTGCACTTACGTATTATAACGTCGTTCAATCTCGTCAAATCAAAATGCCGTGATTTGCACCCATTAGTGAAAACCTTGCCCCCCCCCCCCCACCGAAATTTCGAATACAAAACGACAACGCTGACGGCGCTTGGTGAAATCTTTTAAATTGGTGACATATTTTGCTTTGAGGAAATCAGTCGACGATACAATTCCTAGAGACCAATTAATGTCAATTGTATTCAAATCTTCATTGATTTCTTGAAACATTTAAAAGAAGATATGAAAAGTATATAAAGATTTGAAAAGTGCTAATGTTCCCTCTTGGATTATAAAAACTCATTTGAAAGCAACATTGATTTTTGGCTACAAAAAGAATTAATTAGAAGAATTCGGAAGTTATAGAAAGTTTTCTAACAGGTAATTATGCTGTAATTTGTAATTATAAAGAAATTCGCAAGAAATACGTTAAATTAGCACATACCCATCGAACCATTATTGTTAGATTTTCATAGTTCTTACTAGTTGAAGCAGAATTTAGTCACATTAACATTTGTTTTAAAAAAACTAGAAATTGATTGATATTACAGAATGGGGTGACTATTAAACATTTTACACATTATATGAAAAGTGTTATGAAAAAGCATTAAACGTAGAACCATCGCACCAAATGTTTAAAATTATACCATAAATAGATACAATTCATGAAATTGAAAAAAAAAATTAAGTACGTATTTACGTTAGTTGTAACGATTATATGATGATAAACAATTTCGTGCCAAATATTTAAAAAAAAAAATTATATTAATACATTAAGCACACTGCGTATTAATTGAAATCGAACAATGAGCTCAATTCTTGTAAGTCACGTGATAACGACAAGCACGTTTCTTCATTGAATTCAAAACAAACATCAGACTAATTGTACTTGTTGTGCTACTTGTAAAACTTGGTAAAAATGTTCAAATTTTATAAAAAGTTTCTTCAAAACAGTTAAATGTTTTTTTAAAAAAAAACTTATTTTATGCAAGTAGTTTTAAATAAATGCATTGTGTCCACCTATGTACATTATTGTAGTTGATAAATTTGTATTTTTTAAGAGAAAGTTTCTGAAAAAATCAAAAGTTGGTAACAACAAAGCTCATGAACTGATTAGCTGGAAATGATTGCTTTTATCGTGTGACTATGACGTCACATGAGTTTTTTTAACTGATTGGCTAAAAACACGTGATTATCATTTTCATGTGACTATGATGTCACATAAATTTGAGCCCATTGTGCAATTAGAATCCATGTTACTAAAATCTTGTCTATACTTGTAAAATTGAAAATGGAAATAATATAAAAATAAAACAAATATCATAAGTCCCTTTTTACCATAATTTTCTGTTGGTATTCAAGATTAAATTCTTATTTGTAAGTTTCTTGGGTTTTTTTTTATTATTTTTGTGATTCTATTGTGTGTTTGTTTATATTACAGAAAAAGAGTGTGAAGGGATCTGTGAATAAAACTATCATTTTAAAGAGGATCTATGTTGAAACTATGTTCTAACTCGTAGCTCCCTTGTCCTTTTCATCACCTAGCCAGGGTTCAAAAATACGAGTTCCGTCGCCAATAGCGTGGCTTCGTACTGCTACGTTTATAATCCATCAACAATCATCCATCAATTCATTAAAATTTCTTTTCATAATATATTTTTAGTCAAAGTAAAAATTGTTTTAAATGATACCTTAATCTTGTAAAATGAAACATTTAACCGTTTAAAAATTAGTACGGTCTCAATTTTCTATTACTAGTACTAGCATACACCCAACTCTTTTTTTACACGGTGGATACGTTCCTTCGAAAACCGTGCCAAAAAAAATCGTGTAAGATTAAAAAACTAAATATTTTCCCAAAAAATCTGTGCAAAAAGATTAATAATGAAATCTATGTTACATATTTATAAACAATTCATTTTTAAAACAAAATAATTTTTAAAATTAGTATACAATTAAAATTTAGTCTATAAGTGCACATACAACATATAAAAATTCAAATTGAAATTAGAAATAAAATTACTGACAACAACTCAACGCTACTTGATGACAAGTGTGCACGTTCATTACGAACTGGATCAAAAATGCTATCAACAATAGACGTATCAAATATGTCTAGCACAACTGATGAAGTTTCATCCAAACGAAGAATTTCGTACGTTATGAACAACCTCTGATAGGCCTTTTTTTCCCCAAGTTCAAAGTCTGTTGTTAGTTTTCTTTTCTTTTTTTTTTCTCAATTTGCTTATATAATTCTTGATATCCTGCTAAACATGATAACGTTGAAATTTCAATTCAAGCTCTATGTCAGGATTGTGAGTAAGAAAATGCTGTTCCACACTTGCAGCAAATTTCACGACTTCTCGAATTAAATTAGTTGCTAATAGCTGAACTTCGTCTTCGACTTTGTCATTATCAACATCTTTATTATCATAAATTGTCGTAAATTTGATCACATTGTCCTCATCCAAAGAGAATGAAACCCCAAATTTTGTGGAATTTGAGCAAGAACAAAAAATTCGTTAAATTCGTGAATTGTGTTGTTTCAAAATCGTGTAAGAAAAAGTTAGGTGTATACAAGGATAATACTAAGCCATTTACTTTTTCATAGTTCAATTTGTATACATCCCATAGGAAATAAATTAGATTCCAAATTAAACTAAAATGTCGTTTTCTTCTACCTCATAAAAAAAGCTTTTTCTTATTTTTTCATGAAAGATTTTTTTTTCTCTTTGCTTACAATTTTATATCTTATCCTTTTCAGTCCCACCTCTTCTTTAAAAAATTCTGTTGTCATTTTTTTTTAAAAAAAAAGAAGAAAGTATGAACAAAATGTTGTGAAAGGAAGTTTGGGCATAAATAACTTTCATAAAACGAAGTTTTCTTCTTTTATGTCTTAGTAATTTTTTTTTCATTGGGAAAAAAGTGGTATCTTTTCGAACTTAAGGTTTAATGACTTAAAAGTTGATATTAAGAAGTTCATAAAAAGTCATTTACTATTTACGGAAAAAAAGTAATTTTTTTTCATATAGTTATCCTCTTAAATAAATTAACTCTTTTATTTATCCGGTATATCTTTCCGCTTGAAGTTTTATTGAATAGGAAAAGAAGTTTTCATCCATAATACGGTTTTATAACTAATTCCGTATGTACGTATATTCATAATTGTGTGTTTGGAATGTAATTTTATAGCTATTTTTATTTGTTCTTTATTACATTTACCAATACTGATACCTTTTCAAAGAAATTGTTTTGCACATATACTTTACTTTGAAATATCGTAAATTATATACAACAGAATTGTGGACAAAAAAAAATTTTAATTTTGTCAATTCAAACTTAATTATACATAATTGCAAATTATTAATACACTGAACAACAGTATTTTTAACTCATTCATATTGTAACTTATTCTATATTTTGTTTTATGAATATAAATGAAATTTTATTACATACATTGTGAGAAATAATGCAAATGGAAAAGAAACTTCTTGGAGTACTTTTAGAATTAGAGTATTTTAATGCTTATAGGAAAATAACGTGTTGGTGAATTCTTATTCATTAAAATTGATAAGTAGAATAAAATATCATGAACTAAATATTTGAATTTAGTTCTTAAATATTAAACATTTTTGCTATCACTAACGTTTTAGTTCGATTTCAAAACGATCTAATAAAGAGAATATTTTAACTTTTTAGTTTATTTTCTAGAAATATATTTGGATTTCTGTTACCTTATACTTATAGCGGTCTTTTTCAATACTTATATCTTAGATGCATACTTTATTTAGGGTTAGTAAACTATGTCTAAACTATGAACCAAAAAAGCTTTCCAACTTTAATTAACAAAAATTTCTGATACATGTAAGTATAAATAATCTGATAGCTTAAAGAAAGAACATTTATGAATTAAATTATTTTTAATTCAATCTTTTTGCATCAAAGAATCACAATACTTATCAATCATTCAATTAATTTTACATAAATAATGAAAAATAAAGAAAATGATGAATAAAAAGTACATCATAGATCTTATGGCCTAAGAGACTTTGAAATTGCAAGGAAATTGCTTCCTACCTCGTAAAATTCGGTAAGTGAAACAAAATTTCAATTACTTTGTAAATCAAAAATTAGTTTTTTTTCAACAAAATTGTAATATATTACATTTTTAACATTACTTTCAATTACCTTTTTCGCCAAAGTTTGATTAATATCAAAACCATGCAAAAACAATTTTAATTTCATTAAAAAAATCAAGAAATACTCGAATATTTTTATTAGAAAGAATATGTTGAATTCATATGACGTCATAGTCACATGATAAATTCAATCGTGTATTTCAGACCAATCAGCTCAAGCGCTTCTTTGTTGCCAACTTATGCTTTTGGCAGAAACTTTCTTCTAAAATGTCAACAATAATAACGCACGTAGGTAAACAAAACGAACTTGATTTAAAAATACAAGCATAATACAGGATTTTTTAAAATTTAATTTTGAAAAACTTTTCGAGGAATTTTAATATTTCAACATATTTACCCAATTATCATATCTGAATTTTTTTCTTAACTTTATGAGTAGAACAACAAGCGAAAGTCTAGTGTCGGTTTTGAATTCCATTGGGAACAGAATACTGCATTAATCATATGACCGTCACGAATTTATCCCATTATTCCGAAGTTTTTTCTCCCTCACAATTGGCAGCAGAGATAAACATTCTCACACTTCAACACATTTGAATTCATAATACAATTATTTGATTCGATATTTTAAATAATAAGTTCAACGCACGAATTCTATTTCAATTAACTTTAGAATCAAGTTCATGTTGTTTTTTAATATCTAGTCGATTAACAATGGTTTTCAGGATCATCCGAGAGTATATAAGGGCATGAGCAGAAAATTACAGCAAAACTGCGTCCGCAAACATAATTCATTTCAGAGGAACAATCATTTATCAAAAAGAATGCCTCCAGTATTTCTTTCCCAGACATAAAAACAGTATAATATAAAACTCAACAAAAACAATAACGAAAAAGTTAAGTTGTAGAATCGTGCAAGATACAACTTCTTCTCAACACGTAAATGGACTTTTCTCGCCATTTTAATTGATTGTTGTTGGTATAATCGATAACAAATCTAGTCCACCAAAACCGTTTTTGTTGGATCAAGAAATATCATTAAACAAAAAGCTTTACACCATTCTATTGGCTATCACGAAAACGAGTTTAATGAATGTGTGCGTAGCTTATGAAAACCCACACCCTCCGCAGAGTTCTTTTTTTGTTCCTTTTTGCAGACGATTTTTCTGTGTCAAAACTGTTTATCTTGACACAGAACGGCTCACTTAAGGCACTTTAACTTTCAGTAGTAAGGTCCAGCATTTATAACATGGAGCGATATTGATCTTGTATTTGTTTAGACTCCATTCTTGGCTTTAATAGCAGATGTTTCTTTTAGCCTTTTTCTTCCTATTCTGCTCAAGTTCGGGTTATTTAATGTTGGAATCGATTACAGAATGTTATTTTTTACCCTTCGTTAAAATTCGGCGGAGGATAATTTGCATAATGGCCTTGACATGCAAATCGACATCTTTGTGAAAAATGTTCCATGAGGGAAATCAAAGTTTAGCAGATGGTAATGGCAATAGATATTTCATGTTGGATTATTTTGGTTTAGGGGTTCGCGAAACATTTTATCTCGCATAATTACGTAAAGCAGTACCCATTAGTATAATGTTGAATTTTTCAATCATCAGGTTTTAAAATGCAACAGATATTCTTTATCTCCGTGAGACGTGCCAAGTTAAACATAAAATTCGAATGTATTTCATTATGCAAAATTCGGAATAAATTTTCTTAAAAAGGTTTCAGATTCTTCGAACTAAATCATTTATTTTTATGTTTATAGTCTATCATAATTTGAAACAACTGTAATAAAACTCACATTACAATGTTAAGGAGAATGCTAAACTTTTTTACAATGAATGAGAATGTTTCATTCAAATTTAAAATTGAGTTTATTTATTCTGTTTACATACAGTTTTCTATTCCAAGAAATGGCATCATGAATAAATTTGATATTATGTAAATAGATGGAATCTATTTACATAATGTCAAATTTATCGTTTTTGTCAATGATTCAGAAACAATACGCTTTATTTTGTTCCATTTCGTCTGATCTAAAAAGTTAAACTCTATTGTTCTTCTTTTTTAATTTCTCTTTTTCAAAAATAGTTTGGTCTGGGTTTCTTTACCTTAATTGTAAAATAATTGAAAAAAAATGTAACTAAAAGAATTTTATTTACAAGAGCTTCATTGTATTAAAAGTATGGACTATTAACTTGAAAAATAATTCATTGGTTTCCATATAACTATCATCAAAGTATGCAATTAATATTTGTAAATTCTAATAGTTAAAATACTAACCTTATCACGACTCTGACGTCACTAGTGAAGTTTGGGACTTCAAATGGTTAGCCAATGTTATAAAAATTACTGAGTTTATTTGATCTATTAATATACTACCAATAATTGTTATAAACCGAGGGAACAGTCAAATTTAATCGTTATCTTAAATTCCTAAGACTAAGACCTGCGTGGGATCCGATGTAACAGCACCCCTCAGGTCTTACCTGGGTCAACTGGATATCCCCGACTAAAGCTTCTTTTCACTCAAATTAGCATAAAAAATTCAAACTTTCGACAATACGAATCTCTCACTAATTCGAAGAATATGCTCAGTCCCTAGAAAAACTCATGATATTTTGAGCTAAAGTAATACGTTTTAGTACACTCAATAATTCGAAGTAAAATCTGCGGCTGATCAGACTAAAACGCGCGATAATTCAAAGTTATGTTATAAAACTCTTGACAATTCGAACACTCACTATCATGTAGAGTCCTGTAGAAAACAGGTTGGAGCTTACAAGTTTTATGTTGTATTCTCCCTGCGTGTCTTCCCTGTAACGTAGTCCCTTTCATGACCATCTGTCTGCTACGCCTTCTTAGTGTTTTCCGGTTCCTCAGGCGAAAAGACACTTTTATTGTTTTCCTTCTTCAAGTGGTCAATAGAGACCGACCACACCTGTTGTCAGCCATCCGTATATTTCGCTTAATACGTGGCCTTGGTACACATGTGTTCAGAAAGGATGGTCCAATATTGTGAAGAAGAGATTCGGAGGATTGTGTATTTTGTGTCAGACTGGCATGACAATTTATGGCTCATCTCTGTGACTTATAGAATGTGGCACCAAATAGGGCATGGGCCAGACTGAACCGTGCCTTGAAGAACCAACAGTGCTGGGAACAGTGTCTGAGAACAGGGTGCGAAACGATTTTATTTCCAATGAGGAATAAAAGAGATTAAGAGGGGCGTGAAGGAGTCTTGTTCGAGAGGTTAAGAAATACGGAGTGGAAAGGGAAAGGAAAAGAGCGATAAAGAAAATCTGGTCGAACTTTTGGTGGACTGATTAGGCTAGACGAGCCTATTAAGTGTACCCCGTAGCTGAGTGTGAAACTATGAATACGCTTTGTGTAGATTCTAAATTTTATATTAAAATATTCAAAATATAATTGTCTTAGAATAAATTACTCTTTGTGTATTTTTGAAGTTTTTTCTACACTCTTGATAATTCGAAGTTCTCTGGCTCTACTTCAAATCACTCCATATACCATGCATTTGTAAATCCTATTTACTCTATTAGAAAAAGTACATTTAAAAGCTTTATAATACCTTAAATAAAACCAACAAATTAGTTTTAAAAGGAAAACCTCGTGAAGTATTCCTTTACAAACAATATAAACGATTTTGTATAATATATCATTTCCTTCTTCGAATACATTTTCTGTAATGAAAATTATTATATTGTGAATAAAAAAAATCGAATTTAATAATTTAAAAATGGAGCAACTGTTTTTGTTTGGGAGAATCTTTTTTTACGATTAAAGCAAACACGAAGTCGTAGCAATCAAATAATTCCAGAAATGGATTGTAATTATTTCAAAGCATATTATTTTCCTTTCAAAAATCAAAAAGCATTTCTTTCAAAAATCCATGTTTACTAAAGTAAGCAATCTCAGTCACATAACAAAAATTATTCATTGACAAATGATACAGTGCAGCAAAGAGACATACAAAAGCAAACTTCATTGAAGCATAAAAATAGAAGAATAAAAAGCACCAAGAAAAAAGTGTCGTTTGGGAATGTTGGATTAGATAAAGGAATTACTTTCGAGAAATTGGCAACACGCAAGCCCAGTATAAGTCCCTTAGAGAACTCATAAAGGTCGTAATAGAATCTGCGTTTGTAGATCTTATTTATCTTCAGTGCAAATAGATAACAAAGATTCATTGATTTTCTAGCACTTTTATTCTGTAACGGCTGGATTGCTTACTCTTTTTAGAAAGAAACAGATATAAAAATCTTCATAATGGAAAAAGGAGATTACTCTTAGGTTCTTTCCCCCTTACACAGAAACTGACTGTAATGCAATATTTAAGTAAAGTTTGTGTTTCTAGGATTTAAAAAAGAATTCTTTCAAAAGTTGGCTGTTCGGAAAAGAAAGTGGTGGATGAAAAGGATTCTATTACAAAGTAAATGTTTTGACTTGTTTTAACTCATTTGTTGTGATAAAGATTTGTTGTTATTCTGCTTTGTTGTTTATGTATTTAATACTTCTAAATGAAATTAATATATCTTTCTACTCTTAAATAAATAAATAAAAAAAATGAAGCAAATTCGAACGAATAATTTTCATCTGTTTGAATATTTAAAGCATTTTAGTAATTTGCTAATTTTTTCAATGAAATCATTAACAAATTTTGTATCCAAATTATTTGTTGGTTTTGCAGACTTATCCGCAATTTATACCGTCCAAAATTTTTCCATTATTTAAAAAAAAACCAGGGAAATAATTTGGGTGCTTATATATTATACCGTCCACCAGTTTCTCCAAATCAAAAAATATCGACATATGCTATCACCGCTATTATTATTGTTTTTATGTTTGAACATGGTGTTTTCCAGTATTGGCTGCATATCGAGGCATTTGGCAATGTTTCTTGATTTGTCAAATTGGTTGACGCAATAGTACATAAGTATCATAATTTTTTATATTGCAAATTATGGCAAAATTTTTAAAAACAAATTAACCTTCTAACACACACTTCCTGCAAAAATCATATCTGCATCATGTTTCGAAAATTTCAACTAGTGAGATATTTTAAAAAACCAGTGCATTACAATGTTAAAAAAAATTTACTTTCTATACTCCTTTAGCAAATAATTGTCTATGAATCATATAACATTTATGATTTGTCGAATGATTGTTATTACCTAAAACAAACACAAGGTGTATAGGCGACAGACTTCGTAATTTGAACCATGGTCCACTGACGGGGACGAGACTTGAGCTGGCACTCCTTCTAAATTCCCCACCACACATACATGAGGGCTTTGAGTCAAGACAGATTTAATGTGTGTCAACCCCTCTACACGCCGGGTCTTAAACGGCACCAAGATTGGAAACTGCTACTCGACAACGCCGGCTACGAGTTCGTGACCATGACAATTAGGTTATCGCGGCCTTATTATGATTTGAAATTAATGATATTGTCTTATTTAATGATATTGCCTTATATAAAGAGGATAAAATGAAATCCATCTTTGTAAGTTCATTTTCAATTCCTACTATTAGCTCACTCTCTCTATATATTTATTTATTTATCTTGGTGGAATTTTCAATCGTTAATAAAATACATTTTAAAGCGCTTGATTGAGCCGAAATTTTGGTTATTTTGGATGACAATACAATAATTTAATTACTATTAATAATAATTAATTGATTAAAACTAATTATTCAAAGAATTACAAATACAAACCACGTTGACATCATTTTTGATGACTTAGTGACCCTTTTGGCGACTTGTGTCAAAACCTTAATAGATTTTTTTTTCTCACGTTTTAAAGCATCCATTTGAACTGAAATTTTATATACACGATTGTTTTGGATGACAATACGATACTTTAATGATAATTAATAAAAATTAATTGCCACTTAATGTTGTGATTCTGCTCTATGTATATACATGTTTATATTAATTGTAATTATTTAATAAAAAGTTGGTAAAAAATTTTTTTTTTCTTTGTTGATCTAAGTAGGAATTGACTTAAATTTTTTTTTATATTACTTGTTTAAAAAACAGCCCATAATTAAATTTAAAATATGATTAACGTTTAAATCAGGTAGATAAATGCCATAACACTAATATAATAAAAACATAAATAATAAGCAATTTATAAAACGTCTACCATACTTATATTTCCAGACTTTGAAGTGTTTTTGTAATAAAAACGTTACAAAAAATGTAATAAATAATTTTTTTTAAAAAAACGTACTTCTAAGTTTTGTAACAAACTTTGTTTATATAATTCACTCGTTTGAATTGTTAATGTGCTTTCTTAACGTTTTTCTTAGACAAATCTGTATTTTTTTTTATCTTTTAATGTGTTTTAGTTATAATAATATCATGAAATAGTGATGATAAATAAAATGTATCATATATAATTATGAAAATAAATCACGTTGAAAACCAGGTTTGTCACACCCAAATTTATCATCGCTTGTGATTTGTACGCCCCAAGTTAAGCGGAAACTTGAAGAAAACAAAGTTTCAAAATGATACAAATCTTTGCATCACATTCATTTCAGTTGAATATAATTAACAAGTTTAAATGTTGGTTAGGAAACTGTCATTTGCGCGTAACTAGTCAATATTTTTTTTTCTTTGAAAAAACAAAAGTCTGAATGAATTCTAAAAACCTGATTGGATAACAATATTCTTTGAACACTTTAAAAATAACTATTTGTCTTTTATAATTTTTCATTTAGGTTCTTTGATTTCAATAGAGTTTTGGCGATAAAAAACAGTATCGTCTTAAAATTTCTTGAGACCCTGACTCCCTTGCAAATGTAGGCTTGACTTGCAATCCTTTTAAGTAGAGAGTATTTACCATTTGTTGTCAAATACTTATACCACTGGTTCCCAAACTTTTTCACCTCATGTAACCCCTAGAACTAGAAAGTGTTTTCGTGGAACCCCATTCCATACACATACTTCGAAGAATATATCTCAAAATAATATTTAAAGTAGATCAACATGTTATGGGCACATTATGTAAAGACAATTAAAAAAATATTGCATTTATTATTAAAACATTATAATTTATTTTAATATATGTTTACTCATTAATAATATTAATTTGTGATCCAAGTGTCACTTATCCATGCATTATTTAATAACTGGGATACGTGCTTACTTTTTTTCACATACACTGTCGCAGTCTAGTTCTATATTGAGATTAAATACAATCACATTATTATTCAGAGTTAGCCACTCACGTTGTGAAATATATTCCACTTAAACACAATGCTATGAATGGCATTAAAATGTTTATAGCTGTGTATGAAAACCCGTGTATTTCGTATGAATTTTCAACCTAAAATTTAAATGCTGTGTTCTTGTTAAATTTAGATTATTACATCAAATCTGTTGATATGCTGATAAGTTGTTTCGTCTCCTTCATTATATGTGTTTTTACCACAAATACAAAAAGGTGAATTTTCCATTAGAAAACTATTTAGTTTTCCAAGGCATTTTGTTAAATAACGAGTAGAAATTATCTCGTTGAACTCGAGATAGTAAACAATGGAATATTCTCAATCTAGTAGGAAGTATATATATATACATACATAAGAGGTGATATAAAAATCTTTTTAAGTCAATTCCTACTTTGAATGGATGAATAGAAAGTATTTTATTAGATTGAAAATTTGAATAAGATATATGTATAGGGAGAGAGTGAACTTATAGAGTGAGAGAGAAGGAATTGAAAAAAAGAGCATGATTTGTCTGCATTGTTGTAACAATGCAAACCCTGTTTGACTATTTTGGCTGAAAAACAGGTTTTCGACGCCAACTTTTGTCTTTGCTTTAACAGTTACATTGTTACAACAATAGAGACGAATATAAGATGGCGTCAGAAACAGGTAAAAATGAAACCAACATGGCTGTATATGTAATTCCTTGAATAATTAGTTTAAGTTAATCAATTTTAATTAATTATAATTCAGTTATCGTATTTTTACCCAAAAC
>BMAV01012501.1:66542-82000 GCA_019973955.1 Trichonephila inaurata madagascariensis | reverse complement strand
TGAAGGAGTATGAGGAACTGGGTCACATGAGTGAAGTTTTTGAAACTAACGAACCTAGTGTCGTCTATTATATGCCTCATCATGGAGTATTTCGCCCACAAAAGACTACAACTAAGTTGAGAACTGTATTTAATGCTTCAACTGTTACTACTAGTGGACTTTCTCTAAATTCTTTGCAGTACAATGGTGGTGTTATTCAAGATGATTTGTTCTCTATAATGATCAGGTTCCGCAAACATATTTTTGCTTTTACTGCGGATATAAAAATGATGTATAGGATGATAAAAATACATCCTTCGCAAAGAAGTCTTCAAAGAATTTTGTGGAAAAGGGAAATTGACGATCCGGTAAAAATATTTGAGCTTTCCACAGTGACGTACGGCACTGTAAGTGCCCCAAATTTGGCAATGAGAACGCTGAAGCAAATTGCCATGGATGAAGGAAATAAATTTCCTCTTGCTGCATCGGTACTTCTCTCGGACTTTTACATGGACGATGTGCTCACAGGAGCACAATCGTTGACAGTTGCACAAGAATTGCAACATCAGCTAATTGAGATTTTAAGCACTGCGGGAATGACTCTGCACAAATGGTGCAGCAGCAATGAAAAACTTGCGGTAGACGACAACGAGTACCCATTTTCAAACGAAGTAGAGACTACAACGCTTGGTGTTTTGTGGAAATCTAAACGAGACTGTTTCAGTTTTAAGGTAAAAGTCGAAAATGACTCACTTGTCACTAAACGAATAGTATCGTCAACAATTGCAAGATTATTCGACCCTATTGGCCTCTTGGGTCCAGTGATTACAAAAGCCAAAATTTTCCTCCAACGGTTATGGTTATTAAAATTAAATTGGGATGATACGTTGCCAGAGAAGGAAACTGAGGATTGGAAGCGTTTCTCCACTGAATTACAGCTTCTAAATGAAATAGAATTTGATCGATGTATTCTTACGCCTGAGCCAAGTCTTATTGAATTTCATGGCTTTTGTGATGCCTCAGAAGCTGCTTACGGTGCAGTCATATATTGCAAATCTCGTTCTGGTTGTGATCAAGCACAAATTAGATTATTAGTAAGTAAATCTAGGGTTTCACCATTGAAAAAAATAACAATTCCTCGCTTGGAGCTATGTGCTGCAGTTTTGCTATCAAAACTAATGTCACGAGTGTTGTCAGCTTTAAAAATTGACACTTATAATGTGTTCCTGTGGAGTGACTCCATGATAGTGCTTTCTTGGATGCAAAGGAAGCCATATCAACTAAAAACTTTTGTTGCAAATCGTATCGCCACAATTCAAGAACTGACAGCTGTGCAACAATGGAACCATATCAAATCAATTGATAATCCTGCTGATATGCTTTCCAGAGGACTTGATCCAAATAAATTGTTGAACAATGAACTTTGGCTTAGAGGTCCTGAGTTCCTAAAGCTGGATGAGTATCCAGTAAAAAATATTCCTGCTGAAGTCATCACAAAGGACATTAACAACGAACTAAAAGTTATTAGTGACTATAATTTTACTTTAAATATGAATTCTTTTATTTGTGAATTTCTTAATATTTCTAATGACTATTCTAAATTAATTCATATACTTAGTTATATTTTTAGATTTTTTAAAAATTGTAAACAAATGAAAGTAAGTGGTCCTCTACAGTCCTGTGAATTGAGAGAAAGTGAGCTGATTTTGATCAAGCAAGTACAGTATGAACAGTTTCATGGAGACTATGTAAATCTAACCAAAGAAGGTAATGTGGTTACTAATAGTAAATTAAAAAATTTATGCCCTTTTCTTGATAATAAAGGCAATTTGAGAGTAGGTGGTAGAATATCCCAAGGTATATTTCAGTATGACAAAAAGTTTCCAATAATTTTGCCCAAGAACCATAAACTAACTAGTTTAATTATAGAAATGTACCATAAAAAATATCTTCATGTAGGTCCTCAAACTTTATTATTTCTGATTAGAAATAAATTTTGGCCAATTAATGGTCGCAATGAGTGTAGAAAAATTGTCCATAAATGTTCTGTTTGTTTTAAAGCTAAACCTTTGATGAGTGACCAACTCATGGGCCAACTACCAAAGGAGAGAATTACTCCAAATTTAATTTTTAATTGTGTAGGAGTGGATTTTTGTGGACCATTTTTAATTAAGTATCCAAACCAAAGAAAGGGAACATTTCAAAAGGTTTATTTAAGTGTTTTTGTTTGTTTTGTTTCTAAAGCTTGCCATTTAGAAATTGTTAATGATTTAACAAGTAATGCATTTATTGCAACTTTAAAGAGATTTTTTTGTAGAAGAGGCAAGTGTGCACAATTGTATTCAGATAATTCCAAAACTTTTATTGGCAGTAATTTAGAGTTAAAGAGATTGACAAATTTAGCTAAAAAACCTGATGAAAATTTGGCTAACTTCTTATCAACTGAAGGTGTAGATTGGAGGTTTATTCCTCCTAGAGCACCTAATCATGGAGGTCTGTGGGAGGCTTGTGTCAAGTCCATTAAATATCACTTAAAGCGTACAGTTGGTAATCACAAATTAACTTATGAAGAATTCCTGACTTTAATTAATCAAATTGAGGGAATTCTGAATTCCCGACCGCTATTTCCACTGTCCTCAGATATAGAAAATTTTGATATTTTGACACCTTCCCATTTTTTAATTGGACGTCCTATAACAGCTATTCCTGAGCCTTGCATAATTGATATAGCTGATAATAGGTTGAAAATTTGGCAAAAAATAACAAAATTTACTCAACAAATTTGGAAAAACTGGCAAAATAATTACATAAGTACCCTGCAACAAAGAAATAAATGGCGTTTTGAGAAAAATAATGTCAACATAGGAGATGTAGTTATTTTAAAAGAAGATAACGTGCCAGTGTGCAGTTGGCCGTTAGGCAAAATAATTAAAATTTATCCCGGACAGGACAGAAAAATAAGAGTAGTTGACATCAAAACTAAAACCGGTACATTTAAAAGATCTATTAATAAGATATGTTTGCTTCCCTTTTGCCAAAAGGACTGAAAAAAAGGGACTTAAATGAATTTAAATATGTTGTATCTTGTAAATTGAGATATTTAGTTAAATCTATTGTGTTTGTTTGTTTTATTAAGATTCTAGTGTATTGGCATTTGTATTTGTGCATTACTGCCCTTGTCTTTATTGTTTTCGTTGTGTTTATTTTTATTGATTTGAATCTGTCATCAAGATAATTTTTAATTTTAATTGACTGTGAGTGTTGAATGAGACATTCAACGGGGGGAGTATGTTGACGCCTGCGTGCGTCTGATGAAGTTGGCGCATGCGCGCAAGAATGTATCGAAGAAGAAGAATTTTGTTGTTCAGTTGTGGGAGTAACCCAGCCCAGAGTGTGCGGGTTAGAATAAAGCTAGTGTACTACAGTCCATTGAGTTTTTATTTCGAGTTTGTTAAATTCAATTTTAAATCTCTGAGCTATCGCGCGAACAAACACAATGCTATGAATGGCATTAAAATGTTAATAGCTGTGTATGAAAACCCGTGTATTTCGTATGAATTTTCAACCTAAAATTTAAATGCTGTGTTCTTGTTAAATTTAGATTATAACATCAAATCTGTTGATATGCTGATAATTTGTTTCGTCTCCTTCATTATATGTGTTTTTACCACAAATACAAAAAGGTGAATTTTCCATTAGAAAACTATTTAGTTTTCCAAGGCATTTTGTTAAATAACGAGTAGAAATTATCTCGTTGAACTCGAGATAGTAAACAATGGAATATTCTCAATCTAGTGGGAAGTATATATATATATATACATAAGAGGTGATATAAAAAATCTTTTTAAGTCAATTCCTACTTTGAATGGATGAATAGAAAGTATTTTATTAGATTGAAAATTTGAATAAGATATATATATAGGGAGAGAGTGAACTTATAGAGAGAGAGAGAAGAAATTGAGAAAAAAGAGCATGATTTGTCTGCATTGTTGTAACAATGCAAACCCTGTTTGACTATTTTGGCTGAAAAACAGGTTTTCGACGCCAACTTTTGTCTTTGCTTTAACAGTTACATTGTTACAACAATAGAGACGAATCTAAGATGGCGTCAGAAACCGGTAAAAATGAAACCAACATGGCTGTATATGTAATTCCTTGAATAATTAGTTTAAGTTAATCAATTTTAATTAATTATAATTCAGTTATCGTATTTTTACCCAAAACAATAGTGTATAGAAAATTTCAGCGCAAATGAGCGCTTTAAAATGTGATAAAAAAAAATATTTCCGTTTTGACACAAGTCTCCAAAAATGATGCCAACGTGGCTGTATTTGTAATTTTTTGAATAATTAGTTTTAATCAATTAATTTTTATTAATTACAATTAAGTTATTGTATTGTCATCCAAAATAATGATGTATATAAAGTTTCAGCTCACAATTGAATGCTTTAAAATGTATTTTATTAACGATTCAAAATTCCACCAAGATAAATAAACAAATAAATAAATGAATATATAGAGAGACTGTGAGCTAATAGTAAGAATTGAAAAAGATATAAAAAGATAAAACGGGTTTTAATATTAATTTACTATTATAATAATAAAAGTTTGAAAATTGTTGCATAATGAAGTTATTATATATAAATAAAATTTTCAGTTTTAATGAGTAGGACGAGCTATAGATCCTCGCAATTATACAAACGATAGAGAACGTAAATCCATTTTGAATACATATTTATTTCTTCTCGATTTTTTCATTGTGACTCGTGGAACCCCTGGGTATGCCTCATGGATCCCCAGGGTTCCAAGGAACACAGTTTGGGAACCACTGATTTATACAAACGTTAATCCGAAATAAATAAATGTGCGTGGCTCACAATCTCACAAATTTAGTCACAGATCGACTTTACCAACAGCCAACTTTCGTCTACAGGGTAGTGTATGGTGGTATTTAGACCTAGATACAGACAAGACAATGAACATGCATAAATAAGGCAGTTTTGCCGTTGTTGTCAGTTGGCATATAGTTAGATATTCCAAGTTTTGCGGAGAAAAAGTCCAGGAATAACATTCTACGATTAAAAGTATTCGATCCCGATCTTATTGAGGCCAGGTCGAGCACTCTATCGAGGTGAGGCCAAAAGACCCGGCCCAATTGGTCTATTCTTTAAAACAGGGGTGGACGGACTTTCCAGGGTACGGGCTACTTCTTATACTTTTAAAGGGCTGAAGTCCTCCCAATGGCGTAGGTGTGTGGCTATTCTGTGTTAAAATTGTATGTTTCTTTTTCTTAACACTAGTTTTCGGCATTGTACCCTCTTTTAAAATATGACAGATTACTATTTTTCTACAAAAACACAAGTGACATAAAGTTCTCGAATTTAATGCTTGAATAACTATGAGTGACGGCTAGAACGTGAACGTATTCAATGCAGCGAGCATACGTGAATCGAGGAATCTGTCACTTACGTACGTACTTATTCGCTTCTGTGTGCCCCACCATCGCGGAATGTGACGCAAACACGAGAACCCAGTCGCGCGAAAGCGTGGGTTGCGGTATGATGTATCAATAGCCACTCCCTTGCTATCGCGGGAAAGCTGATAATCAACATTTATTTTCAGTCGGCATATGGGGAACAATTCATTTAACGGCTAGAATACCAGTAATCACTTTTTTCCTATACAGGAGCAGTGAATGTGTTAAGCTTCATCGGGCGCTTCCAAAGAAAGTACATGTATTGTCTGCACATTTATCGAATCATTTGGTTAAGTAAACAGAGTCCAATCTGTAGTATCCAATCTCCAACATAATTCCCATCCCTGCCTTGAAACGTCCTTGACAAAGATTGTTGCGGAGGGGTTTGATAAAAATCGTAACCTCTATTCTATTTACTACTGAAACATTCACTTGAGTCATAACGTCTGGCGTTTCACCTGTGTGACGTTTGAGATAAATAACGGTAGCGTTATATTGATCAGTTTAAACATTTAGTTTACTTACGTCACAGCTATTATTTAAAGATTATACATTGAATTTATTAAACTTATTAAAAGATTATTAGAGTTTAAAAGATGTGGTTTGTGAGAGAGGAGTTCTTTTCGGGCTCTGCTCAGTTCGAAGGTTTCAAATCATTCTCTGCTCCGGGATCAGCGGTCGGCCTCTTAGCATCCATTTACATCCTGCTAGTGGCGGGAAAAGAGTCCCTAGTGGGTCAAAGGTTACGGGAGTGGTCTCAGGTAGAACCACACAATAACATTAAAAATGCAGATGCAAAATGCACGTGTGATGATTATTTTTACAAAGAAGCCGATTCACAGCTGGATGGTGGGAATCGTTACACCTGGCATACTCTTATATAATATCGATACATAGTATTAAACAAAATTATTTCTTTCGATAATCTATTTTATACAAAAATCTACTTTTTTTAAACCTGATTTATCGCATTAATCATATTTTTTACTGTGTGGTCAGCTTTTGAAATGATTGAAACCCTATTCCAAATCACACAAACTAATAATTATTTCTTTCATTTTTTGCACAAAGTTTTATTTTCTCCTTACCGTATTACTACTATCAATTCACGATCGTAAATCAATCATTTTAAATCTCTGCCATCCAAGAAAAATTGAAACAAAACTAGAATATTATTCCATTTCATTACCTACCTTCCACTTTATGTGTACAATGAGGATCAGAATTTCAATTAACCGTTTCCTAAAAGAAAAAAATAAAATAAAATATTCGAACCCATTTCAAATTGGATGTGATACCGATGCGATAAAGTTTCTAAAACAGTGGCTTTTCAATTGAAACAGTTGAGATTGAACCAGAGCTGTTTGCTAACAGGATGTCACAATTTGATGCATTGCGCTCGCAGTCGCTCCCAATTTTTCGCTTTTTCTCAGCGCGGGTCTTCACAAAAGTATATGACAGCACATATGTTACAATTCATCAAAAATGGATCCAATCCGTGATGGCTGCACGGTGTGAGTTAAGTGGTTTGTGCCCATGAGGGTGACCAGAAATTGTTCCGCGTATAATTTGGCATGAAACGGGCACTGGAGAAGAGCCCACGCTGAGTGTTTTAGACAAAAGTTTTAAATTTGGTGGTGGCAGAATTTATAAACGCGTGAATATATTACTCACTGAATATTCTTCTTCACTTTGCAATCAACTTGCGTTCGGGTATTTTTAGTTCCGAATAAGGCATGTGTTCAAAAGATCAGATGATATTTAAATCTATATTGAAAAAAATAGGAAGTGTAATCTTTATTTCATTATTATTGACCCAGAATACTATTATTCTAAAGAGATATTACAACCTTGTACAAAAAAATAACAAGTAATAAAAAAAATTAAGTCAATATCTACTTAGGTCAACAAAGAAATTTTTTTTAATTCCTTTATATTAAATAATTACAATTAATATAAATATGTATATACATATGACAGAATCACACTATTAAGTGACAAAATAGAAAGCGATTTTCCTTGGAATCTTCCATTTTCCTTTCTATATAGGGTGTTGGACTAATTTTTTGTTTGTTACTATTTATTTTTTAATTAAATTTAATTATTCCATTAAAATCATATAATAAAAAAGAAATCCCATTCTCACAGAAATTAAGCCATCCCAGTTAGGATTCGAACGCACGATCGTTGGATTAGAAGTCCAACGCCCTATCCATTGCAGTACAGGAATACAAAGAACGATTTTCCTTTCTGTATATGCTGCTGGGCTGTTATTTTTGTTTGTTACTATTTATTCATTAATTAAATTTAATGTGAGTCAATTAATATTTGAAAAAACTTTATTAACATCAAGTGTCTTCCACTACAGGTTTAAATAAATGTATCTGAACTTGAATGAATGAATAGAAAGTATTTTATTAACGATTGAAAATTTGAACAAGATATATATATATATATATATATATATAGGTATGAGAGTGAAGAAGTAGCAGGAATTGAAAAATGACCGATTTCTGCCCAGCTATACTTGACACTTCGAAAAGCAAACAAATAAATTGGCATGTTTTTCATTTTTTTCGTCGTTATTTTCTATAGATAAATTGAATTTAATGTTCTTACGCGAAAACATAACTTTATCCAGGTCATATTATCAAGAAAGCTTTTAGAAAGAATTCGTATTATTCGACAAAAAAAAATTCTTTTTAGTAAAAATAAGATTTTTGTGTAAAAAAAAAATGTCTTGAGGTTGAGGAGCTAATACACGTTAAATCTGTCGAGGCTCGAATTTCTCCCGTTGATATGGTATGGTAATTTGGAGAGCAATTGCCAGCTCACAGCTTTGACTGAGGTACAAATTTACGAGGTCCGTCGCCAATAGCTCTCGCGTTGCTTAAAAGTGTGTGGCGTTAATAAACACTCAGTGACATAACTGGTACTTCTTATGGAAATATCCACACCATGCCAATGAAAGGACTTTGAGCTTTGAGCTTCGACAGATATAAAATGCATCATCCCGAATACGTGGCTGGTCCTCAGTGGCTTTAGTGTTTGAGCTGGAGGCTCAACAACGGTGGCCGCGAGTTCGTGACCATGACCAATCGGCTATTGCAGTCACAACGTAAAACCTCCAATGCGCAAATATTGTCTACTTAAAAAGAGAAAAGTTATCGTAAAATTGTCTTACAGTAGATTAAAATAATCACTTATTTGATTGGAATGTTTTTATTTGCTTCCACAGGATGGCCATGATCACGAATTTTTGACTTGCTTTATATACATCTATTGAGCTATTGGCTCGAGTCCCAGGGCCATAACACACACTTGCTATGTAGATGGGTTGGCTATTCAGGCTGGAAGTCCTTTACGTTGGCATGTTTTGAAAATCTAGTTAGTAGGGTTCCGGCTCAAGTGCCACATATCTCATTTGAACGTGGTGGCTTAAAATTACGAAATCTGTTGCCTGTAGACCTCTCTGCATCTAAGTACAATGTTAATGCGCAGTCAATCAATTCGGTAAAAACTAATAAAACTGATTATTTTCATACAATAACACCCTGAACTTATGCTATAGATGGGACAGAGAGATAACCGCGGATCGGGGTTATTTCTCATGGTCAGGGTATGATTTCGCTTATAAATACGTATAAATTATTTTTTATTTGGGGCCGGAGATGAAATAAAATGATGTAAGATTTTAATTTTTAGGAATATAAATACAATCGAACCTCTATATAACGAACCTCTATATTGTGAATTTTTATATAGAGCGAACTTTTTCCTGGAACCTTGAACATTTCACGATTTTCTTCGTAAAATAACCTCTCTACAGCGAAGTGCATTTTCTATAGAACGAACTTTTTCTTTTGTGATTCAATTTTTGTTCTCCCTTTTTTTTAAAATTATTTCTGAAAAAATTTCAAGGTTATTCTCTGTTTAATACATCTTATGATGGTCATAAATCTTGAACTGGTTTATCAGATTCTAACTGGCCGAGAGCAATGGAGTTCTGGACATTTCGTCCAAGAAGTGCAACCTTTAACCCCCATTGCCCAGTTCACTAGAAACATCTTCGATATCCTCTTTCACCCCCAATGGAGTTGTCATGTGTCCCCATGTTCTAATTGTAAAATAATGTTAAATATTACTTGTATGCTTTAAATTATAAAAAATGTTCTTAAAATTCATTTATTTTGATCTAAAATTATTTTCTTAATATTGAAAATACAGTAAATTCTACGACATTCTTTTTTTCCCCTAGCAGTTTTTCCCCCCTTTCTTTTTTGATGGCCAAGATATATAAAATAAACACATATTGATTTACAAAAAGGTGTAAATAATTACTTTTTTTAATATATAGTGTTTATGAATTTAAAATTTGTTTTATGTGGTCTATAAAGTATATTAAAAGATGAACCTCTATATAACGAACTTTTTTCCGGGATTTAGCGACTTCGTTATATAGAGGTCCGACTGTATATCCCAGTCATTGCGTTACATCATCTCCAACAGATGGTGATACAGGCCAACACACGTGCTTTCCCTACAGTACGCTGGTTTTTGCTTTTGGATTGGGGCCGAATTGCTTTGGTAAGGGACGAGTTTAGACAACAGCGCAGTCGGTGTGATCGATGCTCCCAGCAACGGAGTGGATGTGATCTGTCTTAATAATGCAAGTATTCCTAAAATGTTTAATATTATTCTGTTTTATTTGTAATATATGATGAATATTTTAATGAAGGTAATTAAATAGGTATTTTGTAGTAATCAGCGTTTTTTTATTACTTAATTAATAACCCGTGGACAAAATTCAATCCCCCTAGACACCATAAAAAGCCCCGAATGCATATATAAAATACACCCCTACAATAATAGTTAAGAAAAAAATTTTTAATAAAATCTTAGATGACAATAATAGAAAATCGCAAAACGAAATTATTTTGATGTAGAAGAGGGGTTTCATAAAATCTAACAAATTAGTCTGCCGGTCCAAATATTTTTTTCCTCCCATAAAATTCCTTCGTAGCATGCTAATAAGTTTCATTATTCCTTGTTTTGTTGAAGAAATACGTTCATCTTGGAGTATATACTTTGTAAAATTTGTAACCCTTTTTCAATTGAAAAGGCGCTTTCTGTCCAAATCCCAAACGTCATTTGATCTTCTGATTGAATTGGATCTAGACTCAAGTTTTCCAATGTCTTTCTCTTGCATTGCTATGAGCTCATTCATCGCCAACTTCTGGTTGTGAGAATTTAGCAGCTCTTGTGAACTTCATCACTGTCCACTTCTAAATTTATTTACCTAGCAAGATCGACAACTTCTTCAATCACATTAACAATTTCCCTAACTTTATCATTTTTTCGCCTCAAACAAAAGACGCGAACTCCTGGGTGTAAGTTGACGTATTACAGTACTTATATTTATGTACAGTTTTAAAGTATTGAAAAAAAATTAATAATAATAAAATTTTGAATTATGAAAAATTTTAGTTAAATCATTTTTAAAAAAAAACCTAAGAATTCTGTAATTGGTTAATTTCATCCTTTCGGAATTAGTATTTCACACGCATGCGCAATGTGCATATTAGGCGAAACGTATTACGTGTTCAGTTTATTCTTTTTCAGCTACCTCTTACTTATTTCAACCTTTTAAAACAAAAACAACAGTTTTCAACAATTTTATATGAAACGTAGAATGAAAAGTAATTTATTATTTTACCGTCAAATTATTTAGTTAATAGTTTATCATTTTTTTTCTTTGTTGTTAATTAAATGTTGTTCGGAAACTGTTTCGATCGGACCACGGAATTTTAATTAATTACGTCACGCATCAGAGGCTTTTAATAAAAAGAATAACAAATAAAATACATAATACGTAAAGAAAAGAAAATTCTAGAACGCAACTCAGAAAATATAAAAACCACGTGATTTATATTAAGTTTACCTTAATTAACGTAAAATTTAATTAAATATGTAAATGGGCCTATTCTAAGGACAAAGAAACTTCTCCACTTTCTGCACTCTATTTAATATTAACTTTTTGAAAAATTGAGTCTTAAATTCTTGGCTTAATGATAAGTTATGTTTCACCATCTGAAAACGATCGGTTCATAATTTATCTCTCCCAGGAACTAATAATTTATGTTTGGATTCTATTTTTTATCTTGCCATTTTCTATAAAAATGTATGAGTGGCTTTCAGTTTGGTATTTCAGCTTCGATTGTAATGAATGGAAAGGGTCCTTTTAAAATATTAAACATGATTTTTTAATTATATTATAACTTTAAGAAAACATATAATTAGAGTAAGGAATTTTCAGATAATGTCTCAAATTGGTGCATATGCCGCTGGAAAATAATGAAATTAGGAATCTCATCAAATCCCTAAGGGATATAATCAAGAGACGGTAAATGTTAAAATAACGTCTCTTCAAGGTGATTTCCCTGATAAAAGTAAGGGGTTTGAACGAATCCCTGAGCTGTTTCACAGAAGAATGATAAAATAATATTGTCAAGAGTTTAAATGTTTTTATTTAACAAATAGGGTGCATTATTAAACGTAGAAGTAAGTAATACAACAATACAGTCAATGAAATACAAATTATTTATTCGAAACTAATTAACAAATAATTAGAAAATTAGGTTGTTATTTTTTTATATATAGCACCTTTCCTATCGGTTGCTTACGCTCTAAAACATCAATCCCTATGTTAAACCTATGGTGCCATTTTTTGAAAGGTATGGAGTTGATATTTAGAGGATCGATAGTACTACCTGTATGGTTAGGAAGTACAAGGACTCGACCCCCCCAGGTGTCTGCCTCCCTCTGTATAGCATTTTGCCAATGCAAATCCTGACTAGTTCATTTCATCGTTTCACTGAAACAGTTCAGGGATTTGATAAAATAACTTACTTTCATCAGGGAAATGACCTTGAAGAGACGTTATTTTAACATCTACCGTTAAGTGATCATCTCCCTTAGGGATCTGATGAAATTCCTAATTTCGCTATTTCCTTGTGACACATATATAAAATGTTGGATTTTCTTTACATGAGAACACTTGTCTTCCTGTTTTCATTATACTTTTGTTTTGGGCATAATCTCGTTTGTAGTCGAATTGTAGATTGCCAGAATCACATTTCAACTAGGTATGGCAATATCGGACCAAAAGTTTAATACCGGTATTCCGTTACTTTTAGATCTTAATACCGGAATGCGGTTTTAGTAGTGGTGGTAAAAATTTTAGAAAAAAAATGAAAACACAGGTGTTTTTTTCAATTCCTACACTATTAGCTCGCACTATCTATATATTTATTTATTTAAGGAAATATTAGAAATTAAAATTAATAGCATTTAAAATATAAAATATGGATGCTAAGTATCATAAACATTGCTGACTTAAGATAGCTCTTATATATAAAAGTGGGGTTGAACATGTTTTTTGGCCAGCCAACCTTCCCCCTTTCTGTTCATAATATTGAGTAAAATTTATATGTTAATAAGTTCCTACAACTCCCCCCATTGGAGTCAATTGCTGTAAAATCCGTACTTAGTGGATCTATATTCAACAAAAGAAACATGCCTACAAAACTTGAAGTGAGTATGTCTAACATTCCAAAAATAGGAATATTTATCTATAACGCCGCTTAAGTCCTCTCAACGCTCCTTGGGGGAGTCTATTTCCACAAAACCCTTTTTGTAGCGGATCTCTACTCCATAAAAGAAACGGGCCTCCCGAATTTAAAGTCTAATAGTTCTGGAGATACCGTGATGAGTATGTGAGTGAGTGAATAATTGAGTGTGAGTCAATTTTCTCCTTTGTATACATAGACGAAGAAATTGTTATTTTCTTCAAATTAAATTTTTTTAATGATTTCTTTGCGCGATTGAAATTTTAGTTTCATAAAAGTTTTTTTAATTATTCATCATTCTCCCATGCATCTTACTCTACCAATTTTGCAATGTCATTTATTATTCAATTCCTACTATTAGCTCGCACTGTCTATATATTTATTTATTTATATATTTGTATATTTATTTATTTATCTTGGTGGAATTTTCAATCGTTCATAAAATACATTTTAAAGCGCTGAATTGAGTTGAAATTTTATATACAGGATCATTTTGGATGTCAATACAATAATTTAATTATAATTAATAAAAATTAATGGATTAAAACTAATTATTTAAAGAATTTACAAATACAGCCACGTTGACGACTTAGCGACACTTTTGGCGACTTGTGTCAAAACTTGAAAAGGTTTTTTTCTCACGTGTTAAAGCATTCAGTTGGTCTGAAATTAAAAGGACACAATACGATACTTTAATGATAATTAAAAAAACTAATGACCACTTAATGTTGTGATTCTGTCCTATGTATATACATATTTATATTAATTGTAACTATTTAATAAAAAGTAGCTAAAATAAAATTTTTCGTTTTTGATCTAAGTAGGAATTAACTTAAAAACTATTTTTTTATATTACTTGTTGTTTCATTTGCCAGTTTTATCAGAGAATGTAAATATCATAAAAAATCGTTTGTAACTTATGAATTATAACAGTATATATAAAGAATCCCAAAAAAGAAGTAAAGGAACATCTTATTTATTTAAATCACAAAAAAGTGTAAATATCACTCTTCAGTCTGTGCTTCCATTAAAAAATTTTCGAAATGGGATCTTAAAAAAACATAATGCATCTTTTGTACTGTCATTATGCCTGGAACGTAATTTTGTGCAAAAATTATCAATTGTCGAAAACGCTCTCTCGACATATACGCTATTTGGTGGTACTGTTAGCAATGCGCGATAAACTTTTTTCCAAGTATTTACCTCTTAATCTTTCATCTTCAAATAAATCGATTTCTTGACGGATGGTTTTGGGTTAAGTTGATTTCTGTATTGTGTTTTGGTTTGATGAAATTTTTTTAGTCATCGTTAATTCTAATTTTTGTTCAAGAGACAAATTCTTTTCACTATTGCATCATCATCTTCGATAACTGATCACTCACTTCTCTTGATTGTACGATGCAACTTTATATTCACAGTCTAATTAATTTCACCCGTTAGGGAGACATAAAAACAAAAACCCATACTATTTTGCTATGTTAGTGATCCCTGAGCACTTAGTGAAGACAATTTTAAAAATGTTAGCAAAATCTGAAACATTTGTTTTTAAACTTGGGAATACCGGTATTACAAAATTGAACAAATGGCTCAAAATACCGGTATTGCAATCCCTAATTTCAACAAAGAAGATTTTCTCAAAAGTGTTCCATTTTGTTACTTATTTTCAATTTCGTAATAATACGAATTCAACAGATATTCGACTGTTGGTGTTAGTTAGAAAAATTTCGATTTGGTGTTTTTTTTTCCAACAAAATAACCACGTGGAGGACCCAAAAAAATGGGTGAAAAATGATCCTCTGAAAGTATTGGTGGAAGCGAATTCAAGTGTATCTATTATGCTGCCAGTACATTGATTACATACTTTAAATTTGAAAATTGTACACCAGCGTTTCTCAAACTGTGGGGTGCCCTTACCCTAGGGGGGCGTGATAACTTTAGGTGGGGGGTGCGAGGATATTGAAAAGTCGAAAACAAAAGATTAATTTAAAAAGTAATTAATTTACTGAAAGTAAACAAACACAAAATGCATTCTGACATCATAAAAAATAAAATTAACATTTACACTGATATAATACACTTGTAGATGCATCAGTCGCGTCAGATTGACCACCTGACCTGAACATCTGCTCTTGCGCGTCAGGGCCCAAGGTCGCGTATACTGAGTTGGGCACAGTAGGCCATGACCCTCATGGGCTGTAACGCCACTGAATTAAGTTAGATGTATCAGTTCTGCACAATGTATTTGATAATTAATTTAACAATACTAAGTTAAGAACAAGTTTAATAATTACTAGTGACCCCATGGGCTTATCATAAATAAAATTATATACAAAAATTAACACTTATCTTGATATTTTTTGTACGGTTTATAAATA
>BMAV01012501.1:39704-57656 GCA_019973955.1 Trichonephila inaurata madagascariensis | reverse complement strand
TTTGAAAAATTCACATTATTTTCAGAGTTACAACCCATTAAAATAATTATCGGCGTTTTTTTTCTTAAAATTTCTCCCCTCTGTTGTGGTAAAACATAGATAACCCCACTTTTAAGTTATATATTTCAAAAATTCTAGTTGAGCCTCTGTACAGAGGTCTGAGCTTAATACAGGCAAAATATTATTATAATAGAAGCATTTTTCACAAAAGGAAAATATTTTGAAAATGTGTCATTCTATGTTCATTTTTTGTCAAAATATTGTACTTAAATAATTTCTTATTGTGTAATACTACTCTTAACCCAATTTTATATACATTGTCTAATCTAAGTGACGCTAAATATCATAAAAATTATCCATTTACACACTTTTGTAAAATCACGGTTCCGAACGTAGTCGGATACCTTAAATGACACAAATAGAAAATCGCAAAACGAAATTATTTTGATGTAGAAGGTTTCATAAAATCTAACAAATTAGTCTGCCGGTTCAAATATTTTTTTCCTCCCATAAAATTCCTTCATAGCATGGTAATAAGTTTCATTATTCCTTCTTTTGTTGAAGAAATGCGTTCATCTTGGAGTATATACTTTGTAAAATTTGTAACCCTTTTTCAATTGAACAGACGCTTTCTGTCGAAATCCCAAATGTAATTTGATCTTCTGATTGAATTGGATCTAAAGATTGAAGTTTTCCAATGTCTTTCTCTTGCATTGCTATGAGTTCATCCATCGCCAGCTTCTGCTTGTGAGGGGATTTAGCAGTTCTTGAACTCCATCACTATCCACTTCTAAATGTATTTACCTAGCAAGATCGACAGCTTCTTCAATCACATTAACAATTTCCCTAACTTTATCATTTTTTTCCTCAAACAAAAGACGCGAACTCCTGGGTGTAAGTTGACGTATTACAGTACTTATATTTATGTACAGTTTTAAAGTATTGAACAAAATTATTAATAATAAAATTTCGAATTATGAAAAATTTTAGTTAAATCATTTAAAAAAAAAACCTAAGAATTCTGTAATTGGTTAATTTCATCCATTCGGAATTAGTATTTTACACGCATGCGTAATGTGTATATTATGCGAAATGCATTACATGATCAATTTATTCTTTCTCAGCTACCTCTTACTTATTTCAACCTTTTAAAACAAAAACAACAGTTTTCAACAATTTTATATGAAACGTAGATTGAAAAGTAATTTATTATTTTACTGTCAAATTATTTAGTTAATAGTTTATATCATTTTTTTTCTATGTTATTAATTAAATGTTATTCGGAAGCTGTTTCGATCGGACCACGGAATTTTAATTAATTACGTCACGCATCAGATGCTTTTAATAAAAAGAATAACAAATAATATACATAATAAGTAAAGAAAAGAAAATTCTAGAACGCAACTCAGAAAATATAAAAATTACGTGATTTATATTAAGTTTACCTTAATTAACGTAAAATTTAATTAAATATGTAAATGGACCTCTTCTAAGGACAAAGAAACTTCTCCACTTTCTGCACTCTATTTAATATTAACTTTTTGAAAAATTGAGTCTTAAATTCTTCGCTTAATGACATGTTTCACCATCTGAAAACGATCGGTTCATAATTTATCTCTCCCAGGAACTAATCATTTATGTTTAGATTCTATTTTTTGTCTTGCCATTTTGTATAAAATTCTATGAGTGGTTTTCAGTTTGGTATTTCAGTTTTGATTGCAATGAATGGAAGAATTCTTTTAAAATATTAAACATGAATTTTTTTGTAGTGTAAGGAATTTTCAGATAATGTCTCAGATGGTGCATAAAAATGCTTCATTATACTTTTATTTTGGGCATAATCTTGTTTCTTCTCGAATTGCAGATTGCCAAAGTAATATTTCAACTAGGGATGGCAATATCGGACCAAAAGTTTAATACCGGGTATTCTGTAATTTTTAGATCTTATTACTGGAATGCAATTAATAGTGGTAGTAGAAATTATTAAAAAAAAAGGTGTTTTTTTTTGTTTTGTTTACCAGTTTTATCAGAGAGTGTAAATATTGCAAAAAAATCGTTTGTAATTTATAAATTATAACAGGATATAAAGAATCACAAAAAGTAAAGGAACATCTTATTTATTTAAATCACAAAAAAGTGTAAATAACTATTCAGTCTGTGGTACTATTACAAATTTTTGAAATGTGATCTTAAAAAACATAATGCATCAATTGTATTGTCATTAAGCCTGGAATGTAATTTAGTGCAAAAGTTACCTGCTATCGAAAACGCTCTCTCGACATCTACGCTATTTGGTGGTACTGTTAGAAATGGGCGATATACTTTTTGCAAGTATTTACCTCTAAATCCCTCATCTTCAAATAAATCGATTTCTCGTCGGATGGGGTTTTGGGTGCAGCTGATTTCTGTATTGTATTTTGGTTTGTTGAAATTTTTTTATTTAGTTATCGATAATTCTAATTTTTGTTCAAGAGAGAAATCCTTTTCACTATTGACATACACACATTACGTCATCATCTTCGATAACTCATCACTCTCTTCTCTTGATTGTGCGGTGCAAATTTATATTCACAGTCTAATTAATTTCGCCCGTTAGGAAGACATAAAAACAAAAACGTATACTATTTTGGTATGTTGTCCATCCCTGAACACTTAGTGGGGAGACAAGTTAAAAAATGTCTAGCGAGAACCGAAAAAATTGTATTTAAACTTGGGAATACCGGTATTACAAAACTGATCAAATGGCTCAAAATACCGGTATTGCAATCCTTAATTTCAACAAAGAAGATTTTCTCAAAAGTGTTGCATTCTGTTACTTATTTTCAATTTCGTAATAATACGTACGAATTCAACAGATATTCGTGTAATTTTTTATGAGTATAAATTTGGTAATTATGACGCGCAAAAGCTGCACGCAATATAAACCAGACATATGGGAAGAACACTGTTAGCGTTAGAAAAATTTCGATCTGGTGATTTTTCCCAACAAGATAACCATGTGGAAGATCCAAAACATGTGTGAAAAATGATACTCTGAAAATATTGATGGAAACAAATCCAACTGTATCTATTATTCTGCGAGTACATTAATGAAATTATTGAAAATTGTACACCAGCGTTTTTCAAACTGTGAGGTGCCCCTACCCTAAGGTGAGTGCTAACTCTACGAGGGGGGTGCGAGCATATTGAAAAGTTGAAAACAAAACATTATTTAAAAAAATTATTGATTTACTGAAAGTAAACAAAGTATATTCTGACGTCATAAAAAATAAAATTAACATTTACACTGATATAATACACTTATAGATGTATCAGTGCTTCACAACATATTTTATAATTAATTTAACAATATTAAGTTAAGAACAAATTTAATAATTACCAGTGACCCCATAGGCTTATCAATATATAATTATATACAAAAAGTAACACTGATCTTGATAAATTTTTTTTTGTACGGTTTATAAATAATCTTTAAACTACCAATAAAAAGTTACGCAATTCGCTCCCCAATGACACCGTTTTCCACGTAGGTCCGTGTATGTGATGTACTGGGGGGCGGAAGGAGAAGAAAAGGAATAAATAAGGAAATCCTCTGAAATAAGCAAATCCTTCGCAAACACTGTTAAAGTTCTTTTATTGCATTTCAAAGCCTTCCGAACAATTTTATGGGTAACGGTGCTCAGAAAAGATTAGCTCGTACTTCGAAAAGACCTATATATATGTATGGGATAATTAACGCTTAGGTTGAGTGAGACGTTTATATACGCTGGTGGCATTTTAGATGATACAGTCTTATTGTAGCTTTAGCGTCACAGTATAATAGTATTATAAAATTAATACGTTGTTATTTGCATGGAAGGGGGTGCGAGGAAAATTGTGATTGAATGTTGGGTTGCAAATATTAAAAGTTTGAGAAGCACTGTTGTACACCCATCAATTATCAATCTGTACGATCCAATACTTTTCCACTACCACACTCGGCCGCATACGTTGTACAAAATATTTACGAAATTAAATATGAAATTTTGTAGCACCTAGATTATTCACTGCATCTTTTACCCGTTGACGTTCATTTTTTAAAAACTTAGAAGAGTTTCTACGGGATAAGCAATATGTTTATGAAGACACTCTGAAAAATTCCATATGTCAGAGTTTATTGGTTGTAAATATTAAAATTTTCTTAAGACAGGCATTAAAATCACATTGGGAAAAGTGTATGAAAGCAATTGGAACATGCTTTGATTCAATAAACACTTTTTAACCAGTTAACTGTGATTGACGAGTCTACACGCCACGAAAAAGTTGAAGAATTTGTATTTTGGTGAGTATATTCGTCATGTGTAAAAAGTAGTGACCATTGTTTATTTAAATTACAATCTTTGAGTAAAACAAAACTTATTTTTTTCAAATTTCAAGATGTTTAGAATACTTTGAGACCAGACCGGAGTAGTGAGTAAGCAGGTATTTACTTCTCACAATTCATCTACTCGAGGGCTTTGCCAGACTGGAGAAAAACAAATAAATCAAAATTTAAAATGAACTCAAAAATGTCTCTGTATATATTCATCATCTGAAACAACGAATCAGTTTATTTATCTAGGATAATATATAATGTTTTTTAGATGTTAGCCTAAAATATGGGAGGAAGCAAAAGTCGCAAAGTTGATTTATAATAGGGTTCCTTCAGGTATGATCAGCTATGGGACAAATGCGTATCGTCGACCATGCGCTGAGCCCATTGACAGCTGTTGACCCGAAGTTACCTAACTATCCAGTAGTATAGACGCCAATGGGCTCAATTCATGAAGTCACATGATAAAAACAAACAAGTGTTTTCCATTGAATTCAAAACAAACATTAAACTAGTTGTACTTGTTGTTCTATTTGTAAAATTCAGATAAAATTTCATATTTGGGTAAAGATATTTAAATGTTAGGAAAAAAAAAAATTCTTCAAAAAGATTTTTTTTAAATTAAAAAAAATCATATTTTATGTTTATATGTTTAAATAAAATGCATTTTGTATGCATATGTACTTTTTAAGAGAAAGTTTCTGTAAAGAGCAAAACTTAGCAACACTGGAGCGCGTGAACGGATTAGCTGGAAACTAGATAGTTTTTATCGTGTGGCTATGACCTCGCATGAGTTTTTGAATTGATTGGCTAGAATCACGTTATCTTTCACTATCATATGACTATGACGTCACATGAATTGAGCCCTTTGTTTGATGTTAGAACTATGTGCTGACATTAAAGTAATGGCCTAATGCAGTCTTGCCTAAAGAAGAGCTATTTTATTGAACAGTTCTATTATTATATCTTTATATATATTTAATTTTTCTTGCGTTTTTCAAGTAATATGTATGTAATATATGTTTATGTTAACCAAATAAGTATTACTAATAAAATTGGCAATTTTATAAAATAAATCCTTTTTTTTTTTTTTGAAGCAATGGTTTAACAGCGCCACTTACTCTGTGATTAAAGAGTATACTCGTCATTACACGATTTCCGTGATACACATTGTTGGGTGCTCTCAAACGCTCAAACGGGGGCCCCAAAGTTGTTAATTAGTTAACAAGTAATATTAAAAAAATTTTAATCAATTCCTACTTAGATCAACAAAGAAAAATTTTATTTGAGCTACTTTTTATTAAATAGTTACAATTAATATAAATATGTATCTACATAGGACAGAATCACAACATTATGTGCTAATTAATATTTATTAATTATCATTAAAGTATCATATTGTCATACAAAACAATCGTGTGTAAAATTTCAGTTCAACTGAATGCTTTAAAACGTGAGAAAAAAAAACCTTTTCAAGTTTTGACACACGTCGCCAAAAGGGTCGCTAAGTCGCCACAAATGATGCCAACGTGGCTGTGTATTTGTGATTCTTTGAATAATTAGTTTTAATCAATTAATTTTTATTAATTATCATTAAATTTTTGTATTGTCATCCAAAATAATGTATTTAAAATTTCAGCTCAATTGAGCGCCTTAAAATGTTTATTATCAACGATTGAAAATTCCACGAAGATAAAAATAAATATATAGAGAGTGTGAGCTAATAGTAGGAATTGAAAATCAGTAAGCAGTTTTATATATTTACGTAAAAAATATCCGATATTTCATGCGTACCAACCTAATACAAATAATACAGGATGTTTATAAATGAATTTCGGAGTTTTAACGCTTTATAGTATTTATTAAATTTAACTTATTAGTATAACTCATATGTCGAATGAAAGACCAACTGAAATAGTTTTGTTTGCTGGCATGTGTGCGCATGCGCGCGAAACTTATGTTATTTTTGCCCCTTCCCCACCGATCAGCGTGCTTGTAGAAAAATGGCGACTTGTGAACAGAAAGCGTTTTGTATTCCCAGTCACTGTGCAACGAGAAATTCGGTGGACACCTCAGTGGACATGTGAACACTCATAATGCGCGCATCTGGAGCTTAGAAAACCCTCACGAGGTGCTAGAATCGCAACAAGACTCACCTAAATTGAATGTTTTTTCTGCCATATCTCGGTGGAAAGTGTATGGGCCTTTCGTTTTCGGAGAACCGACTGTCTGCCTATCTTGATGCTCTACAACTATGACTATTTCCTCAATTGAAAGTACGTGATTGATTGAACATCACTGTACTTTACAATGGATTTTCCACAAAGGGCCTCACGATAAAGCTTGTTTCGCATGGCCTCCACGTTCACCCGATCTGACGTCGTGTCATTTTTATTTGTGGGGGATCATTAAGGATTGTGTGTACGTATCTCCGCTACCAGCTGACCTTCCAGACTTAAGACACAGAATTGAAGTAGCTGTTGCAAGAATTGCCTCAGACACATTGAACAAAGTTTGGGATGAACTCGCCTATCGACTTCATGTGTACTGTGCGACGAATGGGGCTCACATTGAGCATTTGTAAGCTTGTAGGTAAAACTGTTTCAGCTACACTTTCATTCGATGGTATGAATTGTACTTGTATGTTATATGTAATAAATATTATAGAGCGTTAAAATTCCGATATTCATTTAGAAACACCCGGTATTTTCTCAATAGCGAATTTTTTTTTCTGTTGAAAGGGAATTTGTTTGACAAATCCGTACGAAGAAAGATTTCCTATTGAATTCTATTAAACTATCTAAAAATCCACACAAAGAAATTGCTTCATTTTCATCTATATAGCATCAGATATAAATTCACATTTTTGTACTATGTCCTTCGTGCACTTATAGCTCTCTCTAACTAGAGTAAACTACCTCTCTAACTAGAGTGTTGGCTTCAAAATTTATTTAAATTATATTTCCTTACACTCTACATCAAAGTAAAAAAAATAGCAACATAACTTCTCAGACAAAAAAAATTTTTGAGTCTATTTTACTAAAAATGTATTCGAATGCAGAATATTTTAAGGAAACCATAGACATGGTTTAATAATTGTTTGTTAAAAAAAATCTGCAAACAAATTATTTTTCTTTACTTTTAAATCTAGTCAAATATGTAAGTGCATTATAATAATTTTTTTCAAAACTGCGATGAATACATTTCATGCTAAAACTATCTAACACCACAAATTTCCATTTTCAAAGGCCAATTTTTATTGAAGTGACATGTGCTTCCTTTTTTTTATAATATAAATGAAGGACACACAGTTTGATAATCTCTTTGATACTTCGTGTTATAGAGAGAATTAAAAGAAATTACTTTTCATTCCATTATGGGAATAGAATACTTTCAGAATACATTAACAAGTGAATCTCGTTCCATTAATCAAGTTTTAAAATTCAGTGTTGTCAAAGATGTTGAGATTAGATTTATGTACGGAACTTTCTCATTTTAATATTAATTTAAATCCCGACGGTGAAGAATTTTTTTTTTAAATTTTCAAGAAAGAAATGTATAAAAGTCGGTGCTCTTATTATAAATTTCATTAATAAAGCAATGTATGTATCTAATAAAAACATGAAATAATGGAGAACAACTTCCATACTAAAGGAAATTATTCTGTTTTATTTGTAATGTTACTCAAAAATATAATTTTGTTTTCACCTTTTCCTTCACGCCTATTGCGAAAATGTAGCATACATTCCATAGTTATATTTTATTGCTTCTATATCCATTATGATTGTGTTACTAGAAATATAGTTCTCAGACAAATTAAAACATAAAAAAGGACCTAATTTTTTTCTTTTACTTTTATGTATTAAAAATATTATTTTTTCAAGTTACAAGAACAGATGGATATTTTGTATTGTGTACAATTCTTTTTATTTTAGAGAGGTATTTAATAACAATAGACGCATTAGCTGAGTGGTAGTGTATCGCGCTTCCACTCCACAGGCCCGGGGTTCAAATCCCGGGGTGGGGAAGGTCGACTTAGCCTTTCATCCATTTAATGGATCGATAAATGAGTACTAAGCTTGTTTTGGAACTGAACACTGGGGGCTTCACGTCAGACTGACCACTTGACCGAAACGTCGCAATGACTCATAGTTCAAAAACAGGAATTTTTATCTATTATACCCTTGTACCCCCTTCCTTCAAAACCCTTTCTTAAATACTGTCCAATCAAAATGTGTTGCCAAACTCAGAAATCTTTGTTAAACATGAATGGGAACGTTTTTCCACTATTGGCTGCATATAATGGCATTTGGCGACTTTGCACAAATACAAACTCTTACTTAAGAAAGGAGGTTTTCAAGAGCATCACTAAAAATATATTTGAGAATTTTTTTGGTAGAAATATGTGCTTACTCGTCCTTCGAAAGATCAGCGAAGCCTCCCGCCAAGCTTTGGATACGATCAATGGTGTGGATTTGTATACTTCCCAAACAAATATATAAACTTTCAAATTTATTTACAAGATTTACATAACTCTATATGAAATAATCTGGAACTACAAGATAAATTATTATTTTTTTCGATTATCGAATTAGATTTTTGAATGAATTGTTTTCTTAGCTGGAATACCACTAAGATATCCGACTACCCTAAAATCATAAATTCTGCCAAAAATTGACACATTTTTTATAATTTTTTTTATAGTCCATCTTATTAGCTTAATGAAAATACCAAGTTTATAATCTTCCATTCACTGGAACAAAAACTACAAATGTTTTAGTAAAACCAGATGCCACTCCTTTAAACAAGATGCCTTACTTTAAAAAAAGTTTTACTCGAAATATTTTTTTTTTTTTTTGAAAATGCTGAAACGGGGACAGCGATTGCTCAAAAAGTTTTGAAAATAATTAACTAGCAATTTCATATAATAGTTAGGATAATGTGCTCTAATTTTTGTAAAAATTAAAATATCACTTAACCCTGAAAATCATTTCAAAAATTAATATCTATGCAACACATCAAAATTGAAAAATTGAAAGTTTGTTTATAAACTTTTTGTGCAGAATGGGTCTCGCTTTTATGTAATTTTTTGTAAATTTTACCAACTTTTTCCCATTTCAGTAATAATAATTTCATTTTCTCTTCTTTGTTTTAGCATATTTTTCTTAAAATGTACTAAATAAATCTAAAAATTACAAAAATAATCGCCATATCTCCAATTTTTAAAAAAAGTTGTCGCAAGTATTCTGATACCTTAAGCAAACTACAATAGTATACTTTAATTATATTGTTAAGTAGATCCGGGTTCGAGGATTTTATGCAAATCAGTCTCAAAGAAGAAAAACAGTTATTTAAGAGCGATGGGAATTTACTATCAAAAATCCAATCCGTGAAACACAGAATTCGGCAGCAATATTCACAGAATAAATCCCAGAAGGTCTTGAAACCTTCCACAGCACTCAAACACAATTATTAGCTCTTAAAAATACAAGTATGTAAGGGATTATTCACAAGCACAGCCGAGCTAATCAGTTATCACTAGTCAAAACAATGCACACTAATCACTGGTTGAATCAAAACTGACTGGTTGCGACTGGCGCTGCTCTATTTATATATCCGGTGGAAACTTCCAGAAAAATCCGCACGCTTCATAGTGCGTGAATTTAGTGGTGAGATCCACTACTTTCTAGAAGAATCCCCAGAGGGTCCCAAACTCGCCAAAATGGTCACCAAAGTCGCCAAATTGACGGCCAACCTGGTCGTTAAATATGATGCCAACTTGGCTCTACCGCCAAGATTTGGCCAAGTTCTCATTGAATCGCCACTATAGCGTAAGGAACGGCATTGCTTATGAATATTACAGTTTTAAAATAAAATAAATATAATCTAGAGTAATATAAATGCATTACACATCCAAATACAAATTATTTACACTATTTACTCAAAATTCGTGACAATATATAACGTACTTAAATTTAATACTTTATTGTTTGCTTCATTTAGAAACTAAGTATTTGTTTTGTTTTGGTAATTTGCCCTTTGATTAATTAAAAACATCAGAGCAAATAATTAGGTTAGCAACTAATATTTTCTTAATTATTATCAGAACTCATTTGATTTTATTCTTACTTAATATATCTTTACTAGTTGTATACCTAATCAATTGCTTCGTATATCTTCTTCCTTTTTTTTGCAAGCCATATGAGATTAGTAAGCTATTTTCATTTTCATATGACGCTGAATTTTTTAAAAAATATATCTAAGATTTTTCTCTCAACAAAATCTTTTTTGCGTGATCGCTCTTATAGTTAAGTAAAGTTTAAAATGCGTCTGGAAATATTAAGGAGTTCCATTAACGAGTTGCTTCTATCGATTGGTGCGCTCGAGTTATTTTAAATTAACTTTTAACTCTTACGTTTTTTTATCACCTTATCAGTATCGGATTACTTGAGTTAGAAAATGCGTTCCTGAAATTAATCCAGAGCCTGAGTTATCGGTTTCAAAATTTTTGGGAACTAATTCCTTGTATAATAATTGAACGGATACTCAGGACGTACATCGTTTAAAAACAAACATGCATGTACCGCATTGTTGGGAGAGTTATAACATGATTTTTTTAAATAAATAGAACTGTTGCTAGATCAATGAACATTTTTAGAAAATTAAATGTACGGTCTCAAACCTTTTTAAATATAAAAGCTATATTTTAATTAAAAAGTGAGAGAAGCCATGCATACATAATACAAAAATGTTTCAGGAAAGGTAAAAGAAAAACGTAAATACATTATTGATTAAAACTTAAGCTATTTTTTTTTTGCACATTTTTTTATTTAAATAACTTTCAAGAAGTTGTAGTATATTTTCTTATTACAAGGTGCATGTTGTTTAATCCAAATGCTTTCAAATATTTCCTAATATCTATTTATTATCAATAATAAAGCACATGCTTAGCATATAAAAGAACTGGAAGAACAATATAAAATCAGTCGATAACGTAACATACAACAATCGATTGAAAAAAAAATAATTTGGAATAAGAATAATCGTTGCCAAAATTCTAAACGAAATAATTAATTACCTCTAACTTTAGCTGTTTGAATTTTCCCCCATCGAATAGGGAAGACCTGCTTAAAATTCCATTTTGTAGGGATTATAAAGAATCTGTGGCACGAGTTGTCGCAGAAGCTTTTATTTTTAGTAAGATTTAATATTTACTACCTAAAATCTGTAATTTTCTTTCTACAATTTTATAACCTCTTCTAATAGACTGTGCAACAAGCACCAGTTGTTGTATGTTGCCTCAGTTTTAATTTACTATTGTAGAAATTAACACAAAGTACAACGTACCGTTCGTTAAGTTTATGCGAAGTGATTGAACAAAGAAATAAAGAAAACACAATGCGAATCAGCTCAATTTTAAATTTTATAACCTTTATTTCACTTATTTACACTTATGTATTAACTCTTACGTTCACTTTTAAACAGAAGCCTTTCTGGTTTCACAACTTATTGAATAAAAATATCACTTAAAAAAAGGTTACATTCTGCTTCTTTTTTTCACTTACGTTAAATTCTCAATCAATAAATGGAAGTATTTTAAAAATTTTTTAATAGAGTAGTTCATATGTAATGACATTCAAAAAATATTAGCTCTAAAATGAAGCAATAGTATAATGGGCTTGATTCATGAAGTCACATGATAAAAACAAACACGTGTTTTCCATTGAATTCAAAACAAACATTAAAACTAATTGTACTTGTTCTATTTATAAAACTCAGATAAAATTTCAAATTTCATATTTGGGTAAAGATATTTAAATGTTAGGGAAAAAAATTTCTTCCAAAAGATTTTTTTAAATTAAAAAAAAGTATTTTATGCTTATACTTTAAAATAAAATGAATTTTGTATACATATGTACTTTTTAAGAGAAAGTTTCTGGAAAGAGCAAAACTTGGCAACACCGGAGCGCGTGAACTGATTAGCTAGAAACACAAAATAGTTTTTATCGAGTGACTATGACGTCACATGAGTTTTTGAATTGATTGGTTAGAATCACGAGGCTTTCACTATCATGTGACTATGACGTCACATGAATCAACCTCATTGAATAATAAAAGTAATCATAGCTAATGCAATTAATTAAGAAAACTCGTTTAATTTGAAACTGTAATTTAATTAAAAAATGTATTTTGGCTTACGAAATATGTATTCCAAGTGAAATATTTTACTTCATATTTTAAAACTTATTTTTAGATATAAATTTGTTTAACTGTAAATTAGTTAAACTGTAAAAAATTAGTTTAACTGTATATATATACATATATATTTATATACATAATTTCTTGAATTTCTTCAAATAAATTCTAATTTAAATATGTATGATGCAGCGTTTCTCAAACTGTGGGGCATGCCCCCCAAGGGGAGCGTGGTATCCCTAGGTGGGGGGTGGGGCGCGAGCATATGGAAAAGTAGAAAATAAAACATTTAAAATAAGTACTAATTTACCGCGAAAGGAAGTAAAACCAAATTCATTCTGACATAATAAAAATTAAATACACATTTACATTGATATAATGTATTTATAAATGTATCAACACAGCGAAATGTTTTTGATAATTAAGTTATCAATACTAAATTAAAATCAAGTTTAATAATTACTAGTGCCTCCCTTGTGCTTGTCATATGCAAAATTTAATACTTGACAGTTTGTATGATTTATAATTAATGTCGTATTGTAAATTATAAACGACAAAGTACATTTTAATTGCATTCAATACATTGTTATTGCATGGGGGGGGATGAATTATGAATGATAATTGGGTCGCAAATATTGAAAGTTTGAAAAGCACTGGTATAATCACCTCCTATAAAAGACACACTCTTCCGTTATATTTCCTTTTTTTCCTTGAAGGGTTATACATTCAATATTCGAACTTTTTCACACAAAAATAACAAATGTTGACATTCAGTACATATGAATTACTCTATTCTTGTTTTATTAATTTAAACTAAATAACCATCATCGTAAGTTTAATTCATCACACCGTTCAATGATTTATTCTTTTAATTCAGCCACTTCCCGAACATTCAATTACTCTAACTTAAGTAACATCAGTCATTATTTTTACATTTCAAAAACGTTATCCATTAGCCAAATGGGCTTCATTCACGACAAACTAACATTACATTTGTACTTGTTCCCCTTATAAAGGTTAGATAAAATTTCAAATTTGATAGTTTAGTAAAAAGGTTCAAATACATAAAGATTTTTCAAAACTAAGTAAAAACAAATTTTAAAAAAATCTTGAAAAAAGGTGTACTTTTAAATAAAATGAATTTTTTTGTACTTATGTGTGCTATTGTTGTTGACTATGTACTTTTTCAATGGAAGTTTCTGCATAAAGCAAACGTTGGCAACATCGAAGAGCATGAACTGACTAATTGAAAACACGTGATTGTACTCACCATGTGACAATGACGTCACACGAATTGGAAGTGATTCATTGGAAGCGCGTGATTGCAGTTGTCATGTGATTATGACGTTACATGAATTTATCCTATTATCCCAAATAAAATTAGACTACACCTTTTTCACCAATTAAATCTTTGATTGGAGAAAAATATACTAAGGGTGTTGGCAATTTGTTGATTTGCTTACGTACTATATACAATGCACAACATTTTATTTAAAACGTAACTTGATTCAATTGGAAATCTCAGGTGTCGTCCATGTCACTTGACCAAGGTCCGAAAATACGAAGTCCGTCGCCAAAAGCCCTTATATAGTTGAATAGTGTGATGTTTTTTTCACTCACTCACTTAGTCATTTGGAAATCTTTATTTTATGTAATTTAGAGGAATATAGAAATCAATGCAACTCTCTAAAATAAATGTTTGAATTTTATTTTCAGAACCGTAATACTTTTTAAAATTTCTTGTAATTTTAACTTCTTTTACAAATAAGTTAGATTCCTGTTTCTTCTCACTTTTTACACTTTTTTAATTCTTACTATTAGTTCATATCTCCCTATATATATATCTATATATCTTGTTCAAATTTTCAGTCGTATATAAAATACTTTTTATTCATTCATTCAAATTCAAATATATTTTTTAAAACTTGTATTGGATGACACTTGAGGTCCATACAGTCTTTTCAATTATTAATTCATTAATTCTATTTAATTAATGAATAAATAGTAACAAACAAATATAATAGTTCAACAGCATTTGTAGAAAATAAAATCGTTCGTTGTAGTGCAATGGATTTCTTATCCAAAGGTCGTTGGATCGAATCCCACCTGGAATGACCTTTTTTTTTTTTTTTTTTTTTAAAACGGTAATTTCTTTTTTACAGAACTATTTTATTGAAATTACCATTTTATTTGACTTTTCTCTCAAATTTCAAATTGAGAGAGAAGCCAATTTCTGCAAAGCATCAAATCTGAAATATAAGTGGAGACTGCCTTATAGCAAAAACTGTTGCTATAGGCTAAGAACAGGTCATTGCAGAGAAATGAAGTTTGATAGGGATGGTAGAAAATCTTATAGGAATTGTGATAACTGTTTATAGATACAGAGCTAACACCTGCTCATATTTTTGACTGGCCTGCTATCATTGCTGCTCTACAAGAAACAGGGGTCCTCTTTTCGTCAACAAATCTCCATGTGGACAACATTGAACAGATTGTAAGAACAGTCGTCTGAGCCCATGGTACTATCTGATTTGGTCTCATCATGGACGTCATCATCATCATTATCATTAGAATAATTAAATTTAATGAACGAATAAATAGTAACAAACAAAAATAATAATAGTCCAACACCATATATGGAAAGGTGAATCACTTTTTATTTTGTCACTTAATGGTGTGTTTCTGTCCTATGTATATGCATATTTATATTTTTTATAGTAATTGTAACTATTTAATAAAAAGTAACTAAAATAAAAAAAAAATTGTTGACTTAAAATTTCTTTTATATTAATTGTTAGAACTGAAAAATAATAAATTGTACTCAAAACTTCTTAGATTTCTATGTATTGAATCAATGAATCTTTTGTATTTTTGTACATAAAAAAATAAATTCCAAATTTTAAACTTCATTCCATTTTCATTTTCATAATTCGATAGCTTAAAACTCATTTCTCTATATGAAAAATAGCATCTGATTCCATCATAACAAATGGCTCTCCAAATCTCAACTTGAGTTTATCGACGATTCGAAGAACTTTGTTTTCATCCAGACGATAAATTTAAAATCGTGTTGCCAATAATGACCAGCTTTAAAATTACTACTTCTCCTGATGCCATAAATTCCGCCGTTAGTTTATAGTTCGAAATTACGGTCGTGGACGGTAGCTGAGCTTGGAAACCTGAGATTCTTAACTCGCCCAAGGTTTGAAGTGGCTACTGGTTGTCCGCCATTTTTCACTGGAAGCAACAATACAGCTCACGTTTCCCCATTCATCACTTTTCACTGATCCTTTGTGGAATCTAATTCAAAACACTATATCACCCAGAAGTGGGGAAAGTAATATGCATCTATTTTCTGAAAACTGATTCCATTCCATATTATTTTTTATTTTTTGAAGTACGTTTTCAATCGATTCGAAAAGAAAAAATTCGAGGCGTTCTGTATCTAAAAAGAATTTTTAATGATTGAAAATAAATAAATTGTTCACACACGAATATTTGAAAGTTAAAAAAGATTTTCAAATTCTATCTCAACAGTTCCCGAAATTACTGTGGACCACTTTTTATTCCAAAAAAATGTGGTCATAAACTCCCAAGTAAAATGGTTATATATATCTTAATGCATAGTAGAAAAAATTGCAAATTAAAAGTGTCAGACTACGTTTAAAACCATGATTTTGAAAAAGCGTATAAATGGATACTTTTTTGATATTTAGTGTCATTTGATTAGAATATAGCATATATAAAATTGTTTTGTGTGAATATTTTGACCAGAAAAAATTGTTCAAGTAAAATTTTTTTTGGCATAAAAATGAATGACACACTTTCAAAACTCCTTTTATGAAAAATGCTTCTATATTAATAATATTTTACCAATCTATAGCTAGACTTCTTTACCGGAGTTGAGCTAAAATATTTTTGAAATATATAATTTAGAAGTGGATTCGCGTTCATATTTTATTTCATTACATCAGAGTAGAAAAATTTTAAGAAAAAAAGCACCCATAGTTATTTTGGTTGATCTTAACTCTGAATTATTGTTCACTCCCTGTATACTAGCCTTACTACCCTACCAGCTATATATATATAGATAAAGTATTATTATTATAGAAACAATTTTCATATAAAAGATTGTTTTGAAAATATAACATTCTTTCTTCATTTTTTGCCCCCAAAAAGAATTTAAATAATTTATTCTTGTATTAAAATTCGTAAAACCATTTTACACGTATATTCTCATTCAACTAACACTATATATCAAAATAAAAATTCATTTATACGAACGTACGACTTCGAACGCACTCATCCATCTTACCTTTAATGTCCTGAAAATGGTAAATGAAAACAAAAACAAGTAAAATAAAAAGAAAAAAAAATTAAGTGAATTTCTACTTAGATCAACAAAGAAAATTTTATTTTATAGTTACTTTTTATTAAATAATTACAATTCATATAAAAATGTATATACATATAACAGAATCACACTATTAAGTGGCAAAACAGAAAGCGATTTTCCATTTTCCTTTCCATACATGGTATTGGACTATTATTTTTGTTTGTATAGCTCTATTTATTCATTCACTCATAAATCACATTCTCAGGAATTAGGCCATCTCAGGTAGGATTCGAACCCACGGCCTTTGGATTAGACGTCCAACTCGCTATCTATTGCGCTATAGAGACACAACAAGCGATTTTCCTTTTTATATATAGTGTTAGACTATTATTTCTCTATTTGTTACTGTTTATTCATTAATTTAATTAAATTAATGAATTAATATTTTAAAAATCTGTATTAACATCAAGTGTCATCCACTACAAGTTTAAAAAAATGTTTTTGAACTCGAGTGGATGAAGAAAAAGGATTTTATTAACGGTTGAAAATTTGAACAAGATATATATATATATATAGGAGAGTGTGAACTAATAGCAGGAATTGAAAAAGTTCGTAATTAATAAGAGCTCATATCTTTCGGTTTAACGTACTGCCTCTTAAGTTTAAAAAAAAAAGGTTGTTCAATGTACATATAAATAGTTATATTTATTCAACTTGAACTTCGCAATAAAACATAAAACTATGCTGCATATTTTATTCGAGAAAAAATTAGTTGATCCAAACATGAAAAGTGCAATAAAATACTTTATGCATAATAATGGAGTCGAAGTCAAAATAGTTTGGAGCTATTTTCTATATGAAAAAATTTTACGACATATGGCGATGACAACCTTAATTAAATATAGTGCATAGCAAAAGAAATTTTATTTCGCTTAAGCATTTACTGGCCATTAAATTAAATTTCTTACTGTGAGTCAATATTGTCAATGTTACTAAAATTTTGAGTTTCATATAAAATGAGAAAAAAAATAAATCGACGAAATGCGTAATCATTTTTCAGCATTAAAAT
>BMAV01012501.1:23548-39694 GCA_019973955.1 Trichonephila inaurata madagascariensis | reverse complement strand
AAAAAAATAAATCGACGAAATGCGTAATCATTTTTCAGCATTAAAATTTCCGGTACTTTTCCGTTATAACTATGTTATGTATTTTTCAATTCCTACTATTAGTCAACAATTTCCCTATATATATCTTGTTCAAATCTTCAAACGTTAATAAAATACATTTTAAAGCGCTCAATTGAGCTAAAATTTTATTTACACGAATTATTTTGGATGATAATACGGTATAATTTAACTATAATTAATACAAATTAATTGATTAAAACTAATGTTGTTGTTGTTGGCGTGTCCATGATATGCAGATTGATAAAAAAGAGAGAAAAGATGCTTTAGAGCGTTTCGAAGCTGTCTTCGACAGCTTCGGCAACCTCTCAATAGCTTTATCAGATAAGATCAAATCTTCAGGGTCTTCTGGGCTGATCTAGAAAAGCCTAGCTTGAATTGCTGGGCAACTAAGGATATGTTGTGGCGACAGTTGATCGTTAGGGCAGTTTGGGCAATGATTTGTGTAACTTCTTTGTCCGTCAGTTGAGATTTTCATTCTTTTTACCTACTTTGTTCTAAGTCTAGTTATTATCGATGCTATTGTACATTTACTATTTAGAGCTGGGGTTGAATATATAAAATTATTGTTGATTAGTCTTCGGCAGGCAACTGCATTGGCGTCGATGAGGGTCATGAAGTTAGATGATTGGGGGCAAGCTCTGGATTCTTTGGCAAGTTCATCGACTTTCTCATTACTGAGAATATTTACGTGAGCTGTGGTATCCATTTCAACGTGCAGGACCTCTTTTTGTGATGATTTTGTCGATGAATTGGATGATTTTGTGGCTGATTTGGCACTTGCCCTTCAGAATGGTTTACAGCGTGTATCTTGAGTCTGTGAAGATGATAATGCCGCTGGATTCTTGAAAGCTTATTGAAAGGAAAATCTCTAATTCACTCTTGACAGCAATGAGTTTGCATGTATAGCTGGATGCGATGTTCCCTATGTTGAAACCTTAAGTTCGAAGAGTATTGAAACTTTAAGTGCAGTGGCCCTGCAATCGCTTGTTTTCGAATGTACGCTTTAGTTTTAGTCTCTGTCTTGTCTGTCATGTAAATAAAACGTGTGTCTCATATCCACTTTGTACATTTTCTTTTTCAGCAATCTGACAGGAAATAGCCTTTATTTATCCATTGTTAATAATCGAAAAGGAACATTTGCCATCTGATATTGAAATATTTTCCGAATTTGAACACCCTACTTGAATTTTATGGTACATAGGCTATCTGTATGGGAAAATAAAGAAGACATCTGCACCTCGTCTATCAAGATTTGAGTCGGATGAGCCGTCAGTGCACAGGTGGTTGCAAGATTTTGAGTTTGAATCGTAAGTTCTTCGATGGTACCATAGCCTTTTTCTTTGATTATCCCGCTAGCTTCTTTTTAAATGCAGGGTCAGACGAGGTTTAGATTTACTTTTGTCTTCAGGTGAAGATACAGAGTGTGTGAAGGTTCTTCCAGAATATCAAGTGACTCGTGCTGGAGGTTGATGTCGTTTCTGATCTCCTGGTCTTGTTGCAGGGTTGAGGATCTTCTAAGCTTGGATTTATCGCTCCACGCTTTGAAAGCTCTGCTGGAAATAGGGTTATCCGGTAGGCTTCGTATGTTATTTGGGAATTTAATTGTAGATAATTTTCTTCTGCTTTCTAATGGGGGTGGGGCCGCATTCCTTTTCAGCTAAGTATTAAAACTAATCAATCAAAGAATTACAGATACAGCCACGTTGGCATCATTTTTGGCGACTTGTGTCAAAACTTGAAAAGGTTCTTTTTCTCACATTTTAAAGCGCTCATTTGAGCTGAAATTTTTTATTCACGATTGTTTTGGGTGACAATACGATAATCTAACTATAATTAATTAAAATTGACTGAAAAAAATTATTTAAAGAACTACAGATACAGTCACGTTGGCTTCAGTTTTAGCGACTTGGGTCAAAACTTTAGATTTTTTTCTCACGTTTTAAAGCATTCAGTTGAACTGAAATTTTATACACAAGATTGTTTTGGATGACAATGCGATACTTTAATGGTAATGAATAAAAACTAACTGCCATTTAATAGTGTGATTATGTCATATGTATTTACATATTTATATTAATTGTGATTATTTTATTAAAAAAAAAGTAACTAAAATAAGTTTTTTCTTTGCTGACCTAAGTAGGAATCGACTTTAAAAAAAATTTCTATTTCTTGTAGTTAAGTTGGCATATTTGGACGTGTTTCTTTCCGTAATATTAGCGTTTCATAATACTAAAAGTCAAGTCGAACAGCGATGTATCGCGGCGAGAAAAATCACCGAACCAAAAACAAAAGGCAAAGCACCAAATGATATTTTATAATGGAAATACATTAAGTTTCCATTACATATCTTTGGAAATTTTTAAAACTCAAAAAAATTCTTTAAAGAAATGAGAAAGGAATCCGTGAAGGAAAAGTATACACATATTTGATAAAATATGATCACATTAGATTATGTATGATTTGAATTTATTGTTAACGTCGCACTTTTAAAGCAATGCGACGACTATTAGCGAGGTAGCGCCTAAATGTGAACGAACGCTAAAAGTTTTACATTATAATGTAGCCTGAGTAAATTTTTTTTAATATTCTGGAGTTAATCGGGATCTTGCGTATTATATCGTCGACCAGTTTCATCAAATCAAAAGATGTCGCCAAATGTCGCCCTATGCAGCCAACATTCTACACATATTCGAGCTAAAAAGTAATAATGATGTCAGCGTAAGGGAAAATGTTTTGAACTGGCGATGAATTTTCGTTCTGCGAAAATTGGTCGACGATATAATGCGTAAATACCGTTTATCGAAGTTCAAATGGGGAAAGGTCCACGTAAATAATAAGCAGTCCTTTTGAAGAAAATCGTAAATTATTTTGAATGAGTGAGTGAGTGAATGTTAATGTTGCACTATTCAGCTACTTGTGGGCTTTTGGTGCTGGACCTCGTAATTATGAACCACGATCAAGTAACGAGGACGATATCTCAGCTGGCAACCCCTTTCCCAATTTCCACACTGTACCAACGTGAGGACGTTTGAGCTCTCGACAGATTTAACGTGCTTCGCCCCCCCCCCCCCACACACGGTGGGTTTTTAGCGGTACTTGGCTCGAACTTGAGTCACGCCGGCCACGAATCCATTACCTTGACCACAAATTATTGTGAGACTCTCTGATAAATAAAGTTCATTTTCTTCTAACAGGAAACAATTAACGCACACATATGAATTCAAAACAGCGCAAATTCAAAACTCCCAAATACAGAACACAGCAACACAAATTCGTAGTCACAGTATTATATGAAGTAAATGAAACTCAGAGTTGTAAAAATTTTTGCTCCAAAGTTGCTTCTCTATATTGTCCTTATATAAGCTGAGAAGATTCTTAATGAGTTTCTAAAGGGAAAATCATCTTAGACTATTTTAGCTTTTTGTAGGAAATTTTGTTATCATCTAATTTGGCAACAATTGGCGACCTAATTTTCTCCAAGATTGCTCCAACTCAGCATTATTAAAAGGACATTCTATCTTTGCTTGTAAGCCATCTTTCCAGCCCCAATACCCTTTTGGCAGAGAAGAAAACAAGATCTAAACTTTTCATAATAATATTTGTACAACATTCACCACAAAATCTTTATTTTTCAAATTATTTACACGCTTATTCAATAATTATGGGGCATTGAAAATTCAATTTTTAGCAATTCATAAGTCTAAAACTGTACCCTCACTTTGTGTTTGAACCTTACATGAGACATAAAAACACTCAAATTTATAACAAACCTTATTTCAAATCTAATAACACATTGAGTACTAAATTCAAATAGAGGTGGGTGGCAAATTGATTTTACGATCCTGTGCATAAATGTCTGTCTGTGTGCTCTATAATATACTAATATTTGAGCAGCATATTAATGGACTACATTAATCTATACATTTAATATACCATTACATACATATTTTTGCATTTTTAAAACAAAATTAAACTCGAAATATTTTCAAAACGTTAAACATTCTTTGAGATAAAATATACATTTAATGAACACATTTAAACGGACTTATACAATGTCAATTTACATCTAAATTCAACAACTTATTCCAAACTGTGTTATTTTATCTAATAGACTTCATTTCTTAAAAATAGTTTCCGTTTAAAGAATTTTATTTACATCGAATTTTTTTCTCAAACAAAACAAGGCAATTTCATTAAATAGAGCACTTGTAATTCTATCCAACTTGACTGAATGACAACTTCAAATTTTCTGCGATACGATATCTGAAAATGAATAACTACAGAACAAAGTTCTGATACAATTTCAGTGATCATACAGTGGAAAATAATATCGAATACACTAAGTAAATTTCAAACTAAAACGTCATCCTGTTGTCTAGACATTCTATGTCAAAAAGGGAGCTCGGGATTCGAATTTTACACTTGAACAACCCCCAGCCACAGATGTAAGACATGTCTTTGATTTCTACTCTATCTCTGTACAGAGTTGGTTGGTTTTATATAAGCTTCTTTGAAATAATTTACTTTCAGATACTCTTCCTATATTATCTTTCTTATATTCATGATTGAAAATATTCAAATTATGAATTCTTAGGTTTAGTGTAAAAGAATAATTTTTACAAGGTACATCTAGATTACTTTTTTAATATTTAAAGAATAAATCAAGTTAAATCATTAAGATATATTTTTAGCATCAATTAACGATTATATAAGCAAAGATATTTTAGCTATATTATGTAGTATTTTCACCGAAATCAAACGCGGTACGGAGACATTTTTTTCAGGATGCAGTTGAGTCTTTGAAGAAATATTTTTATTTTAGCTCCGCACTTTATTAAAGAACACACTCATAGCAAAAATCAATGACTCAGACACACAGAGAAACGACAATGGACAAAAACATTATTATCTCATTCCAGAAATCTCAGCTTGTATGCTTTTTCCTACTGGAAGTTCCTCGAATCTTCATTAATTATATGATTTCTGGGATTTAATACGATGATTGAACAGAATGGCTCTTTTTCCTCTCTACTGGAAGTTTCTCGAATCTTCATTAATTTTAGGATTTTCGGTATTTAATACGATGATTGAACAGAATGATTCTTTTTCCTACCGGAAAGATTCACGAATCTTCATTAATCATATGATTTCTGGGATTTAATACTATGTTTGAACAGAATGGGTAAAATGGGGGTAAAGTCTTTCTTTATCTGTCCTTGCTCATCTTCTGGACTGCTGGAGCATTTCCCTGTGACAGTCGTATGAAGAGCAAGACCTGGTGTGTGACACTATTATGCGAAAAGGTCAAATGGACGGTGTAGGCTTTCCTGTTCCAAGGGGATTGGAAACAACAACAACAACATTATTACGTATGTGAAATATAATCACATTCGAGTAAAGCTTATTGATCAAATTAAATACACTTATGCAGCAACTATTGAGAATAATTTCAAAAATAAGGTACTTTACTGTAGGCCTTTTAAAAAACTATAGCATTTCTACTATGTGATTTGGTTTCTATAGAGTATATATATATCGTAGCAAAAACAGTTCACTTCGGTTACAATGGACACAATCTAACGCTCGAACTCACGTGCTCGGCTGCGGGCGACTTGCCAAAAATAATTTCTTTGGTTTCCTTTTCATTAACTTTAATTTTTGTGTCTCGTGCTCATTTTTCCTTAATTTTAATTCTTTCTTTCCCGCGTGCTTTTATCATTATTAATTTTACTTGTATTTATAAAAGTTAACTGTAGTTATACAGTTATGAAAATTTCTGAAGCTTTCGAGGGCAATATATAAGGAAAGGAAATATTGAGTTAGTGGAATAAAGTCTTGAGCTGTGTCTAGCAAGAGTTCTTGTCATTTTACTTAAGTATCAAACTACCATATTAATTTAATCTACGCGACAATATAAATGTATTTTGATGTATTATTTTGGTTGATGGGTGGTTTAAAACAACAATATTTATATATAACAGCACAAAAAAAATTTACTCTCTTAAATTTCTTCCTCTTGGAAAAAATTTAACAGAGAGTAAATTTTATTAAGAGGTTCTCTCTCATTTGGATATATTTATCATATCATTCAGAGGTCATATTTATATTTAGCACTTCCTTGGCAGATTTGAAATAAAATAATATTATTGAATTCTTAATAGAATTTATGTTATTTAGAGAAAATGAAATGTGCCTTCAATTATTAAACTTTAGATTTTCTTTTGCATTCATTTGTTACGTAATATTCAACTGTGGAATGAAAAGCATCGTAATGCCGAGTGGAAGGAGAGACACAGTTTGAAGTGAAGGTGAAACAGAGAATAAATTAATTCATAAGAAGTCCCATACGCACATTAAAAACAGAAATAAACCTAAAATTAAAAATAATAGAATGGTTCAATTAAATTTTAAAAGGGAATCTCATAAGCCTTTCGAATTAGAAAACTTTTATTTAAAAAATAATTAAAATATCTTTTTTTAAAAAATAACTTAAGCATATTTACATAAGAAAATTTATTATTCAATTATTACATTTTTATATAAGTCTTTATTTATTATTATATAAAAGAACAAATGTTTCCTACATTTTTACAGCTCTACCAGACTTTAACGTAATATATCAAAATACATCGGTATAGCATTGATAGAGTACTTCTGACTCCTTAATACTCGAGGAGACAGTCATAAAAAAGGAATCAGCAAGAAATTAAATTGGTCATGTCAATTATTAGGTTGAATGCCATCCTTTCCACGGCATTTACCACTATAAATAAATAAAAAAGATATCATCCTTGTCCACCATCTTAGTCCTAAATCCCTAACTGACAAATGGCTGTGGCTTCTTCAACCAGACATACTCATTTAGCAAAGCTTATTGAATGTGTTGCCACGGAAAAAGGGGTAAATATTATAAATTAACTAAAAGCAGAGCGGAAGGGCGAGATATAATGAGAGCGCTTTCAATCATAGGTTGAATTCGAATTTTTGCTCTCACAAAAACACATGTCACCAATCCATTACCATCCATGTTGGAGAAGACTTACAGCCTTCCAACCCCAATACGACTCGTCTCATTAAAAAGCGACTAAAGCGTTTTACTTATTAGGTTCCTGTTTTGTTTTCATTGTTATTTCCGAGACTGGCTTGTCAGATGAATAGCATTTGCTGCAGCGGTGCCAAAATTCTCTTGCAGCGGCTCTTTGATAGATGCGAACAGTTCGGGGAGTAGGAAACATAGTTTTTCAGTCCCTTTCGAGTGATCGATCCCTTTTATCCAAGCGAGGGTTGGTTTTTTTTATATCCCTCTTTACACCCTCTTAGATGTTTGGGCGTTTTGAAAGAGTTTAAATTGAGTTTCTGGTATCAAATTTTGTATCTCATTAAAGGAAGTCTGTGATGTAATAGGTTGGTGGTGTTTCGCTCGTTGCGGAACAAATGCGTTGATGAATTGGGTAATTTAAATGAATGTTTTTGATGATAATTAAGAAGGAATAAGAGCTCGTTTTTTGCGCGAAATTTTAATTACTTGTGGTTTTTGATAATTAAAGTAATCTTTGACGGGTGGTTCTTCGTGTGTTTTTTTGTTTGTTGTTGTTGTGTTTTTGTTCTCTTTTCCTTTCTAGAATCAAATATTTGTAATTTTTTAATCAAGCTGTTTTACTAAAAGAACAAATAAACACAATTACATTTTTCCAGTAAAAATAAAATGATGTAGATGACGAGAAAAACGAAAATAAAACAAAAAGGGTGGACATATATTCTTCGGAAGGAAATAAAAAATGTTGCATACACACATAATGGAGCACACAAGAAGGGGGGGGGCCGGACATCCACCTCCCCCGTAGTACTTGATTTTTTTTCGATTGATTAATTATTGGTCCTTAATAATTTATTTTTTTAATTAATGCTAATTATTTATTCAATAATTCATTTTGAGTCCCCGTCAATCGGTGGTGAAGGTGGTGCTTCGGTGCTGTGAGCAATTCAGGATAAGGTTTTCTACAATTTGTCCACGTACTTTTGGATCATACTACGTAAAAGTGAGATTTAGCCAGTTTTAAGACCATCCAACCCTCTCCCTTTCTGTTTATAATTGTATGAAAAATAATAGGTTAAAGTTCTAAATCCATTAAAAACGAAAAGGTAATTTACTTAAATCTATATTCAAAAAGATAAATAAATAGTGATCATTTATATTTCTGAGCTTTCAGTGGCCTTTATAAGCCAAATGCCGAATCAGCTGAATATCACAGTTCTGAGCCTTGATTTTTTTCTCAATATCACTATAGGGAACAATATATTACTACTACACATCAGTTACAACAGAGCCTTAGACCAGCGTTTCTCAAACTGTGGGTCGCGCCCCCCTACGGGGGCGTGACAACTCTACGACGGGGGCGCGAGCCTATTGAAAAGTCGAAAACAAAAGATTATTTTTAAAAAAAATTATTGATTTATTGAAAGAAAACAATCAAAATGCATTCTGACATAATAAGAAATAAATACACATTTACAATGATATAATACAATTATAAATATATTAGTACTGCACCCTATATTTTACAATTGATTTAGGAATACCAAGTTAAGAATGAGTTTAATAATTACCACTGACCCCATGGGCTTCTCATAAATAAAATTATATACAACAATTAACACTCTTCTTGATTATTTGAACAGTTTGTAATTAATCCCATTATTTCTGATTAAAAGATACGTGATTCACTCCCCAATGCTACCGTTTTCCACGCAGGCGTGCGTATGTAATGTATTGGAGGGGAGAGGAGAAAAGGAATAAATAAGCAAGTCCTCTGAAATAAGTAAATCCTTTGCAAACACTGTCAAGGCCTTTTTGTTGCATTCCAAAGACTTCGGAATAATTTTATAAATGACAGTGCCCAGAAAAGATCGTACTTCGGAAAGACGTATATATACGTCCGGGAAAATGAACGTTTTGGCTGAGAGTGAGACGTTTATATACGCCGGAGGTGCTTAAGAAGTTAAAGTCGTATTGCAGCCTTAGCGACAAAGTATAGTATTGTTGAATTCAATACATTGTAACTGTATGGAAGGGGGGCGCGATGAAAATTGTGGTTGAATATTGGGTCGCAAATACTGAAAGTTTGAGAAGCACTGCCTTAGACTATCCACGGTTTAACGAGGAAATTTTGAAAGTGGTATCATTAATTTCCTGTTGTCTATTTTAAACATTTACTAGCTGGTATACCCGTTCTTCGCAAGGGTGAATAGAAAAATCAAGCAATACAGATTGATGGATAAAGAAGTCTTTAATGAGTCTTCATTTTACGCGAATTGCAAATTAAACAAAAAAAAAGCTTTCTCATATCTCAGGTGAACAAAAGATCATATTTGTTAAATTGTAAGTCTGTAGGTCTAATAGCTGATAAAAAAGATTTTTTTTTTTTTTTATAACTCCCCCGTAACTCCCTTGGGGGTTAATTTTAAACATATACTTTTAGTTTTACCGATTGTCGAGAACAAAAAACATTACAAAATTAATTACTAAATAAACAAATAGCACAATTTATAAAATAAATTATTAACAAGAACAAAAATTTTAATTAGTATACTTAATTAAATTAGTCGTAGCACACAAGAAAGGATGGATCCCTGGACCCTCCACCCCTTGTTTGTGGCACTGCACTGCACTAGAATAATACTAAATCAATACAGTCTAATTTCCTTGTGTATCCAAATAAAAATTCTCAACTGTGATTTCCAAGCAATTAATCCTTTCACTGCTAGCTACGAGATATCTCGTGATAAGCGTGTGCACCTAAACTGCCAGCTACGAGATATCTCGTGATACGCGTATGTACCTCAAGTGCCAGCTACGAGATATCTCGTGATAAGCGTGTGTACCAAAACTGCCAACTACGAGATATCTCGTGGTGTGTGCTGCCATTTTAGATTGATTACATATCTCCATTTGAGTTAGGAATTATTAGAAAGGATGAATGAGAAATTTTTAAAGGGCGAAAAACAAATTAATCCTAATTTTTTGTTATTAAAACTATAACTTATAGACGATTAGATTATAACATAATATATATAATCTATATATATAACATAATAATATATAAATGGGAATGAATTCCAAAAACTAAGAAAAAGAGTATTTTTATTGTTATTGCTGAGTATGATGAGTTTTCAAGCAAGGATCAACGCAAAGTGTTGGGTTGTTGGGACACACTAGACGAAAATACCTAGTCTCATTACGTTTTTTTTTTTTTTTTTTGCTTTGTACTTATTCGACATGAATTTGTAGGTATCCTTTTTTTCTATGAAAGGAAGATATTCTAATTAATGAAAATCTGTTGCATTTGTGTTATAGTTGCTGCTTTCACCAACACTGCTGACGTTGTCATGAAATACATACATAATAACAGATTCCCTAAATTTCGAAGTAGGGTAGAGCGATTTTCTAGTCCCAATGGATTATTTTCCTGGGGGGGGGGGGGGTCTGCTAATTATTACTCATCAGTTCATTTTTATTATTTTACAATTCTTTATAACTACCATCGCTTTATGGGTTTTTTTCCCATTGAGTATCAGTACACATCTGTATGAATATCTAACGTAACTTTACATATCTGACTGTCACCAGAATAAAACAAAATGAAAAGAAAATCATTGCATATAAAGATTTTTATTAAAAAAAAAATTAAAAAAAACACTACGAGATAACTCGTAAGTGGCAGTCAGCACATGAATCTTATTCAGTGACGTCAGCTACGAGTTATCTCGTAGCATTTTTGTTTTTCAATACAAATTACTGTATAAATGCCATTGCAATATTATATCAGTAACTTAATACACACAGTGCTTCTCAAACTTTCAATATTTGTGACCCAATATACAATCATAATTTTCATCGCGCTTCTCCCTTCCATACAATAATAATGTTTAAAATTGAATAATACTGCACTTTGACGCTAAAGCTACTATACGACTTTAACCTCTTAAGTGCTACCGCCGTGTATAAATGCCTTGCTCAGCCAAAGCGTTAATTGCCCCGGACATATATGTATGTTTTTCCAAAGTACGATCGTTTTTGAACACTGCTTTCCATAAAATTATTCCAAAGGATTTGAAATGTATTAAAAGGGCCTTGAGATAGTGTTTAAGAAGAATTTACTTATTTCAGACATGATTTGATTATTTATATTCCTTTTTCTCCCCTCCCCCCTTCAATACATCACATACGCGCGCGTACTTAGAAAACGGTGGCATTGGGGAGCGAATCGTGTAACTTTTAATCGGCACTTAAGGGATTAATAATAAACCACAAATCTATCAATATAAACGTTAGTTTTTGTATATAATTCTTTTATATAAGTTAAGCCCACGTAGGGCACTGGGAATTATTAATTTTTTTCTTAACTTAGTATTGTTAAATTAATTATAAAATACATTGTGCAGTACTGAAACATTTACAAGTGTAATATATCTGTATAAATGTGTATTAATTTTTTTTTTATTATGTCAGAATGTATTTTGTTCGTTTACTTTCACTAAATTGACAATTTTTTTTTTTAAATAATCTCTTGTTTTTGACTTTTTAATATGCTCGCGCCCCCCTTGTAGAGTTATCACGCCCCACAGTTTGAAAAACGCTGACTTAATACAATTATATTTTGTGAAATTTCATGTTTCCTTTAAAATAAATCATTGGCACCCAGGGCTAGACACTCTAAATTAGTCTGGTAGTGAATGGGTCAGTTTTTCCGTTCTAAAAATTGGAACAAAAAGACTTTTCTTAGGAAATAGTTCGAAAAAACTAAACCCACTAAAGTCTAAAAGAAACTGATCTATTTTGAGGGTAAATTTCATTTGTTTCAATGGTTTGTTACAAGTAAGAGCTCGTATCTTTTCCTGCTTTATAATCCAAAAAGTTTGCGCTACAGTTTCTTTTATTTATTGCTTTAACCTCACTCAAGCAGAAAGTTCTAGAGCGAGAAAATAAAATTCATCACACAGTAAGAAAAGCACTTGGGAGCGACAAACCTAAGACGAAATTAGTCCCACAGGGCCAGTGTTTGAACTGAAACCCTAAGAACACTTTCTTTTTCTTTATTTTTCTTTTCGTAAAAAGAAACTCTTTCTGTTGTCTGAGAAAATGACGTAAGACTCCCGATTTTCAACAAGTTTAGAAAGGTCGGATGGATTAAAACCGTCATCACGTGATTTTAAACTTAAAAGTTTTTCTATACATCGAATGGGTGTTTCTTTTTCTTTTAATTCCGAAATCAGAACTTTCTTTTTGGTTCAGAACTTTTTTCTTGCCGGCACTTTTTGAGAGACAGTTGATTGCAAAAATATGTGAAGAATGTGACAAGTTTAAGCTCTCAAAGGTTTTAAGTAACAAAGCTCGGGGATCGTATAAAAGACTTTTTAATGCATATTTGATTGTTTTCGGCGGATTTAAGTAAAAAAAAAACTGAACGTTCTTATACTCTAGTCTTTGAAATATTGTAGTATGCATTATTTAAATGATGAAGTGATTCATTATATCTTATACTAGAGTTCGACAACCTTCTTACTGTAATATGCCAAGCTAATCTACCAATAATACTCAGTGTGCCGCACAATAGAAAATGAATGTGGAATTAAGCGATAGAGGTCAAGAATACAGATTTAGAAACTGTATTCTTGTATAACAAGTAATATAAAAAAAATTTTAAGTCAATTCCTACTTTGAATGGATGAATAGCAAGTATTTGATTTCCCATTGAAAATTGGAATAGGATATTTATATAAATAAATATATATATAGGGAGAGAGTGAACCAATAGTATGAATTGAAAAAAAGAGCATGATTTTTCTGCATTGTTGTAACAATGCACACCCGGTTTGGCTAAAAAAAATTTTTGGACGCTAACTTTTGTCTTTGTTTAAACAGTTACATTGTTGCAGCTATAGAGACAAATCTAAGATGGCGTCAAAAACCGATAATTAATTTAATTTAATTAATGAATTAATATTTGAAAAAACTGTATTAACAATAAATGTCATCCATTACAAGTTTTAAAAAATTTATTTAAACTTAATTGGATGAATAGAAAGTATTTTATTAACGATTGAAAATTTGAACAAGATAAATATATAAATAAATAAATATATAGAGAGAGTGAGCTAATAGTTGGAATTGAAAAATACATTAAAAAGACCTATTCTTTCAACATTAAAATTGTTCATTAATTTTGTATTATATATCTTTTAAACTTAATTATTAAAATAAGAATCTATCCAATTTATCTATTACTTTTTCTTCATATCTAGGATTATTTACTTGAAATCTTTTATTTGATATTTAATTAAATGAATTTGATTTTTTTTAAAAAAAAACTTCAATGAAATATTTGCATTCGCAAACTCTTTTGCAAATTTTTAACCGCAACATTACTCCTTCATTTCATGTCTGACACTCCAACAGAATTTAATGAGTAGCAATGATTCAAAAAACCACGAACCTATCGGATGTAACAGAACGCGAATAAACTAAAAATGTTGACACATCGTGTCCTCAGACATCCACACCTAGAACCCAAAACAAAAGAACAATTTCTTAGATCGTTTTCGTTTAATAAATGATGCCACCGGAAGTACCGATAATTAACCAAATGACGCTAATGTATTCGAAAATCCATCCTTTTCTCGTAGTGGCCAGTAATTACTCGAGTAATAAAGAAGCAGCAGAAATGTGTGGAGACGCTCGGAACGATTACCTGCAGTATGTAATTAGAGCAATCAATAAGAACTCTAATAAATTACTTTGATCAGGGCTTAAATAGACGAAACGGGAAATGAAAATTCGGTGTAATGAATAAAACGGTTAATAAACATCTATTTCCGTCTTAGAATGTTAAAACCAGTTGAAAACGGAAATGGTTTCGGTCGTAATGAGCATAAAACTTAATCTACTTATACGTTCTAATTCTTTAATTTGTTGTTCCATTAGCTGAGGGGAAAAGCTGGGGATTATTACAGTGAGAATATATGAATTACATAAATGTATAATATGAGACGGCTTGGAGATTTTTCGTATCGATTTTAATCTATATTCCAGATTTATTTCTGTTGGTTTGTTATTTAAATTACAAAGTAAGCACATATATTCTTCTTGTATAGTTCGTTTTACGGGGTCATTTCAGGCAGTTTTTTTCTCTATCATCATATTAAAAGGACTAAGTTTAAAGAACACTGCCTCATCATCCAACCACCAGTTTTTTATGAGCATTTATATATATATATATATATTGCATTATTATTATCTTTTCTCTAATGGGGCTGCGCGTTGGTATTTAATCTTTGCAGACCTAGTTCCAGGAGCTGGTATCACTTTTTAGGCCGGCACCATATAGGCGATACTAATTATCGCAAGTATTTTTGACGTCCAGTTTTCTCCCCAAAGGGAGGCACCTGAACTCTGGCGATGCGAAACCGTACTTAGAATCTATTTTTCAGAGAACATCCAAACCAAACGGGTGGATTGTTTCAGTCCCCTCAGTTTCGTGTTGAACGATTTTCACTGTACTTCAGTGCTTCTCAAAGTTTCAATATTTGCAACACTATATTCAATCATAATCCCTCCCATACAATAATAATGCATTTAATTTAAAAAAAACTATATTCTGAAACTTAAGCTACAATGTGACTTTAACCTCTTGCCAACGGCATGTATAAACGTTTTGCTCAGCCAAAGCGTTAATTGCTCCTGACGTATATATACGTCTTTCCGAAGTATGATCTTTTCTGTTCACTGCTATGTATAAAATTGTTCCGAAGGTTTTGGAATGCAATAAAAGGAGTCCCCCCCCCCCAATAGGGCGCCTACGTGGAAAGCGGTGGCATTGGGGAGCGAATCGCGTCACTTTTAATCGGCAGTTAAGGGATTAATTATAAACCGTACAAATTATCAAGATAAGTATTTATTTTTGTACATAATTTTATATATGACAATCCCATGGAGTCATTGGTAATTAATATTGTTATTCTTAACTTAGTATAGTTAAATTTATGGTAAAATACATTGTCCAGTACTAATACATTTAGAAGTGTATTATGTCAGAATGTATTTTGTTTGTTTACTTTCAGTAAATTAGTAATTTTTTTAAATAATCTTTTGTTTCGACTTTTTAATATGCTCACGCCTCCCTCGTAGAGTTATCACGACCCCCTAGGGGGGCACGCCCCACAGTTTGAGAAACACTGCTGTGCTTGAAGAAGAAAATGGTATAGTATAAGAAAAGATAAATTCCAAAGTGTATCAACAGACAGCGCAGTAAGCAACATAAGGAAATTGGATTCGCTGCAAGTCGTATTAGAACAGAATTACGATGCTTTCCGCTTGAGTTGTACATTAAGTCAACTGCATTATTCAACGTGCATGATTGGTTCGCCTTTTTGACGGAAAAAATAACTTTCAATTCATTCTATAGTATTTGTTTGCCCTAAACCTAAGAATTTATAATATACAGTCGAACCTCCATATAACGAACCTCTATATTTCGAATTTTTCTGTATAGCGAATCTTTTCCCGGAACCAAGAACATTTTACTATTTTCTTTGCAAATTGACCTCCAAATAAAGTAGTGCATTTGCTATTTAACGAACTTTTTCTCTTGTGATTCGATTCTTTTCTCCCTATTTTTATAAAATATTTCAGAACGTTTTTTAAGTTTTTCTGTCTTTTAGCACCTTTTATGGTGATCAATGACCTCGAACTAGTTTTATCAGAAGCCTAACTTACCCAAAGCAATTAACTTCCCGTAATTTTTCAAAATAAAAACTGAAATAAAACTAACAGATTTTATCAGTAATTAAACTTTAGGATGCATGTGACAGTGTATGCTTAAAATGACAGGTTGTAATATAATGTATATTTAAAATTCTTGGCTTAAAATTAGAAAATGTCGTTAAAAAATTCATTATTTTTTTAATGTATAATTATTTTTTAAATTTGAAAATATAGTGTTATTCCTGGGCAATGCTTTTTTCTTGTCTCTTTCCTACAGATTTCTTCTTGAAGAGTAAGATACATAAAATGAGTAGATATTAATTTTC
>BMAV01012501.1:0-19999 GCA_019973955.1 Trichonephila inaurata madagascariensis | reverse complement strand
TCCAAAACCCGGGATTAGGATTGGACTATTTATTAAAAACACTTACACATTAGCATAGTTGAAATTGCATAAAACAGAAAATATAATTAAAAAAATTGGTTTAGTATTAATTTTATTGAAACAAAGAAAAACACTTAATTCATCATAAAAAGCAAATAAAAATAGTACATAATGAAACAAAAAAAAAAACATTTTCTTCATTTCTTTAATTTTAATGTAGTTTAAATTTTTGCTCCAACTGAATTAGAGGTACTAAGCCAGTGATTGGCAATCTTATAAGAAGTTCATGGAGTACTAAATGTACAATTTTAGAATTGATGAACGACTAATATAATTTACCACTACGGGGTAGACTACAATAACTACACTGTCACTTTTATTTTCTTCGTCTCTATCTACATTTCCATATAACTGAAAAGAAACTACGAAAAGCAAGAACAAATCGGCAACTCTAAGCAATATCAACAAAATGAAGTGTTATATCTGGGATGGTGAACCAATGGCACGCATGCCACTGATGACACGCGACACAATATTTTGGGCATGCCACCGTTCAAAATGGTTTGCATTTTAGTTCAAAATAACAAAGTTCACTATGAAGTATTACGAACAAACGTGAGTGATTGGTCGCAGTGTCAACCAAAAACAATGGACTCTCCTGACCCCTCGCCGTCTTGCTCGCCTTCTTCCTAAAAAACAGTAACCCACCGCCGAAACCGCGCAGATTAGCTCCACTATTCCATAATCCACAACACCAACAGTAGCCAGACACTACATCTATAAAAAAAAAGTAGCTTTAATATTTGTTCTGAAATAAGAAATCACAATGTCATAACGTCTTTTTTCCGAGAAATAAAAAAACGACGATTTTTTTTTCTAAAGAAACAAAGTTAATATTTGAAATGGAGTTGATCCTTTCCCCCAAATATTTTAAAAGCAGTAACAAGACAGAACTTTTCATTGAAAGATCAACTCTAGAATTCTTAGAGAATGAAATGTATATCATTACTGATCCAGCATCTTTCAGATACCCCATGGTGGCTTACTTGAATCCGCGTGACCCTTTTTTTTTTCATCAAAAATTGGTCAATTCCAGAAAGCAATCCATTTCTATTGTTAGAAATCTCGCCAAAATAATACTAGGTTGGTATGGAAGCAGGAGACAGTGATACCCCATTACAAGATCATAAAACATAAAATTGTGGTTTTCTACTCGTTCTTTTTCTTTGTGCCTTTATTTCCCCTTCCCGCCTTTTTTTCTTCCTTTTGTTGAGCCAGATTTACGACTGAAATCCATTAGAACATCGATGTTTCCCGTAATTTTTATTCTTTTCTTTCTTGTGTGCTGCATTAAGCGAAGGAACTGCATATCCAAGACTGCGACTGACTTGGAGGACCTTATGATATCTTATGTTTCTAGGGGAGAGTTTAGTTGTTTGTTTTTTTTATTCCTGACACTTCCAAAGTCGATGGTGACATGTGTGAAGGCATCCGAGTCGGTCTTTGTTAAGCTCCAGTGGTTGGAGTGCGTAACAGCAGGAGGGGGATTTCAGCAATCTTCACGATCTGTGATTCTTACTCTTATCAAAATGCAACAAATCAAGGATCTCGTCGCTTGTTTTGTTTCTTTTCGAGAGTATAGTTCTTTTCTCCTCTCTTCCGGATTGCACTTTTAGCTCAGATTTCCTGTAGAGAAGGCTACATACGATATTACAGTCGAGCCTCTATTTAACGAAGTCGCTAAATCCCCCAAAAAGGTTCGTTAAATGGAAAATTCGTTAAATAGAGATCCATCTTTTAATATACTTTAAAAACCACATAAAATAAATTTTTTATTCATAAGCACTAAACATTATTTTTTTAAAAAAGTAATTATTCTCACTTTTTTTTAATATTAATTATCTATTAATTTTATACATCTTCCCCATGAAAAAGAAATCTACAAGGAAAATAAGAAGGAAAAAAAAGACATTGTGGAGGAATACACGGTATTTTCAACTTTAAAAAACAATTTTATATTAAAACTAATGAGAATTTTTTAGCGACATTTTCTAATTTTAGGCCTGCGAGTAATTTTAAACGCACATTATTTTATAACCAGTAATTTTAAGCATACACTACCACATGCGTCCTTAAATTTAATTACTGATAAAATCTGTTAGTTTTTTTTTTCTTTCTTTCTTTTTGAGTGTTTTGTTTGAAAAATTATGGCTATTTCGTTGCTCTAGGTGAGTTAGACACATGACAGAACCAGTTCAAGGCCACCGATTTACACAAAATGTGCTAAAAGAGAGAACAATTTGAAAAATGTGTGTCAGACTGACCACCTGACCAGATCACGAAAACTGAGATGGGCTCTGCAAGCCTTGGCTGTTGTGCCACTGAGTTTTTCTTAGAAAGAAATATATTGAATATTTTAACTACGTTAGAAGCATATAAAAATAATTTTAGGCCTAGAGTTTTGTTTGTAGTTAATATTTATATGACTAAATTAGGAAAATGTGTGTCAATTTTCATAAGTGTGTGTGTGTGTGTGTTTGTTTCAATTTCGCGCTATTGTTAGGATCATTTTAAGTATGGTAAATAATTAATGAATGTACTCAAAGGCTCATTAGTGTTTTGTATTTTAAATGAATTACTACCGTTTTTCATAAGTGTGTGTGGGGGGAGAGAGAGAGAGAGAGAACTCTCTATATATACAAAATCTCTAATGACAAATTTTTATGGATTTTTTTTCAACGTATTTTATATACATAAACATTTTTGACAAAATAGTTCATAAATTTGATAAAAGAATGAAAAGATACAGGGATATTTTACTACAGTATTACAAATATTCTTCTGAAAGGTTTTGAATAAAATATAAATTATTTATTCGTTTCTTTTTTTTTGTCTTTTCCCTTGATCTGAAATGTATAAATCTTTTTGAAAATAGCTAGTCTTAGTCTTATTGGTAATAGTTATTTTTATGTACGAATCAATAAAGTATTATCCTCAAACTGTGGATGTTGACCAAAGGGACGGAATATGTCTTTAAAAGTAATATTATCCGTCTTTACTTTCAATAATGTACATTTATTTATAATTCCCTAAGTATATTACAATATTGGTTAGAACGTCTTTCCTGTATTCTTTAAGTGAACCCCTTCCATATTTTTCCAGTTCAAAGTTACGTATATTATATATCTATGTTACAGTAAAAAGCATGGAGTAAGTATAATTATCTTTATTATTTAAAATGTTACCATATTCTAATTTAAAGTTTGGTTCTATCGCTTTCATTTAATTTGAAGAGAATATTTCTTCATAGAAGTAATTTTAAAAAATCAATAAGTTTTATTTAAACTATTTTAATACAGAAGTAAAGTTTGTGTTGATGTGTTAATCTTTCAAAAAACACGGCCACTGTGAGGTGGATAAAGTTATTTCACTTCACTTTTGGAATATGTATGTATTTCATTTTTTATAATTAACTTCCTCCTCTTTGATGGCAACCATGACATTCGTTACAACGATTGGTGCTTTTAAATTGACGTGGCTCATTACATTTGCTTAAGCATGAAGCTTATTTTATAAACGATTTTATATGAATTGATTGGTACAATTAGCAAATTGATCGAAACATACTCAATATGAAAAAGAGATTACGAATTAAATGGATAATATAAGCCTTAATAAACAAACCTCTTTTTACAAGAAGACTTATTTGAGTGATTTAACCATTATAATGTTAATATTTTCCATCTGAATAGAGCTGATCTGACAGATTTTTCTCTGGATCAAAAGTGCATATTTTGAATTACTTTATACAAATAAAATTAAATGGAAAAAGGGTTTTGGCCAAAAAACCCGGGAAGGGAGCCTTGGGAAAAATTTTTGGCAAAAAAAAAAATGGCCAAAAGAAAAAAAATTTAAATGAACTTAGAAATCCCCTTTTAAAAGCTTGGAAATTTAATTTTTGTGAAAGCGCGGGGCGTTGAAAAGGGGATTTTTAAAGCCGGCTTTGAAAAAAAAATTTTTTTTAAAAAAACGCTCAGGTTTTTTACAATCATTTGATTTAAAAACTAAAATTAAAAAGAAAAGTATTTTTAAAGAAATTTCTGGGATCCAATTTTTTTTTGAAAAAACGGGCCCGATTCCCTTGCCGTTTTCCGACTGTTTTTCCTTTAAACGGGATGCGCCGTGGGCTGCCTTTTTTGGCACTCTAATAATAAAAATGGTTTGCTTTTAAAAACCTCACTATGCAGTGTTACGATCAAAATACTTGCTAGGGGGGGACACCGTTTGAATTATCTTCCCTTTGTTATGTTGTAGCTAATGATATGATGAAAAGTTTGTCTACATTAATTTTCGACATTGACAAACTATTTTTTTTAAAGTTTATCTGTGTTATTTTACGGTTTTAACTTTTGTTTAACAGGGCTGTTCAGAAAAAAAGAAAAAAAAGTGGAAGATAGTAAGTGTAACAGAAATTTAAAAAGTTGACCGAGAAACATGGCATTATTAGAAAAGGGGAAAAAAGGGGGTTGTTTTTTATGTTCGGGAATAGTAGTATCATAACAATGTATGTAAAAGGTTTTTTGGGAAACAAATTACCAGCCTCTTGTTAAAAGTAACGGCAAAATAATTTTCCAGAAACCGTTTGCAGATAACTCAAAAAAGCAATGATTCTACAAAAATACATCTTTTCAATCCTAATAGAAGTTATTTGGTAAAAATCTGAACAACAGAAGTCAATAATTTCCAATTTGAATTAAACATTAACTAAAAAAATTTATGACTATACAGTGCAAAGGTATTTCTTCGTAGTAAATAGAGTTTTGTGTTGTAAAGTATTTAGTTTTATATTATTTTCCCAAAATTCACACAAGTCAAAATTTGGGGACGTCTAACCTTTAAACACTTTTTAGAAAAAAGGCACGTAGATCCATAAAAGGGTTTGCCACCCCCGGTTTGGGGTTAATTTTTATTCCGAGCAAACTAGGGCGAAGAGAATTTGTCAATGATTGGTTTTTTACGATTTTACTCGGCCTGGGGATACAAAGTTTTGTTGGTTTCGGAAACTTTTGGCCGGGCAGGGCAAGTGTTTTCCTTTTGATGTAAAGCGGCATGTAGATTATGATGTATAAAGAAGGGCAGTTCCGTTGTGCGAAAATAACGATATGCAAGAAAGCGAAAGCGATTGTTTTTTTAGATAGTGAAAGAAAAAAGGGGGCTTTAAAATATGGAAATAATGCTTTTTATATAGCCACATTATGTACTGTAAATCAGGAGGTTTCCGGTCACCTAAACAATTTAGAATGGAACTGATTAAAAAAATAATTTCAGAAAATCATCGTGACGAGTTTTCTGCCACATCAGGAAGACTCAGCATAAGTCCATCCTCACTCAGGTTATCCTCAGGACATTTCCCAGGTGTTATTCCTGCTACTGAAAAAAAAATCGAATCCAATGAGACAGTATACTCTGTCCTCTTGTAAATGAGATTCCAGAGGTAGCCCAGTAAGAAAAAAGACCAGATACCATTGTACAAAATGTCAAGTATTACGCTGTGTTGTCCCTTGTTTCAAAAACTATCATACAAATACTAATATTTAAATTTTACCGGGGTAACCGGATGTAAACTAATATTAAAAAATAAATCTTTTACATTGGGCTAAAAATCAACTTAAAACTTATATTTTTGTTTTGTTTTGTTTCCTTTTTATTTTAAAGAAAAAATTTAAAAGATGTGATGAATTTTTACAATTTTTAAAAAATTTAAGGGGAAAGGGGTTTAAAAACGTTTCAAAATTAAAAAGTTTTTGAGTTTAAAATACCAAAAAATGCCAACAATTTATTTTTTTTTTAAGAAAAAAATTTTAAAATTCGTGATTTTGAAATGTGCAATTCCTTCTACAATAATTGACGTGCACTCGTGAAACTTGATTTACAAGTACGTCGAAAACTATGCATATCAAAAGTTGGTATGGATTTTGTGATAACATGATTTTGAGAGATATTCGTAAAATACAATGAATGCCTGTTGAAAATTCCTTTCAAAATGCATAAATTCTGAATTCAACTACTTTTTAAAGAAAATAAGTATTGCTTTGATTCGAAAATATATTAATAGCAATGATTAGGGAAAAAATATCAAAGCATTTGGCAAGGGAAAAATTCATGCCGGTAACTTGAAGACAAAAACACGTGTTCTCCATTCAATTTAAAACAGACATTCAACTAATTGTACTTGTCCTATTTGGAAAGCCTTGATAAAATTTCCAATTTCATAATTTGAAAAAGATGCATAAATGTTATTAAAAAGAATACTTCAAAAAGATTCTAAGATTAAAATTAAAAATTACTTTATGCAACTTTAAATAAAATCTATTTTGAACCTATCCCATTATTGTTGTTGCTATGGTTTTTTAGAAAAGTTTCGAAAAATGAAAAAGTTGGCAAAAAAAGAACTGTTTCAAACAATATTGTTTTTATCATGTGATTTTGACATCACACAAACCTTTTAACTGATTGGATAGAAACACGTGGTTATCATTATCATGTGATAATTACGTTACATAAATCTGGTTCATTTAATCGTACTGTGCCCCCTTAAAAATGGAAAATAATTTTACATTGGAATATATATCGGCAATTACGGTGAGTCATTTGCTCAATTGAACTTTCATTTGAAGGTCATTCACTGAGATTGTAAACACAGGAATCACAGTTTATGTTAGCTAAATATCTATTACACAAATCCTTATACCGGATATAGACAAAGTTACTTTTTCAGTTCCGTTATTTAATGATAACTTTACAAACCATTAGACGCCGTTCACACCAATGTACCAACGGTCTAAACCCAAATTGAGCTGTTCTTTGCCTACGATTAGCACATTGGCCATATACTTTATCAGTAACCATAATTCAACTACTGCAGGGATCTGGAGTCATCCACAATCCCCCAAAGTTCCAAAAGAATGCCCTTCGCATTTATTACTGTACTTCCCACCCAAAAAATTTCCCTGGATGGGGGTTTTACCTCCCTTTAAACCGGTTCTTAAGTAAATTTTCCCCGGGGGGCTTTGTAAAGATATTTCGCCTAACGTCGTTTTAAAGAACGGGAATATGTTATTACGGCAGACAACACACCTGTTGTTGGACAAGTGTGCGTATAATATCTTTCATTTGTAAAGGGATAGAAAGATAATACAAACATCGTAAACCAGACTGGTTTTAGAAAGGAATTATTGTGGTTTATTTATTTATATTTATCTGACTTATCCTCCTCTTGTAAAGTTGAATAAAGATTTTTTTTTTTTTTAATACACATCCCTTTTTTTTCTACCATTTTGCAAAGGTGTAATTAAAAATGGTGGCTAAAAGCATTTTTACGCAAATAAAATCGCGAGGTTGTGAGGTCGGGAAATGCCAAAAATATTTCTTTTCAAAGGGAAAAAATTTTTTTTTCAAAAAATTTATTTTGAAGTTTTTTTTTCGGAAAACTTTTTTTTTTTAAAAACATTGGCAAAAATAATTTTTTTTTGGTTTTGTTTTATCAATTTAGAATATTATAATTCTCCCAATTAAATACAATGTAAAATTAATATTTTGAGCAGTTAAAGTTAATAATATAATCATTGAAGTTTCAAAGAAGTTAATCATATATATTTAAGTGACAGGTTAATAGTTAGAAGATCATTACAGGCATGGATGATACTGACGGGTTAAAAGGTGATTAAAAACACACATACAGTGGAGTTTCTCATTCTTTGATGCAAAATATTTTTCATCCGTTTGAAATACGTATTCACAGAGTTTTCTTTATAAAAGAATAAATCCAATCGCGCGTACTGTATATTTTGGGATTTAAAACAAAAAATTACCGGAAAAAAAATTTTTTTGAAGATTTTTTTAATTTAAAATATTCATGAAAAATTTTTTTGTGAATGTTTTCAAAGAAAATATTCATTTTAATTAGAAAGTATATACCCTGTGACGTTTGAAATAAATAAAGGTATCGGGTTATTAATTAGTTTAAATATTTAGTTTATTACGTCACAGCTATTACTTTCAGTTATACAGAATTTTTAAAAAATTTTTTTAAATTATTAGAGTCCAGTTCTGTTTGTGAGGGAGGAATTTTGGGGGGTCCGCTTTTAACGAAGTTTTCAGACCATCTCCCGTTCTCTCTCTCTCTCGCTTGCTAGGGTCTCGGGGATACCGCGGGCTTTACCCTCGGGCTGCATTCAATTCGTTGTTGGAATAGGAGGGTAGTGTAGAAGGTTTCCGGGGTGATCCAAGACAAGACCACGCAATAATTTAAGGTTACAGGTGTTCCTTGAATGTGTGGTTCATATCCACAAAAGACGATTCACAGCCGTGTGGGAGAGAATCGTTACAACCCCTACATGTGTAACACATATAGTATACCTACCACCCACCTCTCCAGCTATGTTCGTGTTTCAAAAGTATGTATAATGTATAATTTTTCAAAAATTTCTATAACAGATTTAAAATTTTAACTTTGAGGTGAAGTAACAATTGTATTCAGTAATACCCCGATTTTCGCTGCCCCGAACGCGAACCCGGAGTTCGCGATTTTTAAATCTCGTCGATTCCTTTTTTGTTTGAGCGCTACACAACTCGATTACTCACTCCTCGCTTCCTGAGTGAGTGAGGGAATATTAACGTCGCACTGTTCAGCTACACGAGGGCTTTTGGAGACGGACCACGTAATTTTTTAACCACGGTCGTGGCGTGGACGACACCTGAGTTTTTTCTGATTACAAGCATTTTTTTTTTTTTTTTGTCTTTTATTTTTACAAACTATGCATGTCTTTGTAAGTAAATTCGAATGTTATTATTATTATTACTTTTTTCTTTTCTTACACTATACCTTTTTTTTTTTTTTTTTGCTTTGTATGTTTTTTTATTTTAATGAATTTTGAAACTCAGTAGCTCTGGTCTTACCAATAAATTTGTTAACATTGAACTATATGTTTGAACCTGCTTGTAAGTTACGGTAACTTTCTTATGTACACTTCTTTAAAAAATAAGAATGATAAGGTTTTTATTCCATTTTCGGGGGACCGATATAAATTCTTTTAGGTAACCTCAGTTCTTTTGGGCATACTGCCAATAACCCTAGGGTAACTTCAGGGTGGGACATTAATGATAGTTAAATCAGAACATAATTTGACTATGTAAATATAGTTTTAAAACTTAAACGATGTGAACACGAAATGTTTTACAGTATTCCTTTATCAGAAGAAAGAAAATTATCTAAAAACTGAAAATTCAACCATTAAGATATGCAGAATCCGTTCCCATAATTCACTTTTTACCTCCATTTGCATACTCCTAATCTAATGAAAATGCCTCGTGCGTTATAAATTTTAATGGAAGAGAAACACAATTTCATTTGTTTAGTAAAGAATAAAGCTTCAAAAGAGAGGAAAAAGTAGTTTTGGGATAGTTTAACATTTATCATTTCAATACTTCGTTAGTTTCAATAATGTACTAAGTTGTTTTATCTCTCTTTGAGTAAATCTTACCTAAGTAATTAACATTCAGGTAGGCGTAAACCACAAGTTCTTCCATTAACAAATTACGTTATTTCTCTTTTTAAAAAACATTCTTATTTTTATTTTCACTTAAACGGTGTCTGAAATATGTAACAAGATGGGCGTGATGCATTTATGCGAAAAAAACTGTGGGAGGAATTTTTAAGTTTCTTTTTTAATTTTAAACAAATTAATATTTAAAAGAATCATTGCGGATTGATATACTTTAGTAGTCACGCTATCGGTTTGCAATAATCGTTGAAACAAATCGTTCATCGGAGTGGGATATAAATCATTTTGAAAATCAGACAAGTCAGGCCTCTTTCAGTCTGCTATACATCAGAATGCATTTAAATATGGAGATTTATTTTCAAATGTTTCACGTATGCGGACATTTGTTCATTAATAAAATGATGAATAACCTATATTTGAAAAGAAAAAGAGAATATATATATTTTTGTAATAATTAATTACTGTATATTTTCGAATAAAGTGAAAATCATTTAACACGAAACTGAATGGGATGAAATATTTTTTCGTGTTAAAGGATATTGAAAAAAAAAATATGTTCGACAAATTTAATTTATTGGAGTACATTTTATTTATATAGGTATGTATATATGCATGTATTTAATAAAAAAACTAATTAAACAACAACATTCACAAGAACTTAATGAAATTTAATACGAAATTTTTAAACTTTTTTGCAAAGCAAAACACTTACTGAATTTTTGGAAAATAATATAACTTTCTTTGCATTGATCTTTTTAGCATCAAATTGTCAACGAATCATTCGATGTCGTCCAATTTTTAATTCATTTTGCCTTTCGAATGTGCGTCTAGTGTTTTTCATTTCGGAAAACGTGAGAACAGGAGCTGCATTATTCAATTCCATCTCGGAATCTGCATCAATGATATTTTTTGAGCTTCGAACAAACTTCAAAATGTCTTTGTCTGCCAGAATTGGGTTTTGCATACATTATCATCATCTATTGCAACGAATTCTTCCGATGATGCACCTGCGTGGCTGGGTTTTCCGTATTTCATTCATTCCCAGATGGAAATCTTTTGTGTTAAGAGAAAAAAACTGCATGAAAATCCATAGCAGTTGGTCGGAACGTTATATTATTTCGTGTTAGCCGATATTTTCGTCTTGAGCGTTTTCATGTTAAGCATGTTTCACTGTATGAAGATCTATTTTCGAAAGTTTTACGCATGCCGGCATTTGTTCATTAATAAAATGACGAATAATCTTATTTGGAAAAAAATGGAAATTGCATTTTTTTGTTAATGATTAATTACCGTATATTTTCGAATGTAAACCAATCAGTATATAATCCATGAGTGCGTTTTTTTCATCAAAAATTTACCCAGAATTCAAAACTAGAGTACAAGCCGAATAGTGAAAAGGTTTGTGTAATTTCCGAACATGTCATTATAGGGACGAAAATGTAGCAAAGCAGGTAATAGAGGTGGGATGTTTTCCAATCAAATTGCTGTAAAAAGCCAAAAACGTTCTTCTTATATCTGGTAACACCTTAAGGGATAACATGTTTTAACCAATCGGAACACATCCTAACATATTTTTTATTCATTTCTTACCTCCTGTAATATCTGAGGTAGTCATGGCTAGTCTGAGCTTTCTAAGCCCTTTTGGAAATGAGCGAGAAGAGAAACTGGATACGGCATATGATCGTCGACCTATGTTGCAAGAAATGGAGGAAAATCTCGCTCCATGATAATCATATTCATTCACAAATATCTGAATGAGCAAATGTAAATTCTACACACGGTGCGGAAACTTGAATTCTCTGAATCTAACTTTGATGGATTTATGCGACGGAGGGAGATTAGAACTCGATTCCTTCCAATCCGTAAGCACAATATCCACTAGACTAAAATGATCACCTTGGTCCGGAGGCTGTTTCCGGCTTATATAGATACCACCACCACATGACTTTTTCTTCGTTCGATGTTATCACCGTTACTTAAATGGGGTTCAAAATTTCGAGATTTGTCCCCAATAGCTCTTGTGCTGCTTCGTATTGTAATTGTACATATATTACGTATTTTTAAATATATGTATTAATATAGGAAATAGACAACATAATATATAAGTATTCCCCTTCATTATAGTTAAATAAAAATTAAAATTTTTTAATGAGAACTTAGTTCTTGCACACTTTCCTATCGCAAAATCAGAGGTAGCATTTGTGACTTTCAATTTGACACAATTCTGAGTATTCAATTGTAAAAAAATTTCTTTGCGGACTCGAAATCTTTTCTTCTTATAAGGAAATATTTTTTTTCTCAGATATCTAGAACCAAAAGTGGAAAGCAGAGTACATTTTTTTACTCCAAACAATTAAATCTCTTTAGCAACGACATTCACTAATTTACAAAATAGCTGTAAATTTGTTTTGAGAGTTATCTTTCAGATTTTATCGTAATTCCGTAAATGTTCATTATTGTGAAAATGTTCGTCAAATAAAAAAAAAAGTTCATTACAAATTTGCCAACTTCCATCCCCCAAAAAAATTGAAAAAGTAGGGGGGCAGAGTCCCCAGGGGAAAATTGTACCGCGTGCCACAAATGGCACGCGTGCAGTAGGTTACTAACCCCTGGAATAACTGTTCTAACAAGCTAATCAACATTAAAAAAACAGACAGCTCAATTTTTACTAACGATTAACGTATTAAGTTACTTCACAATCACCTTTTTCTTTTCTGTAGAATAAAAAGACACCCTGCGTCTTATCGAAATTGATGTATGATGAAGCGTATTAAGGGACAGAGTATGTAAAGAATGCTTGTGATCTCTGGCATTCTTTTATTTTATTTCTTTAGCATAGTAAAAACATCAATGGCTCCCTTGATAGTTACTAATGTTCGAGCAAATTTAGAATGGAGGTCGTTGATGAAGTTATCTTTAAACAGCAAGAAGGATAGTATAAAATATTAACCAAGCCAAAAAGAATTTGTTCTAGAAAGGTATTTAGTAAACACGTTTTCTTAAAAACCTTTTAGTAAATAGGTTTATGTAAGAATTTTTTTTTCTTTTAAAATTTTATAGGAAAAAAGGAGGTTTTTAAAGTATATGAAAATGTATGTAAGACCATTAGTCTTTTCGCCCAAAATTTTCCTACTTTTTAAATAAGTCATATTAGTCATAAATATTTTTTTTAAAATAATTTTCGATGCCATAGCTGAGAATATTTCAGCTTTTTGTGGAGTAAAAATATTTCTTAAGTTCAAATTTATTCAATTCCTACTATTAGTTTATCTCCCTATATATATCTTGTTCAGATTTCCAATCGTTAATAAAATACATTTTTTAAAAAGCTCCTTTTAAATTCAAATTTTATATACAAAATTATTTTTGGTGTTGGGTAATTTTTATAATTAATAAAAATTTAATTTATTTAAAAATAATTTTTCAAAGAATTACAGATACAACCACGTTGGGATTATTTTTTGGGGCTTGGGGACCCTTTTTGGGGCTTTTTTTGTCAAAAAATTTTTAAAATTTTTTTTCACATTTTAAAGGGGCCCCCATTTGAGCTAAAATGTTCCCATAATGATTTTTTTAGGTAACGTCGATAATTAATTATTAATTAAAATTAATTGACTGAAACTAATCATTTAAAGAATGACAGATACAGCACGTTGGCTTCATTTTTAGCGACTTGGGTCAAAACTTTAGAAGATTTTTTTTTTCACGTTTTAAAGCATTCATTTGAACTGAAATTTTATAGACACGATTGTTTTGGATGTCAACACGATACTTTAATGATAATGAATAAAAATTAATTGCCACTTAATAGTGTGATTCTCTGTCCTATGTATATACATATTTATATTAATTGTAATAATTTGATAAAAAGTAACTAAAATTTTTCTTTGTTGTTTCTTAGTAAGAATTCACTTAAAAATTTTTTTTATATTACTTGTTTATTCAATATTAATATGATAAAGTCTCGTGAATTTTTGTATCATTGTTAAGCATATTTAATGTAGTTTGTAGGTAACAATTTTTCTAAAAATGGAAATTAAAAAGTAAACATTAAAATATTTCAAAATGCTTTGTCTGTGTGTGGAGAAGCAATTTACAAATTAAAAGTACTTAAAAAAATGTATAAAAATCTTAGTATAAGTGCTTAGAATTTCCCGTTGATTTTCATTTTTTTAAATACAGTTTTGAATCATTAGATGAGATTGTTTAAATTTTCAAATGTTTACATTATAGAATATTTTTTTCTTATTTTTAGCACTGGTTAATTAATAAATATATTACTCTAAAAATAAAATTCCTCGTTTATTAATAACTAAAACATTTAATATATTTTAAAAGAGTTCTAGCATTCTTACGTATTGTATGTCTGAAATCTCTCTACGAGAATTATTATTGGAAAATCATGTAAATTCATTACAATATTTTTTCTAAATATATAAATAATATTTGTGAGACAAAGAATTATAAGAATTCATTTGAGTTATACATACAAGTAAGGATCTAAGCAATTAGAATGACAGTAATAATTAATAACTATGTATAAAAAGTTTCTAACAATTATTAATACTTACAGTTAAACATCATCTTATAATACACATGTTTTGTTTCTTTCTGTTTGAAAAACCCTACCCTTTTAATAGAAATTTTAAAACTAATTACTGATAGCCAAATTATGTTATTTTAAGTCCGAGATTTAAAAAAACTAACATACAGTTGAACCTCTATATTGCGAACTTTTTTTACATAGGGAACTTTTTCCTAGAACCTTGAACATTTCACTATTTTCTTCGTAAAATAACCTCTCTATAGCGAAGTGCGTTTTCTATATAACGAACTTTTTCTTTTGTGATTCAATTTTTGTTTTCCTTTTTTTTTAAAGTATTTCTGAAAAAATTTCAATTTATTCTCTCTTTAACACATTTTCTGGTGGTCATAAATCTTGAACTGGTTTTATTAGATCTTAACTCGCCGAGAGCAATAGAGTTCTGGACGATTCATCCAAGAAATGCAAACTTAAACCTCCATTGCCAGTTCACTAGAAACATCTTCGATATCCTCTTTCAACCTCAGGGGAGTTGTCCTGTGTCCCCGTGTTCTAATTATAAAATAATGTATGTTTAATATTACTTGTATGCTTTAAATAGTAAAATGTCCTTAAAATTCATTTATTTTAGTATAAAATTATTTTCTTAACATTGAAAATACAGTGAATTCTTCGACATTCTTTTTTCTTGTTTTCCTTGCAGTTTTACTTTCTATTTTTCTTTTTTTATGGGTAAGATATAAAAAATAGACATATATTAATTTTAAAAAAGGTGTGAATAATTACTTTTTTATATATATAGTGTTTATGAATTTAAACTTTGTTTTATGTGGTTTATAAAGAATATTAAAAGATGAACCTCACTATAACGAATTTTCAATATAACGAACTTTTTTAGGGATTTAGCGATTTCGTTATATAGAGGTCCGACTGTGTAATAATTTCTAGAGTTTTATTCGCGTATTATTTTTTGGGACCACGGCAGCCACAAATAATCATGGTCACTATCTCATGTTCGGCTTATCAGTCACGGGTTCGAATCCTAGTGCCACTGAAGACCCACCATGTAGAGGAGCTGATGCGTGGTGAATCCGTTGCGGATTCCCCTTTCGTTTGGGATGGAAGTTTGCAGAAGTTGAGCCAGCTCAGAGGTCGTCCTCGTCACTTAACTATGGTTCAAAATTATATGGCCCATTTCCAGTCATCTACAGGATGGCCTACATTGAAATCAAAGTCGTATAATATTTTCACTGATTGTTTTTTTCCATTAACACCACCTTTAAAAGCTGCATGAGGTATATTGTCAACGGACTTCATAATTTAAAACCATTGCCAACTGACGAGGACGATCCTTGTGCTCGCACCCCACTCCCCCAATCAAAGCTTGACAGAAACGAGGACTGCAAGGAGTTCGTGACCACATACATTCAACTGTCGCAGCTGTTGTTATTTTTTAAGATTCACAATGGAGATGAGAGAAAGAAAGAAATCAAAACAAATAATCGTAATATGGAAATTAATCGTAAGGGAATTATTTTAAAAACCCAATAAATATCCAAAAAAAAATTTATAACGTTTAACTTTAAAAAGTATCCGTATATCCTTGAGTCTTTCGAAAGCATCATTGAAAAATATTACATTGCCTGAGAGTACATGATTAAACTGAGTCAGTTATGTGACACCTATTACTGATCACCAGATACATCATTTTCTTTATTACTGAGAGTTAATTATTAAAACAAGTAATATAAAAAAACTAAAGTCAATTCCTACTTAGATCAACAAAGAAAAATTTTAATTTAACTACTTTTTATTAAATAGTTACAATTAATATAAATATGTATATACATAGGACAGAATCGCAACATTAAGTGGTAATTCATTTTTATTCATTATCATTAAAGTATCGTATTGATATCCAAAACAATCGTGTATAAAAAATTTCTGTTCAACTGAATGCTTTAGAACGTGAGAAAAAAAACCTTTTCACAAGTTTTGACACAAATCCCCAGAAGTCTCGCTAAGTCACCAAAAATGATGCCAACGTGGATGTATTTGTAATTCTTTAAATAATTAGTTTTAATCAATTAATTTTTATTAAATATAATTAAATTATTGTATTGTCATCCAAAATAATGTATATAAAATTTCAGTTCACTTGAGCGCTTTGAAGTGTATTTTATAAACGATTGAAAAATCCACGAAGACAAATAAATAAATATATAGAGAGTGTGAGATAATAGTAGGAATTGAATAAGGAAATGAAATGATTGTTGCTTATGAAAGGATAAGACTGAATTTATCTTTATAATTTCATCCATAAAACTCAGTGTCTCTCAAACTTTCAATATTTGCGACGCCAATATTCAATCCTAATTTTCATCACCTCCCCCTCCATAGAATAACAATGTATTGAATTTAATAATACGACACTTTGACGCTAGAGCTACAATACGACTTTAACCTTATAACTGCCGCCGGCGTACAAAAACGTCTCGCTCGACGAAATCGGTAACTGTCGCTCTCCGAATACGTCTTTCCGCGAAGTACGATCTTTTCTGTGCACTGCCATCCATAAAATTATTCCGATGGATTTGGAATGCAATATGATCTTTTGTTTTCGACTCTTCAATATGCTCTCGCCCCCCTCATAGAGCTATCACGCCCCCTAGGTGGGGTCACCCCACATTTTGAGAAATCTGATATAACCCATTCTGCTTCTTTATGACAATTGCAAGAACCAGAGGCCGCGTAAAATGCATCCCAATTTTGCTTTTCTGTATGAAGCAGTAACATCTTGAAAAGATTCTGATCTGTTAAAAATTAATAAATAAAAAAAATAAATAAATAAATACAAATTTTCACGAGGAGATATTTTTGAAAATCTAGTTTGTCAAACTGGCGTCAGACATGGCGGGACTTTGCATACGATTGGTTACGCCTAGTTATGCAGAAATGGAAGTCTTAAGAGACAGAAATAAAACAGGAAGAAATCTTTAAAGAAACCAGCTCATAGGCTAGAAAAGGAACTAAGCAGGTGGAGTCGTCTTTATCTGTAACCAATCGTGGTAGAGAATTTAAATAGTTTTAAATTTTTAATTTAGAACTCTACTCTAAAAAAAAAACCTTTTGTCTGTGGTTTGAGTAAAAATATATTCATGTAAAATTTGTTTTGCCGTGATTTTAAAAATAATTTTCCTTACCACGTAAGAATAATATCAATTAGGGGAAAAAAGATTTTCTTAAAAATCCTTGTTTAATTTTTTTTTTCTCTAAAAAAATATGCAGATCTTTAATGATTGGGTAAATTAATAATATTACATAAATTAATAAATGTACAAAATACTTAAAAATCTGAGTAACCTTTAATTTATTTCTATAAATGAAATCCTTAAAATGCCTTTTCTTAAAATACCGCTATTTTTGTCGACTCGGTAAGTACTAGTCCAATTAAAATAAGAGTTGTCTCGCGGTGGTCAAAATCCTCACATCAACGTGGTGATGTAATGAACCCTCTGGCCGGAACATCAAATTTTTTTATGCACTGAAAAACACCGTCTGACAACCCCGGGTACGAAATTTTTTTTTTTTATTAATTTAAGGACTGTTTTAAATGCCCTTATAGTCCGAAATTATATGGCTTAAATAAATTGTGGGGTTTAAAATTTAAGGGAAGCAATATATTTTATATAAATTGTGACTAGTTTTTTTATAAAAACTGTTTAAAAAATTATTTATATTCAGTAAAAGTAATTAAAATAATAATAAAAAAAAACCCAAAATAGGAATATTTTTGATAGAGGGTTTTTTTGATAAGTGCACTATCTTGAGTTAAAAAACATCCCCCGTGATCCTCTCACTGGGTAGGCCCAACTGAAGTGTCAAGGCACCCCCCCCAAAAAATCACACCACAGCTTATTACAGGCATCAAAAAAATCATCCTTTTGAGAAAGGATGTTTCGGTCAGGGGTTAAAAAAAAGGGCACATTTTTTTAAAGGGCCCCCGCCGTGGTTTAAATTAAAACCTAAAAGGGGCCCCCCCCGTTTTTAAAGGGTGATGCTTTAAATATGTTTTAAGAGGTAATTTTTCTTTAACCCTTTTTTTTGAATTTTTTTAGCCAGGGAATGTTTTTAAAAAACTTGGACCAAATGGGTCAAAAATTATATTAGGTTCCCCGGGTCGGCCAAAAAACCTTCCCCCAAGGGGTTTTAAATAGGTTTTTTCAACAACCAAAATAAACCGCCTTGCCCGGGGCGTTAAAAAAGTTCCCCTTTTAAAGTTCTTAGCCCTTTGGGTTTTCAGTCCAGTAGCGAAAGTGCACCGAGGTTCTATGCTAATCACGGAAAGTGGAAAGCATGTTATAAAATTTTGAGGGGCAATAAAATCTTCCCAACGATCGAGGGAGCAGGTTACTCTCAAAGAGCACAATGCCATTCGGACAGCTGAGTCGGAGTCCTGTAATGATTCTAGCAGCACTCAGCTGGACTCTCTCGATCTTGTCCAGATTAGATTTGGAACCGCATGCATAGATGAGGAGACCATACTCCAATATTGGCCTAACCGGAGAAATGTAGGTGGTTCGAAGTGTGTTGGCATCAGCTCTCCAATCAAGACCGGAAATGAGCTTAAAGAGATTAAATCCAATTATGCCTTTGGTCTCTTGGCTTTCAATGTGTCTATTACTAGAAATCTCCTGATTCAATACATAACCTAAGTCTCCCCTGCTCACATCTTGACTTGTTTGAGTTTTAAAAAGGAAGAAGTCCTTCGGACCCTCTTTGTTTTTGAACTTTCTTGAAATGTTTGGATACAGGGAGATTGTCCAGCATTGCTAAACAATCTAGGATTAGCAACAGCAATAACCAGTGGCCTAACGTACATCCCCACAACACCCGCATCACGAGGGGGTACAGGGAGGTTCATAACCTGACTAACTCCAAGTAATATCCAGCTTCGGGCTCCTTTGTCCTTCGGGTCATTTGTTCCCCGCTTCGGGTAAAAAATTTAACTTTTCAGAGGGGAAAAAATATTCCCGCCTTTCAACAAAAATCAAAATTTTTAACTAAATTAGTTTGTGTATATTTTGATAAAAGTAAAGATATTTTTAGGCGATATAAAAAAGTGGATACCATAAAACTTTTTCCCAATTTATTAAAATAACCACATTAATACTACTAATCCCAGATACACGATGCGATGGAATTTTTAATCACGAAAATATATATATTTTGATTATAATTTGAACGAAAAAAGTTTTTATCAAAGTAAAACCCGACACCGGTTGATTCTTTTACACCAAGTATACAAGTGTCACCGATTTCCACATTACTATTATCCTTTCAAAATAATAGAGTTTAAGAGGCAATTTAAGCTATTTAACTTTTTTTCCCCTCACTGACGTTCTTACAGTTGTGACTAGTCATTTTCTTTGCAGGTACAATCGCTATAAAATGAGGTTGTTATTTAACCACTTAGGAACGCTATTATTTTCTTAAGTACTTCAATGTTAGACGCGCACCAGGTTGACTATTAGAGAGAAAGTTGAACAAAGGCGGCCTCTTTGTTACAAATGATGTTATCTTACCTATTCAAGTCATGGTTATTACTGCTTCTATTCGGTCTCCGTAGAGAATACAATAAAAAAGAATAATTAAGGCTGCTTTTTAACTCTTTGTGTTTAAAGGGCTAAATTGGAAGGATGAATGTCTATTTTACTAGGTAGTCTAATGGGGTTTTTTGTCCATTGCGGTTAAGCACCCATTTTCTATTCAGAGTATAGGCAATACAACCATAATGATTTATTGTACATGTAAAAAAATTTTTTTTAATACCTGATACAATTTTCAAACCCCCCTTTTTAAATTTATAACTGGAATTAATAAAATTGGTGAA
>BMAV01012500.1:0-10371 GCA_019973955.1 Trichonephila inaurata madagascariensis | reverse complement strand
GATAATTTTAAAAAAATTGTTTTTTTGAAAAATATTTCTGATTACGTATCAAAGAACCGAAAATGTAAAAAATTGGCAATAAAAAAAACAAATATAGAAAAAATATGTTTTTCCCGAAAAACTGCGTATAAAAATATAAATCTTCGCATTCAGAGAAAAACAATATCATATGACGTCATAACACCGAAAAATCCCTTAAAATTAAATTTTAAAAAAGTTTAAGAGATTACGAAAAAATAAGTGCAAAAACCGCCCGGATTCAAGTGCAACGTTGTTCAAAATTTAAGGAAATGGTCAAATACCGGTGTGCAAAACTTAAGCAACAGGGGGGTTTATTCCATAACTTCAGAAAAATCATCTGAGGACATGAAATTCTAAAATGAGGGAGAGTTATGTACGAAGGATGAAAAAACATCGGCGCTGAAAAAGGAATACAACGCATAGGGTATGGAATAAAACAAAAAAAGCTTTTTTAAACGCATAGTATCGTGACTCATGATTGTCTACCCAACGGAAGAACAACAAGCAGATGTTCCTTAAAGGGATATGCCCCCCCCTTACTACAATGGTTGTTTTGCACCGTCTCCCATACTAGAACCAGCTGGTGAACATTTTTTGGGGTAGGGGTCCCATTCCTCAATCAACATCGGAATTGTTGGTTGTACCCCGGATGATGTGAGCGTGGGCAATATTTCCCCAAAGCACCCCAAAATGTTCGATGGGATTTAAATCTGGGAGCACGCTCCAATCCGTTGGGGTATATTTCACTTTCGGCCCTCCAGCAAGGTGCGATGTGGCCGTGCATTGTCATCCAAAAAAATGAAGTTGGGCCAATGGCCCTCGGGGTGCAGATGGGGAAAAATCACCCCCACAATACATCCCCGGTTACAGACCCTCTGTCAAAATGGGGGAAACTCGTTCCGCCGTTCAGCATAATGCCACAACAAGAACTCCAGGACCACCGAACGATGTCTTTTCCCTTTATGTTCTGGGGCCGGGGCCCAATCTTTTCCAAATCAAAACCCTTGAGAATGCTTCGGTACTGAACCGACTCTCATCCGTAAAGAAACACGACTCCATTGATCAGTTGTCCCGTTTTTTTGCTCTGTCCCCCGTAAACGGTGGCTTGGTGGCCATCTTTCAACGGGAGGCAGCGTTCGGGGGGCGGGTGAAAACCCCCTTTTTGAAGGCGTCGGGCCCCAGTAAACCCTACACTTGTCGACCTGTTTCTGTACGGTTTCTGAGCAATGGTGCTTGCTGACTGCTGTGACTTTTTTGCCTGCGGATGATATATCGGTCATCCCCGCGGGTTTTGTCCTCGGGGGGCCCCCCAACCTTTAACAGCTGTACCTGTGGTTTGGAACGCTTTCCCAAACGCGCGAAAAACCTTTTTTTTGATTTCAACTCTGCAACTAAATGGTGACAGTACGCCCCTCCTCCCCTTTCCGATCATTCTTCCCCGTGTAAATCTCCCGATGGTTTTTCTAGTATTATTTACGAACTGACTCACTGCCCTTCAGAAATATGGTGAATTGCGTCTCCGTCCTTCATTTCATTCTATGTTGAGCAGCGCGCGCCGACATCACGCGTTTTGTGTACGCTCACATCGCCGACGTTTTGTTCCTGATATTTGCATAAGCATGACGTTTCTACTGACTTACGTTTTCCCCCTTACTGATTCCAGACCTCCTTTTCTGCAATTTCATGGCTATCTGCTAAATTTTACATTTTTTGTTAATTTTTTGCACACCAGGGGCTTTCGGAGGTTAGAGGTTTTATGAACAAACACACCATTACGTTTTTATTTATATAAATTAACTAAGCAAAACAAAAAATTAGTTGCTAAAAACTTATTATTCCGCTATTTACCAAGGTAAACTCAACAGTGTGAGAAGTAACAACAACAAAAAACAATAATAATTGAAAATCAAGAGCCGATCTGATTTTTCCCTTTGAAAAAAAAATTAAAATTCCCTTTTTAAAAAGGAATTGTTTCACAAAACCCTGATGTTTAGAAGAGTTGATTTCTCGGACATCAGATTCATTTTTATTTTCAGTATTTTCAAAAGTCAAGTGGTTACCATAAATTAGAAAAAAAATCCCCTTTTTGTAAAAAAATATTGCTGTAGTAAACGAATCAGAAGGGGGGAAATTTAAAGGGTTTCCCAAATTTAAAAACCAGGGCCCAAAAATATGAGGGGTATTTAAAAAAAAAAAAAAAAACGGTACTCCCCAAAGCTATCTAGAAGAAAAAAAGCCCTGACACGGGACTGACTTGAAACTGGTCACGTGATTTGGGGGGGAACGAATTTGGCGGGAAAACCCGTTTAAATTCCCACTTCCATCTTGTATACTGACAAATTTGGGGATGGGATATCCCACGTGTAATTATATTCATTATTGGGGATAAATTGACTGCGGGTTTTTTCTGCAAAAGGATTAATCAGGTTTTTTTATTAAGCAAAAAAAAAAAGGTACGATATTTGTATTATTCTTATCATTGAATTTTTTTTCTTTTGAGTTTTGAAAACACGTTAAATAAACTGACGCATATTAACACCCTTGATTTTTTTAAAAAAAAGATTTTTTTGTTTTATAAAAAAGTGTTTTGTTTATTCTGTCAAATCTTAATTAACTGAAAAAATAATTAATAACTTAACCTAAAGCTGTACACATTTCATAATAATCCCTCTTACTGTTGTTTTCCAAATTGTTCCTCTAAAAAACCCGGGGGAAAACCGACTTTTCCCGTGTTTCTTTTCCCCAAAAGATAAAAAAAAGTTGTTACAAACTTGGAAAAGGAAAATTCCTGGGGTTTTTAAAAAATCCCAACAATAGTGTAGTGAAATTAAACTTTTTTCCCCTGAATCTTTCATTGGGGAAAAAAAGATAAAATTACAGACAAGACTGGTATTGTTGTAGAAAAAAACCAGAGTGTATCCAAAATTATCAGAGAATGCATTTCCTTGCTTTTTCCCCCTGGTTGTCCATCCTACTTGAATAAAAAATTTAAAAAGAACCCCCGGACAATTCAACAAAAAGGAAAAAAAATAAAAACAATTAGACGAACAACTGTTTACTAATTTCATTAAGAAAAGACGAAATTACCAGTTTTGAATTTTTAAAAAAGAAAATCTGTTTAAGGGAGAAAACCTTTATCTGATTTCTTATCAAAAAACAATGTTCAAAAAACATGATTGTAAAAAGTTGCATAACATTTCTTTTTTAATTGCGAAAATTGCCCTTTCCTTTTTTAAAACCCCCTGAAAATAAATACAGATCTTTTATTGTTTTATTTAATAATAATCGTGAATTAAAATACCTTCTTTTGGGAAAAATTTTAAAAAATCCCCCTAGGTTAACATATTTTCAGCGAATTGTTAAATATTTTTAATACAGTAAATGTTTTTTGAAGAAATTCTTCCTTTAAATTCTGTTCCTCATCATGTTATGGCTATTCAATCAGGGGGAAAAGTATATTAAAAACCCGTAATGCTGGAAAATTTCGAGGCAGCAAATTTTTTTTTTTAGAGCAAATGAAATTTTTAAAAATTTGAATAAACAAAAAGCCGTAAGTTTAGCAGTAATTTAAGGGTTTTTTTCTTTCTGCATGTACTTTAAACTACCACATGTTATTCTATGTTAAGAGAAAAGGGGAATAAAATTTTTAAGTGTGAGACAATTACAGAGAGTTACATCTGGATTAAATGTTACTCCAGGTTTGTCAACTCTGGCTAATGAAAATTATCTACGAGGTAGGTGAAAAGAACTGAAAGACCATGAGAAACGGGTAATATTACAAATTGATGAAATTTTCATCAAATAAAAGGATTACATATTGTCATAAAAAAATTTGGGTTTATTTGAAAAAAGGGAGAAGGGCCAATACGATTAAATGTTTTTTTATACTTTCTTTTGGAAAAAAATAAAAAAAATAGTATCACTGAACCCTTGAAAAGAACATGAATGCTGAAGACTTGCATTCTATGACCTTAGAAATTTTGTCACTAAGGGAAAAAAGTGGGTTTTTTTCAGTTGTTTTCTTGTAAGTGAAAATTAACAGAGTAAATAGAAATTTTTTTTCTAAATTGTGAAATGGTACCATAAAGGTGTTTTTGGGGGAATCCACCCAATAATGAAAAAAATTACATCTTTTTTTTTGATTCGGTACACTTATTATATCTATACGAAAAAATTGGTTAAATCAAAAAGATGGGGATTCTTTTTTTAATGTATCCTGATCCTTCAGAATTTTCTCAAATCCGAAAACATTTTTTTCATCATTTTTTAAAAAATTTATAACGAAGAAATGAACTTTTTGTTAAATTCCCTTAAAATTTTAAGTTTAAAAGCTTTAAAACCAAAAAATTTTTGAGAAACAAAATTTTAAAATTATTTTTAAAAAATTTTTAAAAGAAAGCAATGTGACTGCACTTAATATATTAAAAGATAAATTAGGCTACCCAAAATGTTTAGGGACACTGCAATATTCATAAAAACATATTTTAGATTTCGGGGCAAATAATGAATTTTAAAAAAGTCCAACTAAGGGTCAAAACCCCAAATTAAAAAATAAATTTTTCCCTTTTTTCATCAATGGATGATGATAGATTCATTTTTTTTCAAAATTTTTTCCCAGTGGCTGGACTGCTAAAAAAATTTTAAAAACAAAATAAACGAAAGGCTGTTTAAGCGAGGAAACTTTTTTTGCTTTGAGGCATACGGAAAAAATACCATCCCAAAACCCAAAAAGATCTTTTGACGGGCAGAATTTCAAATATTTTTTAACTGGAAATTTCCCAAACTGATAACTTAGAAGCCCGATTTGGGCAATAAACAAAGTCTGGAGCAAATTATCATGTCACTGTGCGGGAAAATTTTTGCAAGCTGAAAAAAGTTGCGCTTTAAAAAGTGTGTTAACTTTACTCGGATAAATATGGTACTATCTCACAAAAAAAATTTAATTTCAAATCATTCGGGGGTGAGATATTTCATTTTAAAAGGGTAGATATTGCAGATTTCAACGAAATATTAAATATTAGAAAAAAAACCAGATGATTTTTTTAAAAAGAAGAGTATCAAGTTTTTAGTATATAGCGGGATATTTTGTGCATAATATAAAATTCGGAAATCTTTTTGATTGCAAGCATACATTTGTTTTAGATAAGCAGATTAATTTCGACTCGGGAAAAAATCGAAGGGGCAAAATATTTGAGACTTCTGGGTAAAAGGAGGTTTAAAAAAGCCCCACCAATTTTTGAAAGTTTTCCCAAAGCAATATTTCATTTTTAATTTGTTAATATCGAAAAAAATTCGAATCCCAAGTTTCAAAGGTTGATTGCCAATTTTCTTACTTTTCAAGCATAACAGAAGCGTATCTGGGAAATTTCACGAGTTGTGGGGAAAGTCTTGCATTCGTTTCCCCTTCACCTTTTTGGGAAATTGTAACATTCCTGCATTTTCATATTTTAAAAAAATATTCGTTACATTTGGGGGAAAATATGTTAAATAATTTTTTTCAAAAAAACGCAGTGAAGAAAATTTTTAAAAAACCTGAAGGATAACCGAAAAATGGGAAAAAATTTAAGGCCAATTTAAAATTTAAAGTTTTCTTTTTTTATTTTTCTGTTTTATTTATTTAAATATTCAATTACAAATCGTATTTTTTTCATTTGCATGTATATCCTTTTAATTTTTTTTTACTACATACATTTTATGAACGTGTGTAATTGGTTTATATAACTATTATATGAAGAAAAAATTTTTTATTTATTTACGATATTCTTTTAAAAATTTTTTTCATAAAGATTTTAGCATTCAAAAAAGGGAAAATGTTATTTTTTTTGTTTCAAAACTTTTGTTTGATTTTTTTTGATATTTTTTCCATAGCATAATATTGAATTTTTTAAAGCATATGCATAAAAAAAATGTAGTTCATAGCTTAAATAATATCATCACAAATGCAAATTATTTAAAAAATTTTAAACTAATCAGTACGTTGCCTCATTAATGATATATTCCATGAAAAGTTTTTTTTTTTGATTATTTTAAAGGGAAGTGTATTTTTCTAATGTATATATATTTTTTAAAATCCCTTTTTTGCTATGTAATTTTTATGGGGTCTAAACTGTTCATGTCATATGCATTTTTTGTAATAATATGCCCTCAAATACTTTACTTTTTTCCCATTTTCTTTTTTTTTTTATTGGTTAAATTTTTTTATGTTTTTGAATATTGAATGAATAAATTATTTTGATTGAATATTTTTTTAAAATTATAATCTAGAATCTATTTTTTCTATATAATTACTGTGGTATAAAAAACTTTTTTGTCATTTCTATATTTGTATATATTTTTTTTTCATGTATTTTTTAATAATAATATGCCTCAAATACTTTTTTATTTTCTTTTTTTTTTTTTTATTGGGTTGAAATTATTTTAAAAATTTTTAATATTGAATGAATGAAAAATTTAATATTTTTTTAAGATAATCTAGAATCTATTTTTTTCTATATAAATTTCTGTTATCTAGAAAATGTTTGTCATTTCTATATTTGTATATATTTTTGCATGTATTTTTTATAATAATATGCCTCAAATACTTTACTTTTCCTATTTTCTTTTTATTTTATTGGGTTGAAATTATTTTAAAATTTTTGAATATTGAATGAATGAAAAATTTAATATTTTTTTAAAGGTATAATCTAGAATTTTCTCTCTATATATTTTTACTATATAAAAATTACTATGGTGTCCAAAAAATGTTTTTTTCATTTCTATATTTGAATATATTTTTTAAAAATTTTTTTATAATTTTTCTTTTGTTATGATTCATTGATTCTATGAGCATAAAAATGTCATTTTACAGGAAAAAGGAACTCCCCAAAATGTTTTTAAATTCACATGATTTTTTTTTAATATCCTCCCCAATGCTTTTTACTTTTCAAATTTTTTTTTGCAAGTAAATGTTTGTTATTTTTTTTTTTTATCTGATTGAAATTATTTTACATTGAGCCAGTTTTTTCTTTGACTTTTTTTTATACTGTTAGAAGCCTTTTTATGAGTGATTTTTTCCCCTTTTTTTGGGGAAAAAATTTTTCATCATTCTAAATTTTTAATGCATAACTTTCATCAGAAAATATTCTCAGTAAGAATTAAAAAAAAATCAATATAAATCCCGGAAATTTTTTTCCTATGGCATGAAAAGAAATAAATGTTCAAAAACTTTATATTCCTCACAAAAGCGAATGGGGTAAAAACTTTCCCCCTTTCGTGACCCTCATCAAAATGCTGTCACGGCCTAGTCCCTTTTTTGATGGCCTTGGTACTACCCTCTCATCATAATTAATAAGAAAAAGAGAATAATTAATTGGGAAAATTCCATAAAATTTAAAAGAGATGCTATCAAAATTTTTAACAACAGCTCAAACCCCTTTTAAAAAAAAAGCTTCTCACCTGTAGCTGAGGGCCAATTAAAAATTTTCTTATACTTGGGGACTTTTTTTAGAATCCAGTTTAGGGGGCTAATTTTCAAAAAAAGGGGGCGTTCAATTTAAAGGCATCCAGTGGCGGGGAAACCCCGGTTCACAATTCCCAAAAACGGGGTGCACGAAATGCAAAAAGGAAATTTAAAAACAATTAACCTTCAAAGGGAAAAAAACGTATACTACAACTGCTTGGGTTGAGTTAATCTATTCTGTTACTGCACGTGTTTGGAAGAGCAAAAAAAAATTATTCAGACGATTTTTAAATTATTAGGTGAAAGACCATCTATAATGAATTCCTCGATTCTGTTACTACGCATGTTTAGAAGAGCGGGTTTATTCAGAAAGGGTTTTGGAACTTTTGTCGAAGGACATCTTTTTTTTTTTTCCACGATTTTATAACTACACATGTTTGGGAAAAGCGGGGGGGTATCATTCAGGGCGATTTTTGGGGAATTTTTGGCGAAGGACCGTCCCATAGACCACATACCTCTATATGTTACCGACTCTAGAGGTTTGGGATCCCCCTTTCCTGCTGGCCTTTTCACCAGACGGGGCACAAATCGAGAATGTATAATATGCCATGATACAATAAGTCACCACTGCAACCATTACCCAGAACCTCTAGAAATGACGTGTATGTCTCAAGCAGCATGAAGTGATTTTCTTTTTTAGCCGCGTAAATAAAATGTTTGAGCGTCAATTAAGTTGTACTAAATCGATGATAAATTGCTATAGTAATTCATAATGTGGCCTTTTGTGCCTAGAATACAAATATTAATGTATGTAATTAATATATAAATATTCCAGATAAGGGAAATAGCCAAAAATTATATGAGCTCTTATTATCATCAATCTCTCTAACGTAAATAATGTAACTTTTAAAAATACTGCATTTTTGTTTTAAATTCACATTTCTGTGAACATTATTTGTGCTAAAAAATAATGCTAAAATCACAAACTGAACAAAAGCTAGAATCTCAAACTGAAAATTGAAACCAATTGCAATAATTTTGAATTTGAATGAAAAAATGCACACTCATATTTTCTTAAATATTCGTCTAAATGTTTATTTTTTAGAAAACCACTCAAAAATCAAACATTTTTCAAACAAATGCAATTTTTCTTTTTTTCGGTTCATCTGTGTCTCAGTATCCCTCGTAGTCTTTTAAAACGGATTCTTATTTTATGAATCCGATGTAGTTCAGAAAAGAATCTTACTTTTTTTTGCCATCATATGCCTGCTGCCATCCCTTTGTAAAAGCAAAATTTTTTCTGCATGAATATAGTGTGAAATGCGAACAATGTGCAAGTAATTAGCATGCTTAAATTCTTACTCATATACGAATGAGGAAATTTTATAATTTTTGTGCACTAAAGTTTTAAATTTCATCTTGATTATTAAAAAATTATTCTGATGGAATAATTAAGATTTTAACTCCTCGGTTCATTTTTCAAAACAATACATTTAAATAAAATGAAAGTTTCATTCCAAAATTTTGCAAAGAACAGTTTTAGGTAATTCAGAACATATATATATCTAAGTGGTGGCCAAAATTGTGGACACTTTTTAAAATTGTTATTTTTTTTAAGTTTCTATGGTTACAGAAAAATGTTACACTGCACAAAATGCAAAGTATTTTATATCATTTAAAGAGAATTTAATACTGAATTCAATACAAGAAACAAAATTCAAATATTTACAACACAAAAAATGTTTTGTTGCAATAACTATCGATATAAATTATAAACTGATAAAAGCAGTGAGTTATTAGTGCTTAGTGGGGTAGTCTTTACTTTTTATTACAGCTTCACATCGATGTTTTAAATCTGTCGAGAGATCAAACGTTCTCCCGTTGGTGTGGCGAGGAAGTAAGGAAAGGGTGGCCAGCTCAGGTTTTGTCCTCGTCACTTGACATTGGTTCAAAATTTGGAGGTCCGTCGCCAAAAGCCTTCAAGTAGCTGACCGTTGCAACGTTAATATTCACTTACTCAATCACTAAAGGATCCAACCAATGAAGAATTTGAAACCTTCTTCACGCGATATTCACGAAGGACTTGACGCCATCCGTTTCGGAGGTAATTTTTTTTTAATTGATTTATTCTGCTATGTTAATGTTTCTTAGGAGAAAACAATACACGACTGACTGGATTTATACTTTTAGTCATGGATAACGATATTAGTTTTTGTGTGGAGAATTATTTTTCCTCTTTATACCTCAATATAACTAAATCTCATTCCCCATTTTCTTTAAATCGTGTGGTTGCTGTAGCTTAGTAATCATGCTCATGTACTCGTGGCCGGCGTGCCATGAGTTCGTGGCAAGTGCACTTATGACCGGACATGTAGAGTAGCTGATGCACGTAAAATCTGTCGGAACTGAAACTTCTGCCACTGGCGAGGCGTGGGAAGAGGGGTGCCGGCTCAGGTGTAGGTCCTCGTCACGGATGCATGTCGAAATTACGAGATCCATCGCTAAAAGCCTTCGTGTTGATTCTAAGGGATTCACGGTGTTGATTCTACCTTTAAAAATCAAAGCAAATCCAATAGTGAATAATTTTCTGTATTAAAGGAAATATATTTTAGATTTTGATTGTGCTTTTACGCACGAGTCATTAAAAAAGACTCTTTTTTCCAAGCTAACTGAAGAGAGACAAAGTATGACACGTTTTAAATTCATTTGAAGATTTGGCAATCAGAATTTCTCTTTTAAGGTTTTAGTTTCAAAAGAAAGTAAAAATTTTATGATTTCGATTTCAGTACTACATTGAATGGAAGCAAATTATCGTGAAAATATAATTATAAATGCTATTCATATTAAGTAATGTAATCTGTCATTTGTTTTCGATTTATCAATAAGTAGGGGGGACCGGGGGAAAAAGATGA
>BMAV01012499.1:0-82286 GCA_019973955.1 Trichonephila inaurata madagascariensis | reverse complement strand
TTGTTTATTCGACGCAACCCATCCACAGTCGTCTTTACAGGTACAAGAGTATAATTATGTCAAAAGATTTGAAATCATCATGAAAAATCTAATGATTGATCTGTATTTTTTGTCTATTAATGCTTTTTGTATGCAATTTTTCGGTAAATAGAAACGTTCTACCAGTAACAAAAGACTGCTCCGTTTCGTCCTGTAGTCTTTTAATAAGACAGTTACCTTGCCGAAATCTGTTGTTTCGGCACATTGTTGTAATAAATCATTCTTTGTTGTTGACCTTCTGAGCATTGTTATGATTTTTCTTACCTCATTAATCAGTGAACCAATGATTGTTTCTGTTATATCATTTCTTCCATGACACTGTCTATAAATCCTTGAATGCCAAAAATATCTTCCTCCTCGCTTCTGTGAAATAAATTTCTTCTTCTTTTCATTGCTGATCTTGTTTAATTTCTGACTTTTTACGAAATATATCAATAACCACCATGTGCAAAACATAACCCCTTATCTACAGATAATATTCTGTTTCCTTTTTTCATAATGACTACAATGTCGATATGTAAATTAAGTTTACTATGTTTTGACAATTTTTCTTTCAATAATTCAATAAACTTTTGGCGGAATCGCACATATCTGTCCAGACCTAACCCCAAAAATTATAAAATTCCCTGTTCAATATTTATATAGCGTTGATTTCTTAGCTGAGATTTAAATTCTTAAAAAATTTTGTTGAGAAAAAATATCAAAATATAATTGAGACACAAATGAAATCCCGCGATCAGTTATTTTAATCCCGGGGGATACCGGGCTCAAACACCAATCGCCCCAAAACACATTGCCCCTTTTCCCAAGTTTACCCAGTTTTTTTCTACACCATTGGGTTGGGGCCCTTTTTTAACGAAGCTTGGCTGTTGTTCAGGTATACTAACTATTCCTACTATTAGCTCTCTCTCTGTATATATTTGTTTATATATTTATCTTGTACAAATTTTCAATGTTTAATAAAATATTTTCTATTCATCCAATCAAGAGTTCAAGTAAAATTTTTTAAACTTGTAGTGGATGACACTTTATGTTAATACAAACAAATGATAAAACAAATACTAATGTAATTCAAACTCAATAAATATATAATAATGCATATATATAAGGGTTATGAAGCAAATACGTACTAAATATTTTTTAATGAATTAATAAAATATGAAAATTACAATACAATTATTCAAATAGCATTAGGAAACCTTTATTTATAATAAAGTGTTATGTACAAGTATGCTTAAAAAGATATACACACAGTTGAGTTTTCGTCACTTTTTTGTAAGATTCTTGTAGTTAAATAATTTTTATTTAATTCCCTACCAGCTCTTCAATAAATAGGGAATTCTTCCTCATCTACAGCATTTAAATGGCATTCCTTTATTCCCACGGTTCTTTCAAGAAAAACATCTCTCATGCCAAAAAACAATTGGGCGCATTTTCCGATTTCAACAGCGTTTCGTAATAATAAGGTTCAGCTAAAATGTATGGTTTATTAACATCGCTTCACGAAGCAAAATGTAATGAACAGCCAAATTCAAGTACGACGCCTGGATTGCTCTGACCTACTCTTCAAATTTTCACTCCGCCTCAATGTTAGGACTTGGGCCTCAGTATGTTCAACATGCATCAGTTCTTCTAGCCAATGGAAGCTATAGTTGAAACTTTGGTATGTACATACACACAAGAGCTTGCACTAAACCAACAGATTTGAGATTACGGTATCTGTTCTTTTTTAGGCATTTTAAATTGGGATAAGCAAACACAAACATCTGTGTTTATATTAATATATCACGAACATTATTACACTTCATGCAAACATTTACATCAAGAGTATATAAAAAATTTTCTATTTTCTAAATTCAAAATAGCGACCTCTGTGTAGCCCTTTTACTTAAAAAATATTGCTTGAAAAAATAATTAATCTTGTAGAAATTATTAAAAATTTTTTGAAGTGTTTAGAATAAATGACTTTCAAATGATGGATATTTTCAGCTACTGCTTGTGTGCCAAGTCATGCTCTATGGTCACAAAAAATAGGCCCAATAAAAAGAAAAAGTTCCAGAAGGAATGAATTTATTATAAAGGCATACTTCTGTGATGCAAACATGTTTCTAAGGGCGGTGTTAACCTGTTTTTAGGAAACATGGGATACAGACCTAAGAATGTGTGTAAAAGTTTCAAATAAAAGGTACTAGTTCTCTCTGACAAATATTTATTAATATACGAAAAAATCATGAGAACAGTGAAAGAAATTACACATCTTGACACCATTCACTGCTCCAGTGCCTGCGATTACATCAGAGTTTCACTTTCAAAGTATTTATCACAAATAAACAAATTAATGAATGCACGTGGAGGATCAAATAGATGAGCGACTTTAAAATCATCCTTCCTAATACCGTTTCTGCCCAAAATATACTTAACACCATGATAGTTAAATGTCAAACAATCCTCATTGTAATTTTCGAGAAGTTGCTCATTTGGAAACATCTCATCAACCGGGAAGTTTATTATAAACATCAGCGGTTCATAAATGGAATCAGTCCTTATAGATTCTTTTAGCTTCGATGGGCTGAGAGACCAGAATTCTTTCAAGAGATCAATGTAGTTGAAATCTTTCCGGCGTAGCATAATTCGTTCGTATATGATTAATCTTAACATACCACGAAATTCGCGTTCAGTGAAATATGGCAACAATTGTTCTGCAGCGCTCAAGAACTTGCACTGTAAGGGCCAGTCTAAGAAATACAGCCCTAAAATTTTAAAAGCATGATACTCAAAAAGGATCTTGCTTTCGTTATCATTCATATGTGACATAAAAAATGGAAAATCTTCGTATTGCAAGCATTCCATACGTAGTAGAGCTTCAAAATACATCTCCTTTTCCACGGGATTCAATGTGATAAACTTGTCCTTCTGCAGAGTGTAGTTAAATTGCATTAAAAAAAACGGTATCCCTGTTGGCGGTTTTGTAAAATCTCTCTCAGAAAAGTTTGAAAACTCTTCAACAATTTCGTCAGGCAACTTATCTTTGATAGGTATTTTATCTTTCAAACCGTAAAGTGTAGCTGGGGAATTTACGGTGATACCCCAACCCCTTTTTTTTTATTAACTTCCTAGCAGTTCTCATTAGATCGATTTTTCCAAGAGCATTCCACTGAAAATCGTATAGGAAGCTACGTGCAATTTCTGAGAATTCTCGCCAAAATTTAGTATGTTCCTTGATCCATTTGTCAATTTCAATGCTAACCGAGCGTACCCCCCGTAAAGAATTTTCAAAGGCTGAAAAAAGCTTTTGGCAATAAAGGATACCCTTTTTCTTCGACGAGTTCTTCCCATCTTGCAAAAGGCAAAATATTCTTTCTCGTTACACAATCAGCACATTCAGTAACCCCGTTTCTTTGCGTGGGGAGTGCATACTGTTTAAAAACACTTTCTGTTAGAAAGTTTTTTCCATATCAAGGTTTTTCCCCGGGATTTTTAAAAGATATAAGTGGGCCTTACTTGGAAAAAGGGAATAAAAAGGGCACATCCGTTAATTTTCACGAAGTCCAGGATTTTGGGATCAAGGCACACAGCTATGGCTGACTTAGTCACTGCCATCTGACGAAAGGGGATCCCAATGGGGGAGGGAAAAAAAAACCTTTTGGGACACATTAGGCAAGTTTTCCCCAAAATATCCTTTAAACTTTTTATTTATTATATATTCTGTACAAATTTAATATATATATAAGTAAAAAAAAGTTAAAAATAAATACGGCAATATATAACTTGAAACACATATTTTCCAAAATAAATTTTATATTAAGCCTTTTTTTAAAAAAAAACACCTCGTTATTATTTACAATATCTATCTGAATTTTTAATAAAATATATTATTTTGGAAATTTTTACACACAAAGTTTAATATTTCTAATTACTTTTTTGTTTTTCCAGTTTGGAAAATGCAATTCAAAGAACTACACATAGTATGTAAATGTTTTACTTTTTATAACTAAATAAACAATGTCAAACTGAAAAATCTTTTCATTTTTTTATTTACCCAAAGAATTTATGTTTCTCTGTCACCTTGATCAGGATTTCTGTTCGCCTAATACTTTCCCCACATTGAACTCATGGTTAAGATTGCAAAATGGCTGCGGGGCCGTAATTGGGGTGTAAAATTGAATCACATCATTTAAAAAGTAAAACAGATTGTGTGGTGGTTATGGAAAAAAATTCAACAGTAAAAATTAAAATAAACATTAAGCAACTGATTTAAGAGTATTTTGCAAATTTTCGCCGAGTAAACTCGTGTGAAAAACAAAATTATAAGTTTCTTCTGAAGATTCTAATCCTCACTAAAAGAAATCCTAATATCTAGATGAAGACTAATCTCCAAATATGAAGAGAAGTGAATTTAAGTGGAGAGGTAAGAAGAATTTGCGTTTTGGAGATGGCAGGAAATCTCCACAGCGTTCAAGGCCAGGGATCTTAAGTGACGTCATGGATACAATAAGTAGATTTCAGCGAATAATTTTCTGCTGTGGGTTTTCAAAAAAGGTTTTTCCTTCCTTCCTCTTTGTGAGCCCCCTGCTTTCTAAAATCTTTATTAAGCTGTCGTGTATTTTAAGGTATCCGACTACGTTCGGAACCATGATTTTAAAAGAGCGCATAAATTTTCATAAAATTTAATAAAATTTTCATGATATTTAGTGTCACTTAGATTAAAATACATGTATAAAATTGTTTTAAGGACATTTTGACAAAAAATTATTTAAATACAATATTTCGGCAAAAATTAACTTAAAAAACCTTTTTTCAAAATGTTCTCCTTTTGTAAAAATGCTTCTATTATAATAATATTTTCCCATATATCTCAAACCCTGCACAGAGGCTCAACTATATTTTTTGAAAAAATTTCCCTTATTTTCAGAGTTAAAACCCTTTGAAATAATTATCGGGGTTTTTTTTTTAAAAAATTTTTCCCCCTTTTTGTCGTAAAAATGGATAAACCCCTTTTAAAATTATATATTTCAAAAATTCTAGTTGAGCCTCTGTACAAGGTCTGAGCTATATACAGGCAAAACATTATTTTATAATGAAAAAACAAAAGGGACTATTTTGAAAAAGGGTCATTCTATTTATTTTTTTTAAATATTGTATTAAATAATTTTTTTTTTTTCATTCTTAATATAAAATACAATTACAATCTAAGTGACCCAAAAAAATCATAAATATTATCCATTTATACGCTTTTGCAAAATAACGGTTGCGAACGGATACCTTACAGAGTTGAAAAACGTCAATACACACTTTTTCTAAAATTCTAAATTGTGTAAGAAGGAAAAACTAATCTCAAACTAAAAGTCAGACAACAGATAACATTTTCAAATTAATAGTCTTAAAAAGTAAAAAAAAAAAATATGTTGTTATCCTCATATTAACAATGAGTTTGATTTGAAGAATGTTTTGTATCTGAAAAGTTGGTTTGTATTGCAACTGATGGTGCACTTATCATGACCGGTATAACAAAAGGATTTTTTGCAATATCAAAAGGAACATCCAAACAACATGGTAATAGTACTTTTGAATATTTTAATTGTATTATTTCACCAGCAAGAGTATTAGGATCAAAATTTTTAAATAGCACACAGACATGTTTTAAAAACATTCACCAAAATTATAAAATAATTTCAAGCACATAGGCTTAACCATCATCAATTTGTTTCATTTCAGGAAGGTACTCCATTCTATGATATTATACGGAAGTTCTATTTCTTTCAATCATAATATGTTAAAACTATTCTTCAGATTGCTGGACGAATTCATAGATTGGTTGGAAACAAAAAAAATTATGAATATGCTGAATTAAAAGAAGGACAAAGCATAAAGGCCCCGACTTTCTCAGTTTATATTACGTCCTCTTAATCAAACTAAGGCTTCAAGACAAAAATCATAATGTTACAATGCAGGTTGATAATATTAACACTTCCAAACAAAAATTATTACTTTGGCGAAAACGAATAGAAAAAGAAAACGTCTCAATTTAAAAGTTGTCAATATCTACTGATTAAATTGTACAAATTAAAATTTACAGAATAGGCTCCCCGAATTAAAGTGTTAGAGGTAGAATTTGATGGAAGAGATTCTGATTTTAGACGTTTCGAATTACAGTTTTGTCTTTTTACCACTGACGAAGTTAGCCCTGAGTTGACTCCCTATCAAAAATTCTTTGTGTAAACCCTTTTTTGGAAAATAAATATAAATGATCTCATTAATAAAACTTATTAGAAAGTAGTGAAATAAGTATACATGGACATATGTATTAAAAAACTTTATTACTTAGGAACTAACTTAGTTGTTTCATAGGTACTTTTCTCAATTTTTTTTCGGCAAAAGCATATACAACAATACCCATAGCAAAAGTTTTTTATTTTTTTTATTTAAATTTCTGGGGTTTTTGCGGTAACCCACCGGTCAAAATTGATTTGATATAGGGTGAAACCGGAAGGCTTTTCCGTTTAAAGGAATCGTGCCCCCCAAAAAAAACTTTCCCCTTTTGGCCCCATGTCGGGGCGCCCATTTTTTTTTTATTCCCGACATATAATCACATTTTTTTTTCATAAAAACCCGATTTGGGGAGGTGGTGGCAAGTTTTTTAACAAAAAAAAAAAAAAGAAAAAAAAACACCGATAAAAATTAAACCTTTTTTTTAAGGTTCATTCACTGGTAAAATTTTACTTTTGCTAAGCAAAATCAATTTGGGAAGGTTTTTTAAAAAAATCAACGCACAAGAGATTTAGGGAGTTATAAATAATAATAAAAAAAAATCCTTTTACGCTATTAGATCTACTAACTTAAAAATTTAAAAATTTTTTTTTTTTTTGTTCAGCTGAGGTATATGAAAAAGTTTTTTTTTTTGTTTTGTTTTATTTAATTTGAAACCGAGTAATGCCTTTTTCAACATAAACAAAACTTGGCCCACCCTACTGTAAAAATTGCACCCCAGTGGGTTACCAGTCTGATAATTAGACCGACGATATGTTTCTATTGACTGTATCGTTAAGCGAAAACCATTTGGCTGATTGTCCCCCGGGGTGCCCCTGCCGCCGCTGCCATCCCTAACTCTGCTACATCATTAACCATCACACAACAGATTCAGTCTGTTACGCATCAGTTACATGACAGCTGTTATACAGGGCAATCAAGTAGAAACTGGGAGAGTGGAAATGATTTTAAAGCATGGTCCCTTTTTCCAAAGGGGGAAACACCCCGAACCTTTGCTGCCATGAATATCGTGGCCCCTTTTAGATTTATTGAAAAAAAAAAAGAGCAGAAAAAAAAAAAAAATATTATTCTCTATCATTGGGCCACCTCTGAACTAACTTCAGACTAAGGGTTCAGCCTTCTTTTAGCTTCTAACTCTCTCTGTGACGTTTATATGCAGTAAATCAATCAACAGACCAAGGGATGTTGTCCTCTATAAGGAAATAACATTTCGAATAGATTTTTCCCATTCTAAAGTTTAACTGTATTTTACTTGAAATGATTTTTCTGTGACAAGCTGCTTTTAATAGTAATTTCTTATTAGTCTTAAAGAGTCTGCATCACTTCTTGCCTTTTTATTATTTTGAGTAAAATGTGTGTGATACCAGCTTTTAAAGATTTCTAATTGGGGTAACTAAGATGTAGAATTCGCAAAGAAAAATTTTAACTGTTTGAACGGTGACAAATGATTTTATAAACATAAAAGTGAACTCTATTAATAAGACTACAGATAACATTCTCCGACTTTTTGCTAATACATGTACCTGCAGTCTGCTCTTTACTTTGATTCTGTCTATCGATATTCCAGCTGTTGCTGATGATAAATTTGAAATCCAATCCAATTCTTAGCTAAAGTAAAATGCTTGGAAGTTGGCACTTCAGATTTTTATACATACTTAAATGTAAATGGATGTTCTAAAAGGTTATCGTTTGTAATAGAGTATAATGACTATGTTCGGAGCTTTTATTTTTAAAGCAAACAACTATCTTCCTTGATTAAAAGTAACAAAATTGTATCAGCTCAAAATATTTTACCAAATTTTGATGATTTTCTTTGCAAAAAAACGATTACAAATATCTTCTAAAAATTAATAACGTTACTTTGTATCTTTTATTAGAAATAATTATAGCTTAAGTTTAAACAATAATGTGAAATATCAAACTATTTATGTTTAATACACAGTACATTGAGTCTAATAAATAAATTATATAATCATTTTAAAAAACGCCTTTCATAAAACTTTTTGACTTTAAAAACGTGGCCGCGTCAGCCGAGTGGTCAAGGTATCGGATAGTGGCTGGCCTTGTCACGAGTTCGAACCCAGTACCACTAAAGACCCGCCTTGTAGGGCAGCGATGCACGCTTAATCTGTCGAGAGCTCAAACGTCCTCCCGTTGGTGTCGTGTGGTAGGTTGGAGAGGAGGGTGCCACGTCATCGTCTACGTCACTTAAACATGGTTCAAAATTACGTGGTCCGTCACCAAAAGCCCTCGTTTAGCTGAACAGTGTGACGTTAATATTCACTCACTTGACATTAAAAACACGTGGACTGCAACTAATGAAAAAGAGATCATGTGGCCTGTAATATGTTTTGGGTTTAACATGCCTGGTCTAAGAAAAAGCGAATTTCTATTACTTTGCGATGATGTCATATGTGACTTGGAATCTCAGCTAGAACCGAATTAAAAAGAGCAATCTTTCCCAGAATTTGTACTTACCAACTTGTTCACATAACCTCTAATAGCTTCTCGGGTCTTTTAAAATGTTTAAATTTATATCCCGGAAATTATAGTTACTGATTATACAGTAAGCAGCACAGGGGTAGGCAGAATTAATATATTAAACCTGGAGAACTAAATTAATCAGATTTACAGTTTTAGAAAAATCTTTTATAGTCGACATATTAAAGGACATTCTCTTCTCACTTCCAATCTCAAGGATTATTATGGCTGTAGATTTGCAGGCAAGTTACTAGGGTTTCAAGGAAATAAAGGATGCATAGAGTTAAAATAAACCAGTAGTTCAACTTTAAGTCTTAGAAACAAATTCTGAAGGGAAATACCTCAAAATTAAGGGGTTTGCAGACAGATGAATCTCACTTTTTTCTAGTCTATTGTTGAGAGACTTAATTTACACCAATTTAAAATTTATTAATAATAGAAACAGATCGTTTGAATAGCTCGGAACTAGTGGCATCTACAGAATATTTCTATATTGGAAAGGTTAGATTTTTAAAAAATCGTGTACGAAAGCACTGATAAATAATTTTAATGCTAAAAATTAAAAACCTATTGATCTAAAGGAGGGTTCTGATCCCCCAAGCTCCACCCTCGTGAACACCACTGATTGAAATGAGGGTTGTGAAGACTGTACGAATACGACATCAACCCACCTTTTGTTGAATAAATGCTAAGATAAATAATGCTGCAAAAATTTTCTATTGGGTGGCAACAAAATTATTTACACATGATTATAGTAATAGTTACAAGAAATATTCAATTCAACTTGAATGCAGATCACGTCTATAATGAAACATCTACAGGATGCCGCTTCTGAATGTACAGTAATATAAGAAACAAAATAGAAGACAGAAGTCCTCTAATTTAGCAATTAAAGAGTAAAGAGTTTTACTTAATGCATCATAAATGGGATCATTCTAAGAAATTTCAGTTCTAAAAGGTATTTTATAACAGTTAAGAGATGTGTGTTTTAGGAAAAGGTGATCCCCATTCAGAAACTACATGACTCTTGAAACTATACTCATTAATAATTTAAAAAATATGAATTCAAATAACTTTTGAAAACAAAGGGATGAATTAAATACAAAGCAAAAAAATTGAATGTTTAACATAGGTTCATAAATAATTTCTAGTATCAATGCCAGTAAGGGTTCTTTTTATAAATCCATTAGAAATATTAAATCAAACTTAAGATTCTTTAAAAAAGTATAGAAGTCTTAAATAATGTAAAAATATTTATTTATCTAACAAACATTTCTTCATTGGTATTCTTATGAGCAAATTTAGGATAATTAATTTTTTTAAAAAAAAGAGTAATTTCATGTTGTTAATAAATGGCAGATTGATTCCTTAAAAGACTTTTGATTAAATTCTTAAAACATGCCACTTTCATGGCTTCCAATAAAATTCAGACATTTTTTTTGTTTTCTGTCTCAAAACCCATGTTTTAATGCAAAAAAAAACATGTAAAGATATTTTCAGAAAGTGACAATTAAATACTTGTTCATTTTTTAAGAAACTGAATGAAATCTGTGTTTCCTTATTCCTTATTACATTTTTCCTAAAATTAAAATTGCGTAAGGAGTGAAAATTAATCTCAAATAAAAAAGCGGGCAACGAATATTTGCACATTAATCGTCTTACAAAAAGAAAAAAGTTGTTGTTCTCATATTAATAATGTGTTTGCTTTGAAGAATAATCGTATTGGAAAATTTTTAATTTCAGGATTACAGGTTATACAAAGTTAACAAGTTTATACTTTTTGATAATTTATTTCCGAAAAATATTTCTCTTAAATGATAAATAATAAATACAAAAATTCTATTCAACTCGGTTGGGTAATTTAAACGTCCATTTTTATTCAGTTTTCTTAATGATTAAGAAAAAAAGATTATTTAATGATAGGAATATTAAAAAAACTTTTCAAATTCCTGACCAGTAAAATATTGTAATTCAAATAAACATATATTCAAAATTGGGATAAATATTTTGGTACAAACAAAATATAACTTGATATTTCTATAACCTTTTCTTTATCGTTTGATAATTTTTTTAAAAAACGAATCCAATCTTCTTCACAGTCTGTAACAAATGGACCTTTGCAATATAAGAAGTAATAATTCTACTTCAGACAGTTAATTTATAATAAACACATCTTCAAAAAAAAAAAACATCAAAACAACCTGATACAGGCCCAAGAATTAAGCAGATAATCCTGAGTAACCAAAAAATTTAACTGTAGCTTTTGCTCCTACTTAAAAATATTCAAACTCTAGTCAATAGAACTTTTATAGAGATTATACATAAAAAATCCAATTCTTAGCGTTAACTTCCGTAAATTAAGGTATCCGACTACGTTCGGAACCGTGATTATAAAAAAGCGCATACAATTGACTTAGAATATTCTTTTTTCAAAATGCTCTCCTTTTATAAAATATGCTTCTAAAATAATAATATTTCGCGCGCGCGCGCTTATATAAGGTAAAGACTTCTCCAGAGAGTCTGAACTAGAATTTTTGAAAAATTCACATTATTTTCAGAGTTACCACCAATTGAAATAATTATCGGCGTTTTTTTTCTTAAAATTTCTCCCCTCTGTTGTAAAATATGGATAAACCCACTTCTAAGCTATATATTTCAAAAATTCTAGTTGAGCCTCTGTAAAGAGGTTTGAGCTATACACTGGCAAAATATTATTATAATAGAAGCATTTTTCACTAAAGGAGAATATTTTGAAAATTGGTCATTCTATGTTCATTTTTTGTCACAATATTGTACTTAAAAAATTTTTTTATTGTAATAATATTCTTAAAAGAATTTTAAATACATTTTCTAATCTAAGTGACACTAAATATCATAAGTATTATCCATTTACACGCTTTTGAAAATCAAGGATACCTTAAGCTATTTCTAAAGTAAAAATAATAAAATAAATAGTAATGTAATCCGAACACAATAAATATGTAACATATATAAGGGTTTGGCAGCAAATGTATTCTAAATATTTTTTTAAATAAATTAATAAAATATGAAAGATACAATACAACTACAGTCGAACCTGTTTTTGTGCGGTCCTTTTTTTATACGATTTTATTTTAGTGCGACCGCATAAAATTTTTTTTTGCAGTATTTCGACGAATTGGCTTGTTATATGTAAGAATTCATGAAAATTTCGAAAATTTTTTTGTGCGGTAATTTTTATGCGATTTTTATCAATCGCACAAAAACAAGTTCAACTGTATTTAACTAGTGTTAAAAGAAACCTTATTGATCACACACACACACACACCACACACAAGGGCTTATACTAACAACAAATTAAGGAGCTACCACAAGGAGTGTCGGATCCAGCATTTATCTGCCTAATATTTATCTGTATTTCTTCTATGAAAATGAAAATATAGATATTATTTGAAGTTATATGTTATGGTACACTGAGGACTTAATTATTTTTAATAATAACAAAAACTATATTTCTAATTTTAATTTTTATCCACAGACTTTGATTTTAATAAAATTCAGTTTTGTTGGTTGTATAAAAATGCTGACTTGATGTATCTACAAATAAAAAATATTTTTTTTAAAAATATTAATAATAATGGAGAGAGAGAGAGAAGCCTTTAAAAAATTTAACTGAATTAAAATATATTTTTTGGACTGGCAATCCCATGTATCAATTTTTAAAAAAATTACTCAAAGTTATGTAAAAAGAATTAATGAAAATTAGAAAAATGATACCATGTAAATTCTTTTTGTCAAAATATTTTGTAGATATAACACAATTCAGTTACTAGGTACTTTCTCTTTTGTAACAAGAACTGTATAATCTAATATTATTAAAGGAATTCAAAGTAGGTAAATAACTAATATTAACATAACTAAGTTCACCAATGCTTATAACATTATATACTCGCACAAACTTCTGTCTCGCTGCAATTAATATTAAATGAAAGGTGATAGAAATAAAGAAATTGCACTATAAAAAATGAAAATTGAATGTCTAAATAAATAATGAATTTCTTTAGAGTGTCAGACGGAAGGAAATTTATTTAAACATTGAGATTTGTTCCAGTACCTTTTGATTTGCAGTCTTAAAAATATGAAACAAATTTATTTGTAATAAATTTTTATAAATAATATTGCTCTCTTTTTTCGTAAATTTGAATTGTGATTGCTGATTACCTTTCATAGAGCAAAATTAATTTTCTTCACATTTACTAAATTTACTCACTGTCTAAAAATAAAAAATAATTATTAAAGGCTGTCTTCGAGAATTTACTCTTTTCTGTAACCAGCGCTTACAACATTTTTTTTTTTAAAAAAAATAGAACATATTAAAACGAAAAAAAGGATACAACTTAAAAACATATTACAATTATTTGAATTGCGCGCAATGCTTGGTAAAATTGAGGGTACTTATAAAACACAAATAAATTAAATGTTACTCATGGCAGGGGGGAAATCATTCAGTGTCACTCACAATATGTTTTCACTCACTCTCGTCGCTTGATAAAATTCAAGATTTTTAATTCATAAAAATATTTAAAAAAAAAAAAAAATACTTCACAAATTAAAAGTTTTTTTCAAAAAAACAAAAATTCTAATGAGAGAACTTACCACCTTTCTTAGCAGCACATTACTTTGGAATTAGTTTAGAGCAAATATAAGTATCAATAGAACCGTCTTTTACAAAAGGAGTCTCAGATTCGACAGACACCCAAGAGGAAGCCAGTACAGGGGCTGGAGACAGGTAGGCTCATCACGGTCGATAAACAAAACCAGAGGCATTAACAGATAAGGAGGAAGAAAGGGAAAAATTCCCTAGATTAAACAGGGAAGAATACTAAGCAGTGGAAGAACTACTGAAACGCAGAGCCAATTTATCCATTAGGTGCTTGGGGCAAGGACCCGGATAAGCTGGACATAAACGGATTTTCAAGTTATAAATTTCGATTCTCCAGTGCCAAGGGAGCCCGTAGATTTTCTGCACCCAAGGCCAGAAATGAGCTTAAATTGGCACTGCTGAAACGAAAAAAAAAGCATTTTTAATTAAATTTAGTGAGAAAAAAAATGTCTTCGCGAGACACTCTAAGATGGTAGAAAATGATATTTGTTTTTCTGTGCTGCTTTACGTTTTTTATTCACGGATTTAAATGCAAATTTCATGGAACAAAAGCAATACTTTAATTTTTTTTAATCTGATAGAAAATTTTGGTACGTGTAACAATCATTTTTCTCTCTTTTGTAAAATATCTCCCAAGGTCTCTAACCGATACTCTCGAATTTGCAGAAACAGCTGTAAAGAGGAAGAAAAGAAAAATGAAAGAAAAAGAAATAAAAAAAATAAAGAAAGGAAAATGACCAAATCAGATATTTTTAGTTTATCATTAACTTGTCATACAAAAAGAAAATTTTTTAAAAATCCTACTCGGTATGAAGTACAGTTCCGTGGTATGAGGCACATATTAAAATCTGCCATCAATGGAAATAAATATTTTCTTATTAAAAAAAGCAATTTAATAATAATTCGACCTTCTTGAATTTTTATGTTCAAACTCCTTCACACACCAAGTATTGGTAATTTATATTGATGGCAATGCAATTTAATTTCTGTCATCATATCTCCATTGAGCAACCATGTCGATCTACTGTATATAACAGGTAACAATTGTGGATCGCTGTACTCTTCTCATTTTACTAGATGTAGTTCCTTCTTCACATAACTGAAAGTGGCGAAACAATATAAAAAAAAATAAAAAAAACCTTATATCTGGTTTGACAGGATCAGTTGGTCACGTAGTTGGGATGCGGGAAACTTGTTGCTCAGACACAGCAATAAATGTGTTATTAATCGCATCGTACACTAAACGAAATTATGAAAATAAACTGGCGGAAATGGTTGCTATAAGAAATTAATCGGGAGTTCAGAGACACATTAGAAGGCCACACTGAACAAATACTATGTTCGAAACATGGATGATTGTGTTCGAAACTAGTATCTTTATGACGACATTCTTGTCCATTTTCCAACGAACCACAGCCTTTTCTAAGCCATTCGTGTGTGATGCGTTTCACCCTCTTCAGAAGCTTGGTTGTGGTTCAATTGCACTCATTGTGGCTTTTAGCACCAAAACATTGCCAGGCTCATCTAGAGTAGTTTCGTAGCTGATTTTCAGCACTACAAACAGTTTTGCGAATCATATCTTTCAGCGAATAAACTCGCTTTAAATATGAAGTACACGATCATTGTATTCGAATGTTCTGGGTCCAAGATAACAATTTCCAATCCCTCTGTCTTTGATATGACAGTGCAGCAAGTGTCCTTTTTGGCCATTGAAAATAAAACTATAATATCTCAACAATGTACTGCTGGCATGATGTGATTGGTTGCGTTACTGTTCAAATTACATCGTCCTCCTTCAAAAGTCTCCCCTGGCACTATTTAAGCACTATTTCGGCCCTTACACAATAATACAATGCCTTTAGGAAGTAACGTAGGAAATACAATGTACGGAAGTGAACACTATACGATGAAGTCAAAAGGACGTAATCCATGTTCTGAGATTAAACCCTACCTTGGCAAAAAGAAACTACTAGATGAGAGAGTACACAGTGTTCCCCCAGAGGCGGATTAATCGGCTGGCGGCCGCCAGAGGCCCTAAGCTGATGGACTTCAGTTATAAGTTCAACGTGCAACAAAAAAATCTTGTACTGATATTACAATTCCGATGATTACCCAAGAAATGAATTGTATAGCAATTAGTGATGCCCTCATACTATATATAATTGCGGTTAAGGTCCATTTTTTTAAAATGTTTTCCTGAACTTTGGTCTTTAATATATGTTTTCGGTTCCAAGTTTTTTAAATATTTGATCCAAGATATTAATGACTATAAAAACTGCAAAAGTGTTTCCTTCCTTCGAAAGAATTCAGCATTTGAAAGTCCCCTCCCCCCGCAATGCGGGGGATTAGGGACTCTAGGGAGCCCAAAGCTTGACTGACACTAAGTACGTATTTGGGCTTGGGGCCCAAAATCTGAGTTTACAGAGGGCCCTAACATTCTCTGTTACTCCACTGGATCGAAGTATGTTGTATGTTAGGATCCCTTTTATTTCAGCATGACAGAAGTAGCGAAATATTTAAGTGAGATTTCTCTAAATTGATGAACGAATCAAATAGTGAAGTAGAGAGAAGTAATTTTTCAAAAAAAACTGTAGAGGATCTTTGGCTATATTTAAATAATTGATCACGGTGATAATTACATACTTTCATAAGGCCTGAATTTTTCTGGCATTTTTTTTTACCATTGGTGAACTTAAATTTGATTAACTTGTAAAGTTAAAATTTCAGGTATTGTGCAACTTGTTTTTTAATTTTTTTATTGTTTTGGTTTTATAGGATCATTTTTACACACTACTTGCTTTCGTATGTTTGATTTTTGAGAAAAACTCGTGTGCTTCTAGTTTGATAATGTTTTCCTTTTAGTATTTCTACATTTAAAGTTTTTCTAATATAGAGAAAGGGAACTATGGACACAGTGAGTGGTGTGGCGGATGCTATGCACTGGGCCCAGCATGATCAAAAACTAAAATGTACTCTTGCACATGAGACAATATTCCTATCGTATGAAATGTGCATTTTTTCGTAAACATTATTATTGTAGATCTTTGAAATTCAACAATCTGCAAACTAATTCTTGAAATCATACGTACTTTAACGGTTCGCTCTACCGCAGATGAAGCATATCACAAGAATGGATTTCAAATTCTGAGGAACATTTCTGAATAATATTTCTTCTTATCAGGAGTATAGCTACCACCGTATTAAAGATACGGGTCCCCTAGCTACAGGGGTCCCGGAAGTGTGTAAGCAAAAAGTCGTAAAATGTTATCAATGGTAATATTAAGAGTTCCTTTTACAAAATAATATGTCAATGGCTTCAAACGATATAAATTTTCCGTGAATTCTGTATCTCAGGAACCACAATAAGAAAAGTTTAAAAGCTGGTAAAATTACTCAAAATAATGAGAAGACCAGAAGTGGAATGTGCTCGAAAGCAGGAAAAACTTCTCATTCAAAGCGGTTCGACAGAAAGATTGTTTGAAGTGAAATACAGATAACATTTGGGATGGAAAAAATCAATTCAGAATGTTATTTACTTGTAAATGACAATACTCCCTTCATCATTTGATTGATTGACTGTAATAAACGCCACACTAAGAAGCTACACAAAGGCTTGGCCCTTTGTCAGAATATTTTTCAGAGGTGATCCAGTGAAAGCGAATATTAGAATTTATTTATTCCGGTTTTCTTTTATTTATGTAACAACCAAAAGACCGAATGTGCATTCATAGTCAGCAAGGATTCGATAACTGCTTCCCGTTCCGAGAAAGATCTGGCCCATAAGCGTCAGAAGTCTTCTGTCACCCTCCAAGTCTGTAGTTAGTTATTTTTTAGCGAGTATTCATGAGTTCTCAACGTTGGTCTCATGGGAGAAGGAGCAGGGGTTGTTAAGGAAGAATTTCGGCACATCGGACTAAGTGCTGAAAAGCACGGTCAAGATTTATGACATACTTAAGGACGAATGATAATAATGGGGCTGAATAACCCTGAGAAAAAGACCCCTTTTCGAAGGAAACTGAGAAATTTGCTTCAGTTTGACTTCCGAACTAATTTCTTTTAGCTTCCTGCTCTTATGGACAAGTTCTACTTTGTAAACAACAACATTGAGTGGAACCCTCACTTACTTCCGGTGTAATTTTAATCTATGGGAAAACATCGAAATTCTACTGAGTTTTTCAAAGTTCTAATGCAAGTTTTTGAAACTTTTTTTGAACTATATGGATAGAAGATTATCTGTAGATTTCAGATTCTGGATTTTACTATTTATATCAGTCTCTTTTCCAAAATACCTTGTTTAATTTTTTAGCTCACTTAGAGCAAGGTTGACAAAATTTTTTGCTTACCGTGTTTATTGGCGACTAATGGAATATTAAATTACATATGCATCAGAACATTTACTATAACTATATTGATATATTTGATTTTTTATTTCTTTCTTGTTTATCAAATGAAAAGTAAAGACAACTATATCGGAATTTTTTTCAAATAATTGAGTTCGGTAAATTTTATATTATCAAGAATATAATTGGAAGAACTCTGCATGTACTGTTCTGCATATAAAACTTAATTTTAGTTATTGTATATTACATTTCTTCTCTCTTTAACTCTAAAGCAGAATCATTATAAATACGTGAAAAATACTTTTTATTTACATTTCGGTAATTTTTAGTAATGTAAGATTAATTAGTGAGTTTAATTTTTGAATTGTATGTACTGCGACGTCTTCGATTGGGGTGAACCCCACCCTTCCATTCATTCTAAGTTTTATGGCTCCGAACAGGTGTGAATGACAAGTGCATGTGACCATGGGGTCATTGTTTATTGTCTGACCTCGGGCAAACGCCGACACCTGGTCTAGGAGTTATAATGATCAAAGAGAGCCGGAACCCCATTGACAATAGATGAAGCCTGTATGAAAGAATCCTGTCGCCTCGGCCGGTGTCGACAGAATGGGATTATAGAACCCAGGTGGTGTGATGGATAAGAGTGTTCAGAAGTTAGATAAGAATTATGGCGCCCTTAGTTTCTAGACGGACCAGGAATGTATTTGTGTTTGCCGCACAAATAGTACACGAATGTGACCGGGGAACGAGGGCAGACTTTTGTGGCCTGCCAATGAGAAGAGACGAGGGGCGTGTTGTAGACCCGACCCTGGTGTTTAAAAGGGTTTTTTTTCAGGAGAGGAGAGCCCTGGATGGAGAAAACTTGAGAGGAGCCCTGAAAAAAAGTGATTGGAGAGTTGAGCAAGTGCCTTTCGGGGAAAAGATGGAATTCCCGTGACTTAGACTGACTGCACCGGCTTGGCATATAACTGTGACTTTATAACTATAGTAACTATAGTGTAGTATAGTATAGTGTGACTATAGTAACCTATGAAGCGAATAAATAATTCTTTTATTTTAAAATTAAGCTGTGACAATCTTTCATTTGTTACCTACTCACGACGTTACAGCTATATATATATTGAATTGGTGGTAGGGGTGTAGATCCGGCTAGCAAGGGCGTCTGTTTCAAATTCAGACGGAACATTTAATTTAAATGTTAATATGTTTCTTACTACAGAAATAATAAAAATTCATCCATCAAAAAAATAAATAAATAAATAAATATTTCAGATTTAGTCATTCCCCAAGGAATTGTTTTGGCTGATGAAGGATTTAACCAGCCATCTGAAATTTCGTGTCTGATTGGCAGTGAACACTTTTTCGATATCTTTGGAACAAAACAAATTCGAGTTCCAAATAGTAATTTTAGATTAATTGATTCTAAATTTGGTTATGTTGTCACACGGGATCATACATCGACGAACCGTGTTATTTTAAACATTGTTTTCTTCCTAAAGGTTGGAACACTTTAGATAAAACTTCACGCTCTTTCTTGGAAACAGAAAATATTTCTGAAGAGCAACCTATAATTAGTTATGAACTGTCTTATTGCGAAAAACACTTTGAAAAAACACATTTTAGAAAACCTTGTGGCAGATATTCTGTTTCTCTACCATTCAAAGAAAATATCCAGGAAAATGTTAATTTAGGAGATTCCAGATCAATTGCTTCTAAACGCCTTGATCAATGATGGAGACGCCTCGACCGCGATACTAAATTAAATAATCTTTATACAAAATTCATCGAAGAATATCTCAGTTTAGATCACATGGAAGAGATCACAAACATAGATGATATCACATCAGAAGAAGGATTCTTTCTTCCTCATCACGGTGTTCTTAGAGCAGGGAACCGCTCTCGTCCCTTAAGAGTGGTTTTTAACGGCTCGCAAAAAACTGACCTTGATATCTCTCTTAATTGATTTTTATTTCCAGAATCAATTTGATAATATAATCTGTAAAAGAAAACACAAATTATTTTTAATATTACCGTCTTTAAAAAGGGCACTCTGTAGCCTTAAAGCACACATCGCTACTCAAACTAGTAACACATTTAAAGTAATCCATTATTTTTTCTATTTGTATCATGCCTAACTAGATATAAAATCAAGGGGAAGAAATTCAAAAAGAGCTTCAAAACATTAGATATCGTCTCCCTCCACCACCACCAAAAAAAAAAGATTTTAAAAGAGAAATTTCTTTCTACCAAAATTAAACTTCGGAAAGTATTTTTTTCAAGTCTCAACTGAAGTTATACCAAATTTTTCGTCAAAAAATTTAAACTCCCTTCCCTCTTCTTAACCCCATAAACTTTGTTTATTGTATCCAAGACAACAAACATACACATGCTTATAAATTCACTGAAGAACTCTTCCTGTGTAAATCATGAGTCTTATGAAAATAATTTTATCAGAAAATTGATAGGAATACCAGATTTATAAACCGCACTACTCTTCTCCCCACCGCTCCTCTGGGGACTAGAAAAGGTGCTCAAAGCAGCAAGAATTGAAAAGAAAAGAGAGCCGACTACAAAAATGCACCGATTTTATCCTACGATTATAACCGGCGACACTAAAAATAACATTATGAGAATACAAACGCAGACCATATGCGATAAATATACTGAAAACGGTGCACGTGTCTGTTTATACTGAAATGTTAATAATGTTGATTAAGAAATAAAAAGGAAGCTTAATTCGGAAATTAATTCGATGAATATAATAATTTAATTGAGGACAGTGAAGTTTGTGTCGAATTTTCATGAACATTGGAAATAGCTGGTCCTGAGTGGGCCCTGTATGAAGTTCCTTCGGAGCCCTCTATAGGGCCCCTTCTGCGATTTTTTGCTTACACATTTTGGGGCCCTCAAAGCTTGGTGCCCGTATCATTGATTCGGTGGTAACTATACCCGGATTGTAAATAATATTAATTTATAAACATGGGCGTAGCTACCGCCGTATCCATGATACGGGGCCCCCAAGCTACAGGGGCCCCAACAGGTGTAACTACAGTCCTTTAACAGGGTTCCCATATCTACGAAAAAGACCTAGAAGGAATTTTGATATCAGGCTCTACGGAGCTAGCTACGCCAGTGTTTGTAAAACAAGAAATGAATGCTATTAAAAAAGGACTGAGAAAATATTGTGCTCTAGTGAATATTTTCTTAGAAAAATGACGTTTCCTGTATAAGGATTCAAATCAAAGCTGATTATTTCCATGATAAGCATCCTTCTAGGGCAATTTCAAATACAATTTGTATCTAATAGATATGAGCATACAGAAATTTATTACAATTTCGCATATTTCTTTCAAAGAAAATTAGATTTTGTAAAGATAACTAAAAAAAAAAAACATATCCCTTGAAATTCGAAAAAAAAAAATCCGTTTCTAAATTTCAGCTGAAGATCTATCAAATCCTTCGTTAATAAATTAAAAGCCACTAGCAAGGCTTTAAAAAAAATGTCTCAACACACCCGATTTTTATGCTGCAGTTATAGAACCTTATTTAAAACGAGAAACCATTTGTAGAAAACTCTCTCTTTCATCTATTTCCTCAACCACTCCCATAGGCTTAACAATCCCCACCCCCCAATTTGCCAACACGTTTTTTTTCTACCCGATCTAATTTTCAAACAGCGCATGCGTCCTCATGCCAATTGCATCTGTCAATCATTTCTAAACCACTCCCCGTTGCTATAGTTACGAAGGGTTACATTTTTACAAACTTTATCACCTTTGACGTCACCCGAGTTGCAAACAACGCCATTTGTTGGATAAAGGAGTCTGGGAGAAGTTGGAAAACGTTCTTAATAAAAATTAATGTAAAGGAAATTAGGGTGGTTTAAAAATAAATATAATAAGCTGTAGTATTTAATATGTAATTTTACAGTTATGATGAACAAATGTTATACAAAGGTTTATTGTATTTTTAGGACATGAATAAAAGTGTATCGAGATTATTTTACAAAAAAATGGTTACATTGCACATTGCCATTTTATACGTGTATTTGTTTCTTTTATTCAAAACTTCTTTCTATAAGTTCCATATATGATTTAAGTATTCTAATTTGTTTTATGTAAACTCAGAAAGTTGATTGTATAGAAGTGGATTTTATAACTATTAGTTTTTGAGATCTGAAATTTTAAAGTTCTTGTGATATTTAATTTAATCTGGACCCATACCATGTACAATTTCTCAAAAATACTATGAAAAGTTTTGTAGATAACCTACAAATGTAATGCAGTCTCCTGGTTTTAGTTCCTATGTGTGGTACATTTCACATAGCTGCTTATTTTTCTTGTAGATTTAATTAATTTTAAAGAACAGACAACCCAATTACTTGTTTATTTACTATTAATTGTCTGTGGTGGTAAGTTTTTATGCCATGAAACTAATGAAATACATAAAGTGAGAGAAAATTTCAGAAATTCTGCATAATTCGACCTTTTTTAGCTATTTAATCTGTGATTTAGGAGATGATTTTCTTTCATTTCTTTTACTATATCATTTAATTTTTTGGGTTGATTACATTTGATACTCTTTTGCTGTAAATAAATTGAAAAAGCCATTTATAAGGTTTCCAGAGAATTTTATTAGATATTATCAATAAGATATAGACATTTATATATAATAATTGTATAAAATATCATGTACTTTGAATATTGGCAGTTGGATCCTCAATTTGTTCTCTGTTTGTCTTTATAGTATAGTGTTACATTCACAGAGTCTGATTTATGCAGCAGATCATGAAATGCTTTATTTACTTATAGTGTATTCATGTAATATTAAAATTAAGTGTTAATAGATGATGTACTATATTAAAATGAATATGATTATTAAATAAAACTGTCCGATAAGAATTTTCTGCTTCTGTATACGAGAAATTTTCAGGAAAACAATTTAATTTGTTCAACTATAAAATAAATTTATTAAAAAAATGCCTATTTCTTTAAACTTGTTTCTTAATTTATTTTTAAAAAGTTCAATTCATTTCTTTCTGATACTGGCATTTCTAAAAAACTCAAACCTTTTGAAGGGTAATAATTACAAAGGAAGTTAGATTATAAAACGTATCAAATGTTTGTTTATCATTATATTATTTCAGATACCCAAAACCTTCAAATAATGTAAAAAGCAATTTTATTTCCATTACAAAAGAATTCCTAACTATCAGTCAGACTTTCATGTTAACCAATTATTATTTTATACACTCTGCTCTCAAAGAGTATAAATCTCTTGTTAAACATTAGAAATAGGTATGAAAATTTTTTAATTCACAAAAATATCCATGTTACTGACAAATCTTATTACAAATTCATTTCCGAAATTATGTTTACTTTCATTTCATGTTTCTGGATGTTCAATGCTCTTTTGTGAGAAATTATATAGATAGCCTTTCTAAAAAAATTATACATTTGAAGCTGCTAATTACTAAAGGAATCAGACAATGAAAGGTATAAACATAAGTATTTCAAAATGGGATCTTTTCATACCTACACGTTTCTTATAAATTAAACTATTTTATGAATTTGTATGGAGTGATACACTATCTATACCAACAGAGGCGAATTAACTGTTAGGGCCTGGTAGTAAAAGTTTAGGATCCAGGAAAAAGGTTTAAGGACCAGGGGCTAAGAGTCGAAAACTGAATTGGTGAAAGTTTCCTGACCTTAAATTCTCAAAAATGTATAGCTAAAAAAAAATTAACTTTTTTTTAAAAATTAAAACCTTTTCTTAAAAGCTTTTTGCTATAACCCTTTAATTAACCCGCAGATCGTAGGAATTCTTTTACGTTTTGCTTTTGAATAGTCGTATGTAAAAATAGCGAATCTAACGAATAGCCGGTTTGCAGAAAGTGTAAAGGGTTTCTTTTCACAACAGACATGTTTGGGGCCATGTTTTACTTTCAGCTAAATGCTTTTTTTCTAATACAACGAAAACACGTCTTCTTTTATCTGTCAAAAAAGGGAATTATCAATATAGTCCAAATGCTTGGATACAAATTTTTTTTATTAATGTTTAAATAATTGTAAAAAAGAAAAAAAATTAACATCTCTATTTGTGGCTTTTGGGGCCCGATTTCGTTAACCGCAATTGGGGGGGCCCCTACTTAGTCACGAGCAAAAGGGAAATACTTACCAGGGAATTTTCTTTCTGTTTCAATAAATTTTTATTAAAACAAGTATATGTGAAATTCCAATTTACTTTGTATCCTAAGAACTGGCTTAGAATTTAAGATTTTCCCTGACCATGAAATTCCTCTTCTGTCAGTTGCAATTACTCATAAAAAAAGTAAAAAAAATAAGAATGGTTTTTGGGTGAAAAATTTAATGAAATAAAAATTTTAAAAAGTGCCATTCAAACCTACCATGTTGAAATTTAAAAATTTTTTTTTTTTCCCCAATAAAAACCTTTTCCTTGGAATAATTTCCTTTTCCCTTTTTTACGTATTTTTGAAAAATTTTTTTAATGGCACTCTAATTTTTTGTGAAAAAATTTTAAAACCATTTTGTATCCACCTTTTAAACCAAAGCTTTTGGCCATTCAAAGGAATGCCTGGGCCAAAAGAAAAAAAGTATGAAATAATTCACTATTTTCATCTTTTGCCTAAAAAACTGGCATTCTATAAAAATTTCCCTAGGTATTGTAAAAGAATGCCGGCTTTTCCCTACTTTGCCTTTAACATATATATAATAATAATGGTTATGGAATCAAAACAAACCTCGGTAAAAAAGAGGTTTAAAAATTTTTTTAAAAAATGTAACTTTTATTAAATGCTTTTTTTAAAATATAATAAATTTTACTAAACAGTTGGTTAACTTTCGACTACTCATGAGGGATTTGTCACGCAAATGCTGTTCTATGCTTGAGCTAAAGTAGAATAAAAAAGGCCTTTCCCCAACACCCCCCACAAAGTTTTTACCCAAATTATCGGAACTTATAGATTCTATAAGACATCACAAGAGAAGATAAAGGTTGACAAAATCCTTTCTGAAAATACAAAGGACGTGATTTTTTTCCGGGGGCTTTCCCAGTAACCGCTTTTTAACTAGCAAAAAATCCTGTTATGTTTTGGGAAAATTTTATTTTTTTAAACCCAAAAGATCACTTAAAGGCAGTGTTTCTCAAACTGTGGGGCGCCCCCCTTTGGGGAAAGGGCGATACCCCCTTAAAGGGGACGCGAGCATATCAAAAAAAAAGGGTTTAAAAAAAAATTAATTTACTGGAATGAAAAAAAAAAAAAATATTTTCTGATATAAAAAAAAAATACAGATCTACATTGATATATTTATATATATCATTTTGGTAAAAAAAGGTCATCAAAAAAAAAAAGAAAATATTTTGTTTGTTTTTGCGGGAATCCTACGATGAGAGTTTTTTAAACGTTTTTTTTTAATCAAAAAATATTATTTTTGCTGGATTTTTCGGGGCTTAGTGGTATTTTTTATCTTCACCCCCTTTTTTTGGGGGTTGAAAAATTATAAATTTTTTTGGCTTTTTTCACAATGTAAAAAGATTTTTTTATGATACATGGATAAGCATATTGAGCATTTTGGGGAAGGATTAATTGGCCAAGTTTTTACTTTTAGGGAGTCTACGGGAAACATATAATAAAAAAAATCGAATTCGGGAAAAACTTTTATTTGTTCCCAATGACCTTAACAGAGAATTTTTAATAGGCAGTTTTAAAGGGGGGAGCAAAAAATGAATTGATCACATTTTTCCCTTTTTGGGGAAATTGGCAAACTTTTTTTAGAATTTTGGGATACTTGTTTAGACCGAGTTTCCGGCATGATCATTTTTTTTCAAAAAATTTTTTTTTGAACATGCTTCATTTTCCCCTTTATGAAAACCTTAGTGGTTTTAATTGTGATATTGTACGACTGTTTAAATGGTTTAAAAAATGTAAATGACAGAATATAAAAAAAAATTGGACATTTTTAAATCTCTTTTAAAAGGAAAATTGAACCCGGATCAAAAAAAGGGAAACACTTGCTGAAATAATGCATATTAATCATGTTAGAAAAGTAAATTTGGGGGAAAAGAAATTTAAACATGAAATAAAAGGAAAATTTTCCCAAAAAGGCAAATTAAGAACTTTATCAAAAAAAAATACGAAGCCATAAGGGGGTACCGCAAAATGCACTTCACCCCGTCAAAAAAACACAAAACAAAAAAAAAAAGTTTTAACAGGATATTTGTCGATCATCAACGGACATTAAAAAATTTCAATAACGGGAAAAAAATGTGACAGTTTTTCTTTCCCAAAAAACTTTTCCCGGGAATGTTAAAAAAAGTGTCTGGTTTATTTGTGTCTTTTAATTGGGGCACGTACATTTGGAACAATTTAGTTCAGTTTTTTATATTTTTAATTTATGAAAAAACAAACAGAAAAACCGAAATAGGGAAGTATATTTTCTCTTAGTTAAATTATTCCTGAAAATTTTGATTTTTTTTCTTTTAATTGAAAAAAATTATAAAAAAGAATTAGGGGCATCACTCCCGCGACCATTAAACCCATCCCCGGGGGAAAAAAATTTTGAAGTTTTCGCTTTAAATTTAAAAAAAAAACACAATTGTTTATTTTCCCTTAAAAATTTTATATTCTTTTTTTTTTTACTTAAATTTATTCTAAATGCTAATTCCCTTGAGGTTTTAAAATTTTCAGTTAAAATTTAAAACCGTTTTTTAATATGAGTATTCATTTCAATAAATCATTTTTCATTTTTTTTATACATTGTCATGAACTTAGTTTTACTTCCCCTTTCAATTAATCCCATTATATCAAGAATAATATATTACTTTTTTAAAAAAAACTCGTGTTGGGGGTGAGTACTTCAGCCATTATAAGAACAAGTTTTAAAAATTATCGTGGCTTCCCCATGGGTTTGCCAAAAGTTTTTTAAAGGAAGGCTAAAAAATTAAAAATTTACACCCCGAGTTATTTTTTGGGTATTTAGCTCAGATCTTTTATTTTGTCTTCCAAAAAAGCCATCCAGAAAAAACCGGGTTCAATAAAATAAAAAAAGTAAAAAAATTTTTGTTTTTTTTGTTTAAAAAAAACCTTTTTTAAAAATTTTTTTTAAAAAAAATTTTTGTTTATAAAAGCTTGTTTAAATTTTCGTGTGTTGATAAAAACAAATTAAATAACTTTTATCCCGATTTTATTTAAATTTTTTTAAAATTTTAATCTAAGTGAAAAAAAAGTACTTAATCTCGCGACCCAGCTTTTTATATCATAAATTGTGTAATGATTTTAAAAGTTGATAACAAAAAATTTTTAAAAAAAAAGGTTTTTTTTATTCTTTTTAAAAAAATTTTAAAAAAAACTTGCTTTTAAAAAAATTTTTTTTTCCTTAAGTTTATATTTAACTGATATTATAAATTTTTTCTAAGCAGCCAAACCCTTTTGCAATATGTTCCAATTTTAAAAATTAGAGGGAAAAAGGAAAAAAAAAACATAATAATTATCCCATTACCCTTTAATTTTTTTTTTTAAAAAATAACTTTTACAAAATTTAATACTTATTTTATTAATTTGTACGATTTATAATTAAGATCAATTTTTTTGTAGCTTTTGCGTCAAAGTGCCCTTATTATTGATTCAGTAAAATTTTTTAATGTATGGGGGGATAAAAATTGTTTTATTGAAAAGGGGGGCCAGTAGTGGGAAAATTTGAGAAGCAAATGCCCTTTAAAAGGAAAATTCAGCAAAAAGATTTTTTCTTCCCAAAATTTGTCAAAAGTTTGGTGATTCTTTAAGCGAAACAATTCACAAGTTTCATCGAGCGTTTGGAGGAGACAAAATGGGGGTTACCTAAAAACATTTAACAGTTGACTCAAAAAAAGCTGTACATTCATGGAGAGGGACCAATATTCTGGAAGGTCACGAACCACTTGAAATGCAACTGTTGTTGAGAGGAAGAAAAAATGGGTAAAAGAAGAGTGTTGTGTGGATGAAAGATTGTGTGTGGGGAAAAGGTCTTTCTAAGTAAAGGGATTCACACATGTAATTTTTAACTTTGATTTAAACACACTGCGAAATTTGTTCTTAAGCTGCTACGAGGGGAAGAGAAAATTTTTCTTTGGTTTGCAACCCCCTCCCCTTGCTTTAAACTGCCAAAATTAATTCAGTGTTTCTAAACAGCGTGATAATTGGAAATATGTTATTGGCGTTTATTATATTAAGCAATTTGTGAGGAGATAGTCTCATATACATATATAGATACATTTGATACCTACGAATTCTAATAGTATATACATTTACACTCTTAGGGGCTGAATTGGCGTTTCTCAAACTGTGGGGCACGCTCCCCCTAGGGGGCGTGATAACTCTACAGGGGGGCGTGAAGGTATTAAAAAGTCGAAAACAAAAGATTATTTAAAAAAAATTATTAATTTGCTGAAAGTAAACAAACAAAATACATTCTGCCTAATAAAAAAATAAAATACACATTTATACTAATATAATACACTTATAAATGTATCAGTACTTCCCAATGTATTTTATAAATAATTGCACAATTTTATGTTAAGAGCAAGTTTAATAATTACCAGGGATTCCATGGGCTTGTCATTTATAAAATTATATACAAAAATTAACACTTGTCTTGATAATTTGTACGGTTTATAATTAATCCCTTAACTGCCGATATTAAAAGTTATACGATTCAATCCCCAATGCCACTGTTTTTTTACGCAGGCGCGCGTATAAGGTGTATTGGAGGAGGAAGGGGGATAAAAGAGGAATAAAGAAGCAAATCCTTTGAAATGCGTAAATCCTTCGCAAACACTGTCAAGTTAATTTTATTGCATTACAAAGCTTTCGAAATAATTCTATGGATAGAAGTTTACAGAAACGATCGTACTTCGGAAAGACGTATATATACGTCTGGACCAATTAATACATTGGTTGACCAAGACGTTTATATACGTCGGTGGGGAGAGGTTAAAGTCGTATTGTAGCTTTAGCATCAAAGCATAGTATAACCGAATTCAATACATTGTTATTGTATGGTGAAAGGGGGCGCGATGGAAATTATGACTGAAAATTGGGTCGCAAGAATCGAAAGTTTGAGAAGCACTGGGCTAAATATTAGTCAACGTATATGTCGATGGATTTGTCACTCAAGCACTGTGAAGTGTTTGCAAGATAAATAAAATTCCTTTGTAATAAAATTCATTGAGCTTAAGATAAATTTCAGGACTATGGGTTATAGAGTCTATTAGTTGAGATGTGAAAAAATCTGGCAAATTGAGATCGTCGTTTGAGGATAGATTTCAGAAAAGGTAGGGATCAGTATATATTCGCCGTTTTGTTGAACATGCGCAAAATGCGTGAGGAATTTTTCTTTAAGCTGGGCAAAGTCTTAAATGAAAACCTAAAATTTTTTGCAGGTAAAAGTTCATCGAATGGTGTCAACAGAAGAAGTTTTTTCTACATGAATAAACGTGGAATCCAAAATGTAACAGAGGGAAAAATACAGGTAAAACATGTTTTAGTTCGATTGAAGTACTTAGGCTATGAATATTTGAAATGGTACGTTTATGAACCATCTGCTGGAACAAAAACGAGAAAATAGAGTAGAAAGATTGTGCGTTGTATCACGTTCACAGTTTGGTGAGTCATTCTACCTCATTTACCTTGGAATTCCGCCAAATGCCCAGTATCCATGCATTTTCTCTTCCATTCTTCATTTTACCAAATTTTATATTACCAATCTCACCAATCCCATCTTTTCCACCATTATTCGCACATTAATTAAACGAATATTCTTTCACCATTCAGGCATTTAAAACGAGATGGTATTGTCAGAGTCATGCTGTGTGTATAAAGTTATTAAATTACTCATTTGTGACATGATGATGTAATATTTTGAAAAGCCAAGTAATGTTTTATGGTGGCAAGAAATACTTCGATGATGAAAAAGGTAATAGTTTCAAAACGAATGCATTTATTACTCAGAAATCATGGCATATTTTACAGACAAGACATTATCAAGTAAATATACTTTTCAATAATGGAGTAAACCTTGTTTCAACAAAGGTGGCATACATTAATAAGAATTTGTACAAAATGGTCAAATAAAAAACACTAGCTATAAAAAATGGTTTTTTTAAATGCACTCATATATGAAAAAAATATTATGAGAACAAAGAAATTACGTACTTATATCCACATCATTCACTCAGAATCAGTACACGCAATTTGGTCATACTTTCTTTTATGACCTTTGCTAAAAATAAACAAATAAATGAATGTATGTATACAATATAATCCATAAACGCTTTGGGAATACCATTTTAAAACATCGATTGGCATTGTTTGCCTGATTAAACAGTACTCAATGCCACAACAAGTAAACCTCAAATCACCACTGTTGTAACTTTCGAGGAGTTGCTCACTTGGAAACATCTCATTGGCAGGGAGGTTAATTATTAGCATGAGCGGTTCATAAAGGGGATCAGTCTTTATAGATTCTTTTAACTCAGATGAGCTGAGAGACCAGAATTGTTTCAAGAGATAAATGTAGTTGAAATCTTTCCGGCGTAACATAATTCGTTCGTATATGATTAATCTTAACATTTCACCAAAATATTTTGGTTCAAAATACGGCAGCAATTGTTCTGCAGCGCTTAAGAATTCACATTGTAAGGGCCAGTCTAAGAAAAACAGCTGCAGAATTTTAAAATAACAAAATTTAAAAGTTCTTTTTCTTTCGTCGTCTCGCATATGTGACATATAGAATAAAAAATCTTCGTACTGTATGCGTTCCTTCCACAATAAATAGCTTAGAAATACACACTTTTTATCAGAGCTCAAAGTGATAAAATATTTCTGCCACTTTAAGTAGTCATATTCGACATTTCCAACAGGCGCAGTCAATCCGTTCGGAAGTTCAATTCTTCTCTGAGCTAAATTTGAATACTTCTGAACAATCTCGTGAGGCACCTTTTCTCCAATATGCATTTTATCCATTAAACCATAAAGTAGGGCTAAAAAGTAACGATCTTCGATTTCTAACTTTTCATTCATTATTAATGTACTAGCAGTTCTCATGCGATCTATTTTCCCATGCGAATTCCACTGAAAATCGTACTGGGCACTGAATGCAATTTCTGGGGATATTCGCCAATCTTCTGTATGGATACTTGATCCATTTGTCTAACTCAATACTGACTGAACGAACCACGTCGAGAAGCTCATGCTGTAAAACCTTTGGCAATGAGGATATCCTTTCTTCGACGAGTTCTTCCCATCTTGAAAAAGGCAGAACATTCTTTCCCGTTACACAGTCATCAGGTTCAGAAGCACTAATTCTTCGCATATGACGTAAATAGTCAAATTTTGAAGGTAACTTTTCTATCATATAGTCTTTCCACATCCAAGTTTCTTCCACTGGACTTTTCACACCCAGATATAAGTGGATTTCTTTGCTTGGAAAAACGAATGAGGCGTAGCCATAATCTTTCACGAAGTCCAGGATTTTTTGATCACGGCTCACAGTTATGGCTAACTTAGTCATTGCCATCTGACGAAGGGATAGTACATTAAAACGATCTAAAAAAGCCATTGTGACTCAAATCTCTTGTTTACAGGGCTCCTACATTAAAATAAAAACATTAGTTAAATGAATACGTAACTGATTTAATGCAGAAATATAATATAAATTACAAGAATACATGGCAATATATAATTTAAAACGGAGATCGACCAAAATAAATTTTACATTATAAATTCTTATGTGCAAATATTGTTAATATTTACAATGATACCTATCTAAAACAGTAATTAATTCCTTCCTCAGTGGTATTAGGGTTTGCAATCCTGTATTATATTTTCAATCCCGTGATTTCGGGAATGCATTATCCAAATCCTAAGATTTAGATTGGACTATTTATTAAAAATACTTACACATTTGCATAGTTGAAACTGCATAATAAAACTGAAAATAGAGTTAAAAATTGGTTTAATATTAATTTTTTTAAACAAATAACAACAAACTTAATTTATCATAAAAAACAAAAATAGTAAATAATGAAATTTAAAAAAAACCATTTCTTCATTTTTTGTGTTTCTGTAAATAAGCTTTTAAAAAACACAGCTTGTCCAGTGTTTCATCGTTCAAATGGCTTATTATTTTCCTGCTGAAGAAAATGCTCGTTCGGATTCTAAACTAATAGGTGTTATCGTTATTAAATAGGAATATGCTCTTTTCAGGTAGTTACAACGCCTCCCTCAATTTTCAAAAAAGAGACATTTCTTTTTGAATTCTTGATGATAGTGTCTCAAATCTAATATACTGCATTGGTGCATATACCTCTTTGATAAATTTACCTAGTTCTGCTACACTTAACCCGCGATCACTCGCGCGGGGTGTTCTGTACACCCCAACAACAAGAAAATCCTCCCAGAATTCTAAAAAGAATGCGCAGAATCACGATTTTTTCTGTAGCTGCACATTTTAGGACATTGAACCTTCAGGCTTGATGCAATCCCTCTTTCTCGAACGATTGGAATGTAATGACCTTCAAAAGTTTATCTGGGGGGCTGAGAACTCCCGCGAGAAGTTGAGCATTTGTATACAGTCTGCTCTGAATGTTTGAAAATGATTAAAATATTATTTTTCTACTTTCTGCTATTATCTCAATTATTATAAAGTATATTTATTACTGGTATATACGTTTTACTGGTTTATGAAAAAATATAAAATTATGTGTTTTAAAATGAAAATTTTGTATGTTAAGTTTAAATTAATGTGTTAGTCTCATTTGTATGCAATAAATTTAATAATTTTATTTGTATAATACAAAAAGCATCTTGTACTTTATAAACATGTATCACAATAACTTAATTTTATCTTCATAATTAAATACACGTGTTAAAAGTTTGGGGTGTTCTCTACACCCCGCGAGTAACGACGGTAGCAAAAACAGGCGCGAGTGACCGCGAGTTAATAGTTTTTGTGTATAAATTGATCTAGTTATTGATTCAGAACACAATCAATTTCAAGTGTTACCTTATTTGAAATATAGAAAATCCAGTTGCATGAGCTTTTAGTAATCCAATGGGATTCTTTCAAGTAGGTCCACTATTAATTAATGGTATTTAACTGAAGAGGGAACTGTCAGAAAATCTATTCTTGATATGTTGCTTAAATTATTTTGTAAGTATGGCAGTGAGCTACTTAGATTTCTGCAAAGTTCTACCCTATGTAAAATGAGAGCTGCATATATTTTTTTACTTATAGCACAAAAAAAGTCTAGGTACATATTTCATATACAAAATAAAAATTTTCTAACAATTAAATTCTTAGAATATTTTGATGAGAAAAAAATTTAAAACAAAAATTAAACCCGGGATTAGGTTTTTTTAATCCCGCCCGGGATTGGAATAAACACCGGAATTTCGGGATCCCAGGGCTGCAAAGTCTACTTAAAATGGCACAAAAAAAATTAAATTATACATATACATTTCCCAATGGTAAATCATTTTATTTTTCTATTGTTATTTTATATGTATTGTAACTCCAATACATATAAACAGAATATATATATATATTAATTTCACATAAAATTAAAGATTGCCATGCTTTGCATATTATAAAGGACATTCACACAAATTTTTGAAACATAAACATAACATAAAAGTTAATGTAAATAAAGATTATCAAATAGAATATTGTACACTTTTATATATGAATAAATCATATGATAATATTAATTTTTCTGGCATTTTTAAAAAACGCATGTCATTTTTCCCAATACAAAATATTACTATTAAAAAAGCTTTTAAATACAATAAAAAAATAGGTAGATCAATTTTTAATTATAATGTGCCTATAAAGCAAGAAAACTTAATATGTAAATGTAATGAATTTAAAGAATTCAAAGATACACATCACAAGCATGTTGTTACTGGTGATCTCAATATTGTAAAAGACAATAATCTTAGAAACATAATGAATAAAGGTACTAGTTTTAGATTAATGATTTCAAAAAAAATATAAAAATCAGTTATATAATGATATTGAGCAATTTATATATACAAAATAGCTATTAAATATAGTATGCCTATAGAGGCATTCACAGAATTCAAAGGTAATATTGCACAGCAGCTTAATAAATATAACTTTGGTACAGATAATAAAAATCTTTTTTAATAATATTAAAAATCAGATTAAAAAATTACAAAATAAATTCATTATAGTTTATGTTGAATGAGTGCCAGGAAATTTTGCCTTCATATGTAAATACTATAATAATTTAATGATCAACAGATATTTTGATAATAATACAGCTTTTATTAAGTCATCAGTTTATGGTAGAGAAATAAATAATCGAATTTTGGCTTTTCATACACAAGAATTCAAATTAATAATAATTTTAAATTTCCACATATATTTCTTACTCCCAAATTTCATAAAGACCCAGTCAAATTTATGACAGTTACAAATGGATTTAAGGGGGACTAACAAATGCACTGACATAGTTAGGGTACTTTTGCACGATGAAATCGCATTATTCAGGCGTAAAACTTTTGTTGAGAAAATAAATTACTCATATAAATCCGCCTTTTAAGGTAGAAATGTCAGAAATAGTCTAGAAAATTTTAAAATTAAGAAAAATACATATATCCTTGCTTCCAGAATTTTCTGACGCCATATTTGGCAAGCTTTATTACAAAATCTGCAGATGGCGCCATGTGTATGCAATCTACGTACAAAATTTTTAAAACGTTACTTTAGAATAAAATTACCACATAAACTGCTTAAATACACATTAATAATACTATATTTTATGAAAAAGAATATTTTGCTACACGAATAATGACTTGAATCACTTCAGAAACACTAATTCTGCTTTTTTCATGAAAAAGGGGGTGGGTTAAAAATAAAGTAACTCTAGAACTACGTCAAGAAACCACTCCCCATGACATCTTTTGGAAAAGGCAACGGTCAAGTGACCTTGAGATCAGCTGACTGTTAGTCTTTGCTTAAATTTTAGAATGACCGGTAGAAAGGGAATCGTTTGAACAGGACAGCTATGGGGGACTCTATTTTAGCACTGTTAGTGGGGTGACTCTGGGGAACAGTGGTCTTCAAACTTTTTCTATACTCACAGAGCTTCAAGAACAGGGGTGGCCAACTTTTTCGAGAAGAGTACCACGATTTGATAAAAAATAATTACGAGTGCCGTTTTCAACATTTCCACCAAACAAATATAGAAAAAAAAAAATTACTTATAGGCTTATTATGCAATTTTTAAGCAAATAGCACATTTTTTTAATGCAAGTAATTTAAAAATAAGATGAGGTGCAAATTTAGGTTTTATTGTTAATAAACTTTTTACAGGTTCAATTCAGTTAAGTTCGGTACAAAATAAAAACGAGTAATTTGAAACATTTAATTTTAAATAATTATTAAACAGTTAGTATTTACTTAATGTGGCTTTTGTGTGTGTGTGAATTACTCTTTTTTTTTTTTACCAAGTCATCTGTATAAAGATTAACTTTTGCAGATGCTAACAAAATTAGGTTATTATAGGTGCACATCAGCTAGCTGTATGAATAATATTTATATTATGTTCATAGCAGAAAACGTTTATTCACACAAACATATTTTGATCCAAATTTTGAGACTTTTGTCTGAGACAACCCACTTCAATAAAATTGTAGAAAATTATTTATTATTATGCATTCAATTTCTTTTAATTTTTCAGTATGTCTTTGCGTGCCCCCGTTACAGCTGCACCGTGCCACCACTGTCCTAGAACTAGATGGTCTTTTTGTGAAGCCCCTAAAACTAGAAAGTATTTTTGTCGAACCCTATTCCACACACACTTTTTTGTAAAGGCAATTTAAAAAAAAGTATTGCATCGATTATTAAAAATTTAATCTACTTTTAATATAATTTATTAATTAATAATATTAATCTGTGATCAGGTTTCACCCACCCATTCATTATGTTTAGTAACTAGAATATGTAGGGGAGACCTGTGTACCTAGGGGGCCACCCCATTTTATTTGAATAATATTTAGTTCTAAGTTTTATAACTCAGTTGGGTGAGTGACAACACCAATTCCTACTTTGGCATTCATTTTGAAGCTTTGCAAAAGAAAGCTGTGGCAAGTTATAAATGAAAAACAGTTTTACATGGTCTAAAGTAAAATTTTGCAGTTCATTTCTTTTTATTGTTGTACAATGCTAAGTCAAATATTTTTCTTTGAATTCTAGTACATAATTTTTTTTTGTGACTTTAAATACTAAATTAGATTTTAAATAAATCCCTTTTCCATCTGGATTTTTCTGCAGAAGACATTTTGTATGAAATTACCTAGTCTTGTACCTAGGGCCATGGCCCTAGGTACAATTGCAATTAATATTCTTTATTATTTCATTAAAAAAAGTTTTTATAATATAAGGAGAAAAGTGGCCTTAATTATCTGAACCATTTTGATTTAGTCAATTTTTTATAATTGGATGTTATTTAAATGAGAGTGTATATTTTCTGAAACTTTCAATATGCTTGATTTATTAAAAATATGTTTGGTAACATTATTATTATTTTGTTTACACAAACATAAAAATTCATTTAATAAAAAAATTCTTTATAATTGTAAAAACAGAAGCATAATTCTAAATAATTTCTAATAAACATAATTCTCGAAGTAAATCCAACAAAGGTGGCCGAAAACCAGGGAGAGGTAGAATCTTGACTGACACTCCATAAAATGAAGGAATCAAAAATATCATGTTATTAAAATTGCCAAAAAAAAAAGAAAAGAAAAAAAACTTGTGAAAAAACCTGAGTTTCAAATTAAGGCAACTTCATCCAAAGAATTATCAGATATTGAAGATTCTCATTCCACTGATGATGCAAATTCTACAATAGCTGATGTAAGAAATACTACTGAAGGGGGATTTTTGTTTAACAAAAATACAAGGCAAAAATTAACATTTTTATGTAGCAGAAATAATAGATGTTAAAGAACACTATAGTGTTAAATTTCTGAAGAATATTGCTCGTTCAAATAAGTTTTTTTATGATAAAGAAGAAACTTATGAAATTGACAACAGAAATATTGTGTTCAAATTGCCCAAACCACAATCTGTTGGTGCTTCAGAGCGACAATGTATACAGCTCACTTTTGTAACAGTTTTTTAAATTATAATGTTTAATGAAAATACGTGTAATTCATTTATAATTTGGCTCATTGCAAATTAAATAGTTGCATGATAAACCAATATGTTAGCTAATATTGATTCTTTTATTAAATTCATGTGTATATGCTTGTTTTCTATTGATTGCAGAGCAAAACCTAAGTTCCAGGGAAAGGCCCTAGGTGCATCAGCTGCTGGCCCTAGGTACAATGACATCATTGTACATAGGGCCATTTGATTTTTTTAAAAACCTTTTTTATTTCACAGAATTTATAATTTTAAGTACTTATATTAACTCCTATTGGATGGTAGTTAGAATAATGATGAATGCGTATCAGTTTCACATTTTTAAAGAGGCCAGGGGCTCTGTTTTTGTGTATTGAAAAAAAGTGGCCCTAGGTACACAGGTCTCCCCTACTTGATTTTTTCACACAAACCGTCGAAGTCTAAGCCCATTGAAATTAACTGTAATCGCATTACATATTCTGAGCTTAATTTATTCCTATACTTTTTGTAGCACTTATGCCAAAATATTTTTCACTTGTACGATTGTTCTGAATGGGATTAAAATGTTTAGAGGAATTGAGGTATTTTATGAATTTGCAACAAAAAGATTTAGGAGCTTTTCTTGCTTAAATTTAAAGTTTGACATCAAATCTGTTGAAAGGTCGATAAGTCGTTACCTCCTATTGTAGGTGTTTTTCCAACAAATGTCAAAAAGTGCACTTTCCATTAGAAAACTATTTAGTTTTGCAAGACATTGTACTAACGAGTAAACAATTATCTTGTGGAACCCGGGAGTGTAAACAATAAAATTTTTACAATCTATTAGGTAATATAAAAATAATAAAACACATTTTAATATCTTTTATTATATTATAATACAAGTTTAAAAAGTATTGCAAAATAAAGTTATTATGTTGAAATAAAATTTTCAGTTTCTTAATGACAGGAATGAGCTTTAAATTCTTGTGGGGATGCAAACTTCATATAGAGAACGTGAATCCATTTTGCATACACATTTATAATTCTTTTTCCGATTTATTTATTGTGACTCGTGGAACACAGTTTGAAGACCACTGTCGTGGTATGTATACTCTTAGTGGGTGAAAAAACCCCGGAATTGTCATCTGATGTTTAACGTTACTCTACAAAGCAACAAGAGGGCTATTGATCACAAACCTCGTAATTTTGAACCATGGTCAAGCAACGTGAACGACACTTGAGCTGGCACTCCCCTCTTTTAACGACCCCACCACACCAACGGTAGGACGTTTCAGCTCTCGACAGATTTAGCGTCCATCGCTGCCCTACACGGCGGGTCTTTAGTGGTACTGGGCTCGCACTCGTGACAAGGCCAGCCACGATCCGATACCTATACCACTCGGCTACCACGGTCACAAAAGAGTGTTGTAGATTTCGATAAAGCAGTGCTTCTCAAACTTTCAATATTTGCGATCTAATTTTCATCGCAGACCCCTTCGTACAATGTATTGAATGTAATTATAATGTATTTTGATGGTAAAACCACAATACAATACGACTTTAACCATAAACCGTACTAATTATCAAGATAAACTAAGTCTTGTATATGACAAGCCCAGGGGAGTCACTAGTAATTACTAAACTTGTTTTTAATTGAATATTGATAAATTAATTATTAAATACTTTGTGCAGTTTTGATACATTTATAAGTAGTGTGTATTACATCAGTGTGAAAGTGTACTTCATTTGTTTCTTATTTAAGAATGTATTTCACACACACACTTTATATAATTATTTTAAATTGTAAATTATTTTATTAAATTGATAATTATTTTAAATCTTTTATTTTCGATTTTTCGCGATATGCTCGCCCCCTCCCAAAGTAGGGTTACCACACCCTCCTGGGGGGAAGGGCGCCCTACAGTTTGAGAGATACAGCGATAAAGATTTTATTTCGAGTTTTGAGAACACAACTTAATAACAATAAACATGAAACAAAATATGATTTGAGGAAGAAAAGCCAAGCGATTTACATAATAATTCCGACGATAGCGAAATGAAGATTTGATAATTTAGGTATAAAAATGAAAGAGAATAATTGCTTTGTTAATAAATACTAGGTGTTATACTTTCTCCAAAATTTTAATTTTTTCTCTTTTTTTCCACCCTCCTAAATCTCTTGCGCCTAGCTCGCCTAAGCGGGCTTGATAAAGAGAGAAATTTGTGAGAATAATCGGTTCTTTCAAGGAAATGGCTTTTAACTCATACTTTTACTACTGAAGCCTGTTAGAAAAATTATTTTATGGGAGCAAAGCAATTTTATTTATTTATTTTGTTATCCCAAACAATCAGTTTCGGTCACTTCATATTTTTTGATTCCAATCATTTGAATTGATTTATATAAGAGTTACTATGTTAATTAAATATCTTTTTCAATAACCGCACAATTAATAAAAATTTTGCACAATTATTAATAACATAAAAATACAACTTTTAATAAGGGTTGAGTGAGGGAATATTAACGTCGTACTTTTTCGTTAATCAAGGACTTTTGGCAACCGATCTCCTAATTATGAACCATAATCAAGTGACGAGGACGACACCTGAGCTACCCCCCTTACTAACTTCCACACCACACCCACTGGAGGAGGTTTGAACATAGACATGTGGCAGCGGTAGTCGAGTGGTTAAGGTATCGGATCGTGGATGGCCTTGTCACGAGTTCGAGCCCAGTACCACTAAAGACTCGCCGAGTATGGGAGCGATGCACGTTAAATTAGTCGAGAGCTCAAACGTCCTCCCGTTGGTGTGGTGAGGTAGTTAGGAGAGAGGGGGTGCCAGCTCAGGTGTCTTCCAAGTCACTTGACCATTTTAAACAACATAAACTGAAGACCAAAAAAGTATCTGGTGTCTCCCTCTTGGTACCTCCACAATGAAGGGGGAGGGATAGAATCCCAATCTGTGGTTTTTACGACTGCTTGACCTCCGTGTGCCCTTCTTCACTGTTCAGACGAAAATTGCTCATCGTACATTATGCAAGAAAAAACTTGTGCATTCTAGCTGTTATTGTGTTTCCTTTAGCTGTTTGAAAGTAATTTCTACTCCTCCCAAAGAATTTTTTTTTTCTTCTTTTTTGTCATCCCAAAGAATCAGCTCATTGGCTTCTACATATTTTTAAAATCCAATTATTTGTATTGATTTATAAAAGAGTTACTATGTTAATTAAATATCTTCAATGAAGGTACAATTCAAAAATTATTAGTAACATAAAAATACATATACTAATAAAAGCCGAAATCTGCTTATAACAAAGTGTTGTTTTATACATCAGTATATAATTTCATTAATTCAAGTGATTATATACATTTATTGAACGTATGTAATACATATGTATATACATACTACGTTATTTTATTTAAAAGACCAATTTTAAAAATGAAACTTTTTAAATAATTAAAAAGTTTAATAAATAAAGTTTAAGTTAATAATTAAGTCCTTTTTCTTAGACATGATCCATAAAAAGATAATTACATACTTATCAAAAAAATTAAACCTTTATCACAGAACAGCTAACCATGAATTGCAGTACCAGTAGTGTCAAAGTGATGTATGACAATTAGACTTATTCTATGCTGCATATGTAAAGTAAAATTCAAGTTTTGATTCATACAGCTATTGATTTTTAGTAACAATAATAATGATTTATTTTATTAATACCATTACATTGCAGTCAGAGATTAGCTCCTATATGATATAATTATATGTTAAAACGATTTTTGTCTCATAGAAAATTACAAGCTATTTTACAACCTTTCATTTGGAAAAAAACGCATTAAAAAAATTTGAGATTTACAGACATTTTTTGTTTCTGGTTTATGCCTTTTCAAATTTTTATATGTGTTTTCTGATTTTCGTTTTGGAAGATATGAAAGGGTTTTCTATTCAAGATAATTTTGAAATTTTTTGAAGATACTTATATATATATATATATGTTCCATAAAAGTTTTATATAAATTTAGATATGAGAACTCTAGCTAGTTTTTTTAAAACGTTTAAGTTAATATTTTAAAAATGTTCACATTTCTTCCAGGTTTTCAAATTTAATGATATTTATGCTTTTTCTCGGATTATCTGTAAGAACAATTATTAAAATTCAACAAGGAAACAGGTTTTCAATTCCATACCAACTTAAGGAAGTGTAATAAAAAGGAAGCTTAATTTGGAAATTAATTCGAAGAATATAATATAGTCGGCTCTCCATTTTGCGAACTTTTTCCTGGAACCAAGAACATTTTATGATTTTCTTCCTCAAATAACCTGTATAAATAGCTAAATGCATTTTCCATTTATCGAACTTTCTCTCTTGGAATTCGATTTTTTTTCTCTCTGTTTTTCTAGACCCACATGTGATGTAATGAGCAAGTAAAATCATTTGAAATGATTAGACTTGAATTGTGTGAAAAAAAATACGCCTGATGAGGTATTTCGTGCACTGCAAAGATGCGAGGAATGAGAGAAAACATTTTTTTTTTTAAACCGAAAAACTCAAACAAAATTAATAGACTTAACCGGTAGTTAAATTGAAGGACACGCATTCTTAAAATTACTGGTCATAAAATATGAATGTTTAAAATTACTTGTAAGCTTAAAATTGGAAAATGTTATTGAAATTCGCGTTAATCATAATACAAAAGTACTTTTTTGAAGTTGGAAATACTGAGTATTTCTTGACAAAGTTGTTTTTCCCCTGCTTTCCTAGCCGAATTCTTTTTGATAGGTAAGATATGTAAAATAAATAGATATTAACCCTTTCAAAAAAGATGTGTGAACAATAAATTTTATAATAATGTATAGTTATGTGAATTTAAAATTTATTTTAAGTGGTTTTTTAAAATATATTGAAAAAATAAATCATTTTCACGAAATTTTCCAAACAACGAACTTTTTTTTAGGTTTAGTGACGACTGTAATTTAGTGGGAAAATTTTTTTTCATATTTTCATGCGTATCGGAAATAATAACATTAATTTGTAAAACAAGAAATAGATGTGTTTGAAAACAAATTATACAAACTATTTGTGAAAAATACTCTAGTTTATTTTCTTAGAAAAGTAACTTTTCTTGTGAAAGACTCAAATTGAAAATGATTATTTCTGATGAGTATTCTTTCATAGCAATTTCAAATACAATTTGTATCTAAGATATGAGCAGAAAGAAATTTATTACATATCTATCGAACAAAAAAAATTGAATTAAATACGCTAATACAAATAAAAAAGATATCTGCACAAAAATAAAACTGGAGGTCTATCAAATCCTTCCACCAAAATTAAAACTCTTTTTAAATTCCCTCTTTATTCTTTAAACCCATGAGCAATGTTTATGATGCCTAAGAAAATGTAAAACGTACTTGTTCATTCACTTGTGGATATCCCAAAAAAATTTGACGGATTTAAAAAAAGACTCGCATCTATTTCCGTGGCAATTAAAAAGACAGCACTTACAAAAAAAAACACTGCACCCGTTGTTCTCACCATTTGATTATGGTTTTGAATAGTTTGTTTTTTTTCCCGAACTGCGCTGCGTTAAACCGACTATATCTTCAATCACTTCAACCCACACCCCGTTGCTATAGTAACGACGGGTTATCTTTACAACTTTATCGCTTTGCGTCATCCGATTGCAAACAACGCCATCTGTTGAATAAAAAGGGTTTTCGAAAATAGGCGGTTGGCCTTAACACATTTTCATAAAACAGGCAAAATTCTCCACGAAATAATGATACAAAAAATAATCTTAAACCACAGCCATACTTAAAAATAGTAAATACTTATTGAAAAAATAAAAGAAAAAAAAGATTTATTAGTTATAGTTTTAGATTTTGAAGATTTTTTTAATTTTATTAATATTGATCATATGTTAATATACTTGTAAATTTACATAAAGATAATTTTTTAATAATGAAATTATGATAGTTTGATTTTTCCCCTACTTAGGTTAGTATTTAAAAAAAATATATATATCATAAGGGTCACTATTATCTGTAGATTAATTTTTGACAAGGGCCCCGAGCAATTGTCTTGCAAATTTATACTTACATTATTTTGAAAGCAGTTACATTAAAATTCTAAATATTATATTTATCGTTATATAGATGACAATCATTTTTGGCTACAAGTCAATTTTATACCCAACACTAATTTTTTTTCCACAATACCTTAATTTAATACAGACAAATAGTAAAAAATGAAAAAAATTTTCTTGACATACATATCAAATTTAGATAATGTAATAGTTTCTAAAATTTATGATAAAAGGAAAAATTTAATTTCAATATTATAAAGTACCCCATTGGAGAGTAATGTCATGTTTCTATATTCAGAAATATTGTTATTAATTACTGTGTACCCCCGCCCGCGTTGCTGTGGGTCAGTTTGAGAAAAAAAACATGTTTTTAGTATATTTAAACATTTGTATTGGGAAATAGATTTTTTTTTAAAAAAATGTATAAATATATTTACACAAAACTTTCCTTTAAATGATATCATTTGAATTTGTAAACCAAACACTTTGATTATTACAGCACTTTTGTCCTTATGCTATGAACCTAAATTTATTTACATTGTCTTTATAATGGAACTTCAAGTTGGAAGATAAATTTTAAATGGCTCCCCCAGATTAATTGAGGGCAATGGGTTGTTTTACAGAGCTTATGGATACTTCTGTTAAATCAGGGTATGTTCACAAATGCATACTAAAAATTTTCTTGGGAAAAAAGAATTGATTTTTTGATATTTATAGGAAATGTTTTGATTCAGCAGTATATCTGACAGGCAAAATTTTTCTCTGGTGGTTCTCCCAAATAGGGAGTTTAATTTTTTTAGCGGACAAAACATTCCTTTTTTTCCCTTAAATTTCAGGCATTGCAATCGGATACACTTTATTCATTGTGCTGGGTGGGAAACATGCTGGCTCAACCTATAATCTTCCACTGGGTTAAAATTTGGAAAAAAAGGTGCTGTTATTGTGTAATTGCTCCCCAACAAAGTCATTTTGGACGATGTGCTGTTTCTGGTATGACATCATTCAGCCATTCAAAACCCCTATTGTTTTCCCTTTTCCCGAGAAAAAGAGAGATCTGATGTTGCAAAACATGAATCCCCAAAAAATTTTCTCAAATGTGCATCCTCAAGTCTGGCTGCATGTTACTCTGCTGCACCCCCCAGCATGTTTTTTGAGTCCTTCTTTGTCTTTTTTTCTCCTTTGCTGATGCCGGGCTCTTCCTCAGTTTGAAGTGCAATTACACCGTTGCACAAATTTTTTGCCTTCGGTTTTTGATGACTTAAGTTTGATTTCCTGCAAGGCTTTTTTTAAATTAGTAAAAGGTAAACGCCCGAAAAAAAAAGGAAAAAAAAAAACACATATTTAAATTTTCCCTAAACACAAAAAGGGAAAAAATCGGGAACAAAAAAGGAAAAAAAATAAAAATCTAATGAAATATTTAACTTTACCGCTTCATCAATTGACATGGCTCGGCCCCAAGCCCCGGGGAGGCTGAAATTTTTTTCAATGAATATACAAGGAAAATTCAAATATAAATACGGAATTTGCAAAATCTCGACAAAGTGTTGAAAATTTGATGGAAATTTTTACAATTACAATTAGATTAGCATTAGCAGTTTTTCCAACAAATTTAAGGGCCTATTTTTTAAAAATAGAGTGGGCTTATATCTAGACACAGATTTGCTTCTCATATGGACAATTACTGTAAAATCTGGCATATAAAAATGCACCTATACTTCAAGCTACAATTTTTTAATTTTTTAAATAGTTTTGCTTGAACCCCATTTTTTCCCCTTAAAAACTTTTGGGAAAGCAGCGCCCCAATGCTCTATATTTTGAAGTCCTTTATCGGGGGGTATTATTTCAAGTTTTTGAAAAAAAAAGAATACTTCTAGTAGTACCCAAACCCCTTTTGGTTGATAAGGAATGCCCTTTTTTTTTAAATAAGCAGTATTTTGATTAATGTAAAATTTGTCTAATTTCTTTAATCCCATCTCTTTTTTTTTAAAAAATTTTTTTTTTTAAAAGATATCATTTATAAAGGGGTGGAAATTTTTTGATTAAAAATGCACACTATATGCTGGATTTTTTCAGTATTTGTTTTTGGGTATTTAAATATTAGCATTACCCCAGCCGAATTGCCGCCTCCCAAAACACATCATTTTCCATCAAATCGTTTTTTTCCCTAAAAAAGTTAGAATCTTTGTTGTTTAGGTATTAAAAATGCGATAGACATGGCACCAATTTTTTTTAAGGGGGGATTCCAAAAACATAAGTACTGTTGTGTGTTTCAAAAGCAGCAGGGATTTAGGGGATCGTAGAAATTTTGAATGGGTTTCGGGGAAAAATTTGGGGCATTATTTATCTTTTATAAAGTTTAGTTAAAAAAAATGAGCAAAAAAAAACAAACATTATGGAACATGGATTTTTTCTTTACTAAAACTTTTTAGTAAACCACTTTTAACGAACCTCAAAATTTTCCCCCCTCCAAAATTTTAAAAATCATTTTAAACATTTGTAAATTGGTAGCAAAAAAACTTTTTGTCTGTTGATCATTGGTTTTTTTATTGCTTTTCATGAAGTTTATTTTCCCGGGTATGGAAACATAGATAAAGGCGTAAATATGGCTGTAGTGGTCAAACCTATTAGTTGTTCCAAAAAATGAAGTTATTTAGCGTGGTTCCCTGAAGTGATGAAGGTTTGAACATTTGCTGTTCTAGAGTAAGCACAAAAAGACAATTTTGATCTGCACAAAAAAACAAAAAACAACACAAAATATCTACCCAATATAAGCACTGTAAAAATTTCTCCTTTATCCTCAAAAAAGCCCTTTTAATTTTTTTTTTTAAACGGCACCCTCCTATGGAACAATGTTAATAATTTGAGATTCATAATATGGACAAAGAAACCATAATAACTTGGGTATCCTGTTAAATTACAAATGAAATCTGTTTAGAAAAAATTTTTTTTTATGTATATTTACACATATTTTTTTTTATAAAAAAAACATACTTCAAGAACAGCGGGAATTAGAAATGTGTTTTTTTTTTTTAAACCCGATTGAGCTACAGGATGATAAGATGAGTTTGTTGTTTTATGGGCCCAAAAGCCAGTTTTGGTTTATACTCGCCAAACATTCATAGGTCTGTGGTCTGGGCCGGGGGAAAAGGAGAAATTGGATGACAAGATGGAGGATGAAAATAGAGAAGGATCACTGGGGTACCCCAGGGGGGCTTTACACCCGTGTTTACCAAAAATAGTAAACCCATTGGAAAAAGGAAAAAAATCCCCCAGGGTTCCTTGGGGGTTGTGACACCCGTACCCACCTAAAGAAGGTGAGCCCCCTGAAGGGTTGAGCTACAGGAATGCAAGGCTGAGTACAGCTAGCTATAACAAATTTAAGCGTTAAAAAGCTATAAATAAATTAAAGTTCAACATTTTGATAAAATCAACAAAAACAGTTCCAAACAAAGGTACTATTACATTTATGTCAACCCTGATTTTGTATGTGTCATACACGGTGAATTGGCAACCATGTGCTTCCTTTCATATAATGTTGCCAATACGGTTTGGATATTATGTAAATACCAAAACGAACACAAAATATACATCAGAAAATCTTAACTTTCCCTGTTGTACTTTGCAGTAACACCAAATAATATTTTGAAATCACACAAAATAGATCCTTTGTGAGTCTAATGTTATTGCCCCAACTTTTAGAAATTTAAACCCTACTTAAAAAAAATTAAAGTCAAACAAAAAAATTATTTTTAATAGTTGTGGTTTTACCTTATTGAATGCATATTGCAGCATTTGGTGATGTCTTTTGATTTTAGGTAAATGGTCAACTAAAAAAATACAACATAAATACAAAAAAAAAAATTATATACTAATTTAATTTAGGATCACTGAAGAAAGATAAAATAGGTGAAGGATTTCAATCGGTATGCTACTTGTTTGTGGAAAGATTTTTAAATCACACCAAACAGATCTGTAGCATACAAAATTTAAATTTACACATAAAATTTATCGAAAAAATATCCCGAGCTTCAAAATAAATTCAAAAACGAAATACAATACTACCATTAATTGACATAAAAGGAACTAAACTATCTTTATTATTGAGAAAATATAATTTTAAAAAATGATTACAATCTTAAGACCACCTGCTTCCTCGACACATACTTCAGTCATCTGTCTGTTTTGCTTGTTTGCTCACACCTATTCCAATTACCTCTCACACTGGTTTTTCATAGTCAGTATGATGACCTAAGTTTGATTTTCTGCAAAGCAATTTTATGTACTGAAGCCAATTGACTGCACTTGTTTAAAACAAAAACATATGAAATTGCAAAACAGCTCTGAGAGAGTGACCTTTATCCAAATTCCTTTGGGGGCCCTTTTTCAGATATGAGTACCATGTTAGTGGGACCATAATAACTTGGAGTATTCTGTAAACAAATTACAAATGAAATCTGTTTAGAAATGTTTTTATATATATTTACACATATTTTTTTTATAAAAAAAATCATATCTTAAGTGCAAACGGGTAAAGATATTAGAAATGTGTTTTTCTTTTCTTTCTTTTTAACCAGACTGAGCCACAGGAATGCATGGCTGAGTTAAGCTAGCTATAACAAACTTAAATGTTAAAAGGCTATAAAAAAATTAAAGTTCAATATTTTGATAAAAACAAAACTAAAATTAACTTTGTAAAGATCAACAAAAACTGTTCCAAACAAAGGTACTATTGCAACTATGTCAACCCTGATTATGTATGTGTCGTACACAGTGAATTTCCAACTATTTGCTTCCTTTCTTATAATTTTGCCAACACATTTTCGATAATATATAAATATCACAGCAAACACAAAATATACATGAAGAAACTCTTAATTTTACCATTTGTATTTCAGAGTAATATCAAATAAAATGTTGAAATCAAACAAAATAGATCCTTTGTGAGTCTAATGTTATTGCCCCAACTTTTAGAAATTTCAACAACTACTCAGAGGAAAAATTCAGTCAGGAGCAAAAAAATATTATTGTGTACAAATAGGCATAGAATGGTTTTCCCTTAGTGAATGCATGTTGCAGCATTTGGTGATGTCTTTTTTTATTTTTTGGTAAATGATTTGGACTAAAAACAACGAAAAAATAAAAATTATATATTAATTAAGTTTAGGATCACTGTAAAATATGTGAAAGATTTCAATCAGTACAGTACTCCTTTGTGGAGAGATTTCGAAATCACACCAAACATAGCAAAATTAGTACTTAACATATAAAATTTATCCAAAAAATAAATATCCCGAGCTTAAAAATAAATTGAAAAACGAGATACAATACTAAAGTTAATTGACATAAAAATAACTGAACTTCAACAATGAATAGCATAATTTGAAAAATAATTACAATCCTACAAACCCAAAAAGCTCCCCTCAACGCATTATTAGAGCCATTTGTTTAGCTTATTTGCTGATCAAATTTGACGTGGAATTACACCTCTTACTGCTTTTGCATGGTCAGTATGATGACCTACGTTCGATTTTTTGCAAAGCAATTTTATGTACTGAAACCGATTGACTGCACTTAAAAAGGTTAAAACAAAAACATGAAATTACAAAACAGCTTTGAGTGGGCCTTGCATCTAAATTACTTTGGATAAAATAAGCGAAAAATTTCAATGGGTTAAGCTACTCCCCTTTTGGAATCCGCGGCCAGCTTGAGTATCATCAAAACTGTAACTATTTGGCAGAAAAATTAGTAGAAAGTGTAGTATAAGTAGGTCAAATATAATCTTCATCTTCTCTTAATAAAGAAATATATTTAGCTTAAATTATATAAGAAACCCGATGAAAAAAATCAGCAAAATCGTAAACATCCTGATAATACTATCAATTGTTGCCAAACCTACAAAACAAAATTTGAATTGTTAAAAGAAAATTTTTAGAAAAATTGATTTATTAGAAAATAATCCTAATTAAGTATCAAAGAACAAAAAATGTATAAATATGACAATCAACAAACATAACTATAGCAAAAATATGTATTAATCACGAAAAAACTGCTTATAAAGTATAAATTTTCGCATTCAGAGAGAATCGTGACATCATATGATTATAACACCCAAAAAAAATTTAAAAGTTAAATTTTAAAAAAATTTTGAAATTATGAAGCATAAGAACCCGTCCGGAATCATATGCAACATTATGTCAAAGTTTCAGAGGAAATGGTCAAGTACTTTCAGAGATTAGCGGCTTTGAACAAACACACATTACATTTTTATTTATATAGATATACAACGCAATAAATTTCTGGTGTCAAAAAAATCAGAAATAATAAATAACTATAAACATTTTACTAAATATTGCTTAAATCAGAAATACCTAATTAATTTTATTAATAGTTATATGAATAAAGCTATTCAAAATAGTAAGGACTAAAAATTCTTAGATTAATAATAGTTTATTTCTATAAATTTACATATTTCATAGTTATAGTTACCTCCATATTCTAATATTAGATAAAATTACTTATTATTATTAAATTCATATATACTCTAGTGTCTCACTAAGTTATGGTAATTTGTAACTCTCTTATTAATTTTTATTTCTATTCTTATTATACTTTTGTTAAGTGCTACATTTCAGCCATTCACATGCTTTGAATCTGCATTAGGGTCCAGAAACTGGCAATAACTTATTTAATGCACTTGGATTTAGCGCGGGATCAGCATTTTTAAGTGCAATTTTTAGGTAAGTTACCTCTATCTTTTAATGGATTTAAATATTCCTATCCATTACTTTCAATAGGTTTTTGCTCAGTATTATATACATAAAGGGAGAAGGTTGGCTGGCCAAAAAACATGTTCAACCCCACTTTTATATAATTATTTTACATATTAGCTGTCCTAAGAGCAATGTTTATAATACTGCAGCATCCATTTTATAATTTTAATCTCGGTTGCTCTTGTGTCCTTCATTGTGTGATTTTCCTACTGTCTATGTGTTTTTCGAATATGATTGTTGGATGTTTATCTCTTGTTTGTAGAGAATAAGACTATATATATATATTTTGCTCAGTGTTATTTACATAAAGGGGGAAGGTTGGCTGACCAAAAAACATGTTCAACCCCACTTTTATATAAATTATTTTATATATTAGCTGTCCTAAGTCAGTAATATTTATAACACTGCAGCATCCATTTTATAATTTTTAATCTTGGTTACTCTTATGTCCTTCATTGTGTGATTTTCCTACTGTTTGTGTTTTTCGAATGTGATTGTTTTGATGTTCTCTTGTTTGTAGAGAATAAGCCTATATATATATTAATATATTGCCAGTTAAAATACAACAGCTCAATGATGTGTTGACGACATAATGTGATTGGTTCCATTATCATTCATGTTACATCATCTTGGTGTAGAGCTGGCAATCCAATTTTTTATTTAAATTAACCTAAGCATGAAAACCTGGCTTTTCTGAAAAACCGAAAGTCAATTATAATATACATTTTTCAATGGTAAATTATTTTATTTTTCTACTGTTATTCAAGATTTATATATATCGTAACCCCAATACAAATGAACTGAATATATATATATATTAATATACTATGACTTAAAATACAACTACAACAGCTCACTGATGTGTTGATGTCATTGTGTTTGAAAATTTTCAATTTTAGGATTACAGGTTAAACAAAGTTAACAGTTTTACTTTTTGACAATTTATTTTCGAAAGATATTTCACAAATGAGAAATAATAAATGCATATTTTTATTCAGCCTTTTTAATGCTTAAGAGCAAAAGTTTATCTAATAATTGGTATGTTAACAAAAACTTCAAGTTCCAGATCAGCAAAAGATTGTAATTCAATAAACGTACATTCAAAATTTGAATAAATATTTTGATACAAATAAAATATAACTCGATGATATTCCTTACCATTTCTTTATCGTACGATAATTTTTTTTAAGAAAAATGAACCCAATCTTCTTTCACACTCTGAAACAAATGGACCTCTGAAATATAAGAAAAAATAAATCTACTTAAAACATTTGGTTTATAACTTCAAAGAAAAAGATAATAAAAAACAGCCTGAAAAAGGCCCAAGAACTAAACAAAATATCTTGCGTAACCAAAAAATTTAGCTGTAGTTTTTGCTCCTACATAAAAATATTTGAACACCATTCAATAGAACTTTTATACAGATTCTACATAAAATTCAATTCTTATTGTTAACTTCTCTGAATTAAGCTATTTCTAAAGTAAAAATAATAAAATAAATAGTCATGTAATCCAAACACAATAAATATATAATATACAAGAGTTTTGCAGCAAATGTATGCTAAAAACTCTTTGAATAAATTAATAAAATATGAAACATACAATACAACCAGTAGCACACACAGAAATTTTTCAAGAGGGAGGAGGCAAGGTTGGAAGGCTACCATACCATTATGCTAGAATACACCGTCCAACATAATCTTTTGTCAATTTTTAGGAAAAAAACAGAGTAAAAAATTAATTATTGAATAAATCATTAGTATTAATTAATGAACTTAATTATTAATAACAAATACTTATTAAATTTTATGTTCTCTATACATAGTATTATAATTAATCGCAAAAAAAAATCAAGGGTTTTGGGGTCCGGACCCGCCTTGTGTGCACCACTGAATACAACTATTCAACTAGTATTAAAAGGTACCTTTTTTATTACAAGGGCTTATATTATCAGCAAATTAAGGGGCCATCACAAGAAGGGTGGCATCCAAAAATTATCTGCCTAATATTTATCGGCATTTCTATGAAAATAAAAATATAGATATTAATTGAAATTATGTGTTATGATACATCGAGGACTTAATTATTTTTAGTAATAACATAAACTATATTCCAAATTTTAATTTTTATTCACAGACTTTGATTTAATAAATTCAGTTTTGTTAGTGATATAAAAAAGCAGACTTGCTGGATCTACAAATAAAATTGATAATATTTTTTTAAAAAAGTAATATTAGTAATAAAGGGGGAGAAGCCTTAAAAAATTTTAACTTTATTAAAATACATTTTTTTTGGACACTCTATCCCCTTTAGCAATTTTTAGAAATATTATTCAAGAAGTAATAAAAATTAGAAAAATACCATGTTAGTTCTTTCTGTTGAAATATTTTGTAGATGTAACACGATTCAGTTACTAGGTACTTTTGAAGGTAATGCTTTTATTTACATATGATATTTAAGATTAAATTAATCTTTGTTAAGAGCTACAATGCATATACAGACAGCAGACATCAATGGCTGTCTGGTTACAGGTTTTGTGGGATATGGAGTAACAAACTTAACTCAGTGGCGCGACAGCCCATGAGGACCAAGGCCTACTGTGCCCAACTCAGTATATATGACCTTGGGCCCTCAGGTGCACGAGCAGATGTTCCAGTCAGGTGGTCAGTCTGACACGAAACCCCCAGTGTTGCTCACAAGCAAGCCTGGTACTCATTTATCAATCTACTGAAGGGATGAAAGGCTGAGTTAACCATGCCCAGCCCAGGGTTTGAACCTGTGGCGTGGAAGCGTGATGCACTAACCACTCAGCTACTGGGCTTCACAAAGGCTATTATCCCCTTGAAATAAAATGTATATATATAGTTGTCTTTTCTTTCTTATTTAATACATACAAGTATCAAAGAACTTCATCTTATGCAAAAAGACTTTGAAAATGACTATGAAAAGTTGCTTATTAACTGTTACATCTCCCAAATGTTCTCTGAAAGTGATGCTATTGCATGAATCTATCTCTTCAGTATATTCCACAAGTTATTTCTTTTAGAAGTATATTCGTCACAATGTGTTCCAAATCATTAATTTCTTCGTTATTAATTGTTAATTAATCAGGTGTTACATACAGGATTATTCATTAAATAGCTGACCCTACCATGCGTTGCTGTGGCTCAGTCTGGTTAAATGGAAAAGAAAAGAGCTTGTTCATCCACCCAATTGTGAATCTTATATTAGGCATAATTTTCTTAATGTATAGTCTGGTTTAAGTACACAGAGATGAAGGTCTGAGAACTTAAAATTGATTTGAGTTTCAAAACACAAGGAAAAATGGGTGATTTCAAAACATTTAAAGATTCAATCAGACAATAAAATGCATTGCAAATCCCAAAAATGTATAAGAAATAATCATACAGAAAAAATCATATGAAAATCCCAAAAATGTATAAGAAATAATCATAAGCAAATAAATGCAAATCATAAAAATATCAGAAATTATCACAAACCAAAATAAATACATATCACAAAAATATATGAAACAATCATAAACAAAAATTAATTAAACGCAAATCACAAAAATAAATAAGAAATAATCATAATAATAAATAAAATACAAAAATACATATAAAGGTTCATGCAGTTCATAAAATAGTAAAAAAACATAGAAATGATAAACAGTCCAAGACTAATAAAAAAATTACATTAATTTAAATTAAAAAAAAACTGTCTTAAATAGTTAAAATATACACAAATTGGAAATGGTTCTACTCAGGAGTCTTTGAGGCAAAGGGTTAATTTTACAACACTTCTGGGTACACAACATTCTTTGTTTTTCAGTGTAGATATATAGATTGTCTGGTTTGCCTACTCTGGAACATTCAATATATAATTGTCCATGAGAGAAGCAATCTGTCTCTAAATCTAAACCACACAATTCTAAAGATTGCATCTGAGCTTTATTGATAGTGATTGCAAACGCCAATCGAATTGGGAATTGCAATCTCTTAAGCTGAAATGGGATATCTGTTGGTATCATAGGGAATGAGGACATCTTCACCATTGAAAGGTCCTGTCAAAATTGTTAACATTGCTCATTAATATTTACTGCAAGCCGCATACTATTACTCATCTTTGGCTGGTTGATATTTTACAACATAATTCGCATGCCAATTTTCAACTGCAGTATGTGGGGTGTGTAGCATTCCTGGCAGATCAAGTGAATTCAAGAATTCTGTGGGGTAATTCACTGCTTCTTCTACTTCCACAACAGTCCACAGACTTATAGATGACTGTCTCATTTTAAATGCGAGACTGAATGATGTTGCTAAGCTGGTAGACATCTTTGTTCTTGGCAGCAAGAATAGCACGTTCACTCAGCCAATTGGGATTCTTAAAATTGGTTTGAATGTCGGGAAATACACTTTCAACCAATTCTCCTTTGGATGTCACCAAACTGCAGAAATTATGAGGCAATGAAATTTTCCCTGAGGTCAAATCTGCTGGCACCTTTCCATTTCCAATATCCAGCAATTGATGTGAGAAAATTTCTTACAGGTAATGTTGGCCTGAAATCTCCTGCAAGCAATATTAATGCATTCCCAAACGGTCTAGTTCCACACAAATCTTGCAATGATCGATCAAGAGCTTCAAGTGATTTTTTGTGTGCCAATATGCATATATCCCAAGCAATAAGTTTGCATTTCTGCAATACTTTTCCCATGCTCGATGCTCTGTGAAAATTAAATGGCAGAACAGAATTCTCGCCAATTGCACTGAGAAATAAGAAAAACAAAAAACTAAATGAAGGACAGTCAAAAAATAAACTATACTCACACAAAAACAACACTATCGTAAAAGACACAGCTCAGTAGCTGTTAAAACTTCCATAAGAAAATCTAAACTAATTTTCTTAGCTTTCAAAAATATTATTAGGACACCAAATCACTTTTTTCACACTTCTAAATCGAAGTAGTTTTAATTAAAACACGAGCAGCTGTGGCTAGCAATTTGAAATAAAAGAGATAAATAATTTCGATCATCGATCAAAAACGAACTTTAATCTGACATTTATTCTAAACATAAGCAATCGATTAGAACACCGGTGTTGCCATTCGCAAGATATTAAAAAGTAAATGAAAAAGAATAATACAATTTTTTTACTAACGTTGCCATCTGAAATTTAAAGTTTATAATATGTAATAAAATAAAAATAAATAGATAATACATTTTCAACATCCTCCCACCTTTTGATTATAAATAATAAGCAAAACATGAAACTACTATTTAAACTCAAGCGTTTCAAATGATGGCAACGCTGTACAAATTTTTAGAGACTCAAATATGAAAAATAAGAATATACATGAATGTAAAAATGTTCAATTAATCGGGAAGTCTTCAATAACTGGGGTTTTCGGGCACTTCAAAACGCCAAAAACAGCGAGTATCATTCAAATGTGGCTGTCGTCTATTACATCTTCTTACTTCTGGCTACGTCACAGAGTTAGAGCAACACGTAATTTAGAGTTAAATAATGTGGTGGGTGGGTTGCTTTCGCAACATATATAGTTCGAAATATAATTACATTTTTAAAAGAATACATAAAAATTTAAAACACAATGTCTGTTTCGGACTTATTTGAAATACTAACAAATTTTTCAAACAGTCTTAGAAAGAATATTTTTAGTGTAAATTAAGAATTATATATTAAAATAGAAGAAATTTGTATTAGAAACGCTCATAAAACGGGTTCCTTTACATTTAACCTTTTAGTAAGAAAAAAATTCTAATTTTCTTTAAACAGTTGTTGATATTTTTTTAAATTTAGGAATCCCATGTTACTAAATATAAATAAAATATAGAAATTTTGGGAAAATATATTTGAATATGAAAAAAGTTTAATTTTTAAAAAGTTATTACTCTATTTATCTCTTTATTTTTACATACTGTATATTTAATATATTTTTATACATTATATTTTTACATAATATTTTTAAATAAAACTACTTTTGATAAATTATATAATAATTTTTAAGGTAAAATCAATATTTGAGTTTGCACAAATATGCAAATAAAATACCAATAGGCATATATATATTTACTGAAAATTTTATTTCAGTGAAAAGTTTATAAACTTTTCTTCATTTTTTTAATTTAGGGACTTTTTTTGTAAAGGTTTATAGTTTTTCTTAGTTGATTTTCCTCAATAATTCATTGAGTTGAATTATACATGGATTATCGATTTTTATAAACAGTTTTGATAATTTTGAAGACATGTTTTATAAAAAGGAATATATTTTATCTACATAATTTTCTAAATAGTTTTTTCCCTTTAATTTCAACGAATTCAGAATTTTTAGAGGATACGACTTGATCGTCTAATTTATTGTAATCTAAAATTAACGCTTTCTTGAATAATTTTATTTACATTTTCAGACTTGTTTCAAATTAAAAAATATGTTGTCAATATTTAATGATTGAAAGTGTTATCTCTGAAATTGTTTTTAAGGATACGATAACGAAGATGATATCATTCTTCTAACTGCTCAACCACACCACACCAATTCACTATAGGAAGAAGAATAGGAATTAAAATAGTTATAATCCTTTTCATTGCATTTTTCAAAATTTATTTCTTCAAATACTGACGTAGTTTTAATGTTGTTCTTAAAAATGCAGTTATCTTTCAACTTGAAATTTTAGAAATTTATCTAAAAATTTCTGTGGCTCTCTCGCTATCTCTCTATCTTTTTTTTTCTCAAAAACTACCACAAAAAGTACAATTAATGTGCAATATAATTTCTAAAAGTTTATTATTAAAATTAATACAACTGTACTCTTTTTTAATTATTTAAATATACAAAAAATAGTTTATTTCATCTCAATAGTTTATTTTTAATCAATATTTGATGATTAGAAATGTTATCTCTGTAAATTGTTTTAGATGGAAGACGAGATAACGAAGATAGTATATCATTCTTCTTACTGACACACCACACCACATTCATTATAGAGAGAAAAGAGTCAAATTCAAATGTTATAATCCTTTGCCTTCCGTTTTCAAAATTTATTTTCGCAAATACAAACGCAGTTTTAATATTATTCTTAAAAATGCAAATATCTTTCCAATTGAAATTTTGGGAAATCTTCTAAAAATTCTCTGTGTCTTTCTTTTTTTCTCAAAAACTACCACAAAAAGTACAATTAGTGTGCTATATAATTTCTAAAATTTTATTATTAAAACTAATACAATTGTACTCTATTTTTTAATTATTTAAATATATTTAAAAAACAGTTTATTTTTAATCAATATTTAATTATTCGAAATGTTTTCTCTGTAAATTGTTATAGAGAGAAGCGAGATAACGAAGATGGTATATCATTCATCTAACTGCCTCACTATAGGGAAAAAAGAGTCAAATTCAAATATTATTATCCTTTGAATTCCATTTTTCAAAATTTATTTCTTCAAATACAAACGTAGTTTTAATGTTATTCTTAAAAATGCAGCTATCTTTCTAATCGAAATTTTGGGAATATTTCTAAGTATTTCTATGTATCTCTCTCTCTCTCTCTCTTTCTTTTTTCAAAAACTACTCCCAAAAATACACATTAGTGTGCTATATAATTTCCAAAATTTTATTATTAAAATTAATACAATTGTACTTTTTTAATTATTTAAATAAATTTTTAAAAGTTTATTTTATTATTTTTAATAAATTATGTATAATTTGAGAACAATTCGGTTTTTTTAAATGTATTGCTTGTTGCGAAAGCTACATAAAACTTCAAATTTGCAATAATTTTAGGCAATTTTCATATTAATTGAAACTGTCAAATTTATTTCATTCTTAAATTTTTTTGTATGAATAATTCGTGCTTCGCAATGAGGAAAATTCGCAATCAGAGATTGCTGGAAAAAAGAAGGAAAATTTTTACTATCACATTTTTATTTTTAGAACACTAATTAACAAGAAAACGGGAAATAAATGTTATTGAATTCCATTGTTTCAATTCTTACCAATGAAATTTTTTTTTAAATATGCTAATTAAGATGGACATCTTAATTTTATGATTTCGGACAAGACTTTTATTTTAATCTAGATAGTAAAGAATATTTTAATGAAATTGCAATAAAATTCATTCAATAGTTTGTTTTTCTATAGAGATCAAATACAAATCCATCTTTTCTGTTAAATAGACTTACAATATATTTATAACAGTTTTTTGGGCATATAAATCCAACATACCGGGATTCTCCATTGACTTCAAATACAAGAGATGGAATTCATTACAATTAATTCTTAAGCTTAGACTGAAATATAAAAGGGTTTTAAAAGTATTGTTTACTTTTTTCAATCCCATATAAATTCTGAAAGAATTATAATTACTAAACTCCTTTCATTAGAAAAAATATTTTCACGCAAAGGAAATTAGATAAATTTCTTTTGTAATTTAAGTATTTTAAAAGTGCCATTTGTATCACTGGCTGCAATATGCTTTACAACTTTTTCTACTTTTGACGTATTTCATATAATTTTGTACTTCGTTCCCACTTCTTACTGTTTTGGCTTTTCCATGTTTTTTTTTTCTGGATTTCTCATGAAGATATCATATCCTTATTCAAAATTATACGCCCTACATTATCTAAGATAAAGATTTGATTGTTGTCGATGCAAAATAAGATGGAAAGCCGATGGACAGAAATTAAACATTTAACTGATTCTGTTTATATTTTCTTCCCATTCAAAAGGAAAACCTCCTTTGATTTATGGTCACTACCAACAAACATTCTACGACCTTTTCTGGAAATGATTCCTGCATGGGGAGTATTGACCATTATATTGTTCAAACACTCAAAACTTGCCACTTGTGCTCGTTATAGAATGACCTCTCCCCTTTTTTTGTTCTTCAAACCAGCAGGTAACAATCTTTTGTATCGTTTCATTCCATGCATTCATTATTTGTGTCCTTTTCATGTTACTGTTGCTATCGAAGGAAAGTGAGAAAACTTCTGAAAACGATGGAATCTGTCGATTTTTTTTTCTTTCCCACCCAAAGCAATGCCATCTTGATTCAAGGTGGCCTTGCCCAAAGGGATTGTTGAACGATTCACTTTGCGAATGCGGTGATTTTTCCTATCAGATGACTTAGATGAGAGATAAGTTGATCTTATAGCTGGGACTAAATGTGTTTGTGAGAAATATTACTGTTTTCAATAAATAAACCAATTTCTAAAATTAAAATTAACATATTTCGAATATCGATTTAAAATTCAAGTACCCTTTGAAAAATCCAACTTGGAGCCCCAAAATCAGACTTTGCAGGGGAGGGGAGCAAATGCTTTCTTCATTACGCCACTGCACAATATCAAAAATCATATCACATTCGATTCTGTCATTTAATATCAAGGAACTGAAATAGCGTTAAGTTTTATGAATAGAGTCCAAAAATGAAAAAAAACTGATAAAAGAGAGGGTTTTTCTTTTCTTTTTTTTTAGTATACTTAACTTTGAAACAATCATAAATTTCTCTTAATTTGTAAAAATTGAGAATTTGCTGATATTTATTACAATTAAAATGAAATAGTATAATTTTCACACTAGTCAAAGAAAGTTTATGAAATTTGTAATTCCTCTTTCTTTCTTTTTGTTTCATGTAATAATTAGTACTTGCTTAATTTCACATGATGAACATTTGATGAAATCAAGATTTGAGCCTCGACTCAGATAATAATCAGAATACTTTTCTGAATATAATACCCTTTAAAAAATAAAAGCTATAAAAATATTTTTAATATAAAATAGAAATTAATGCGCTAATTAAGCAGAATTATTCCTCATAATGCAGATTTTTATATCTACGATTATATTACAGAAATCTATCATGAAAGGCAGCTTTCTAAATATAAAAGAAAGTTGAAAAATAAAAATGACTAATTTTAAGGCATTAGATAATTAAGTATTACGAAAAGAAATAGATTTCGTTTGAATGAATGGCCTGATTTGAAAATACCAAATTATGTTAAAATTTAATTGCAGAATTTTTTACAAAAAAAATTATTTTATATTTGTTTTTTAACTAAAAAATTAGACAAATGCAACGCTCTTTATTTTAATTTTTATGTTTGCACTAGAATTGATATTTGAGTTAATTAAATCTAGTGATCTGATCACAAACAGTGGGCTTCCAATCGCGCCACGGTTTTGAGTTTTAATTTCATGGAAGATCCTTCATATCAAATATGTGAAGTATACTCGTATATATACGAGCTCTGGTATCATTCTTGCTACTAAACTACAATTCAGAATTACAAGATCCATCACCTATCCAAATAAAAATTCATATTTGGGAGTGATTTTGAACCAGTCGCTTAATTCTTATGGTAATATCATCTTTAATAAACAGGTATTGCATGCAGAAAACGATAATTCAAAGAATAAAATTCTGAAAATTGCTTCTATTGAATAAATCCTATGGTAAGCTAAGGCTTCGACCAATTATTACATTTCTGTTTTATAAATTTTTACAGAGCATATTATACAGAAGTTATCAATATAGCTGAGTGGTAGTGGCTCAGAGGTAGCGTGTCGTGCTTCCACGCCACAGGTACGGGGGTTCAAACTCTGAGCTAGTCAAAGTTGACTCGGCCTATCATCCCTTCAGTGGGTTGATAAATGAGTATCAAGCTTGCTTGAGAACTTAACACTGGGGGGTTTTACGTCAGACTAACCGCCTGACCGGAACATCTGCTCGTGCACCTCAGGGCCCAAGGTCAGGAAAACTGAGACGGGCACAGTAGGCCTTGGCCCTTATGGGCTGTTGTGCCTTTGATTTGAGTTATCAATACAAGCCATTATTATGCAGACTGTTGCTAACAAATCCAGTTGCTTTATACTATGCAATCAATTATATTGAAAAATTTTCAATGAAAAATTTCGCACATCATAAAGAATATGAATGTTTTTGAAAAATGCATTTAATGTATTTTGAAAATGATAAATCCACTTTAATTTTTTTCTCATTCATTTAATTGATAATCATAACATTACCAGCGGGCTATTGATGTGAGCTCTAAATTATTTCACCCCATCCTTTGCAATACAACGTGAAATTATAATTCAATGAATAGAGAGATTCCATTTATTTCATACCTAAATCCTACAATGAGGTATTTCTTAATTATTTAAATAATTTCAAGAGGTACTGAAAATTTTAACATTACTCTCTTTTATCCTCTTCTAGCTCTCTCTATAACCCCATTACCTGTATTTTTTCACTCCTGAAGACGAGTTTAAAACAGATAAGGTTTTAAAAAATTTGCGGTATTTAAAAACATTTCGGAAACGAGTGAAAATAATTACGAGTGGAAAAAAGAACAATTGAGAAAGAGAAAGTCCTACCAGCATCTATATCACATTAATTAATAAATGTTTCTTTCAAACAGGTATTTTGTTGAAAAAAGTTCTTATTCTTTAGCATTGCATATTGTCTATTTTTTTTCTTTATTGATCAAAGAAACATATTTATTTCATTATACTGGATTTTTGTGTTTCTCTTCAGTTCTTCAATAGTCATCCCGTTTTCAGTGAAACTATAATTTCCTTAATTTAAAGGTTTCATTTTTATATTAAACATAAAGTAATTATAATATTAAAGAATTGAAACGCCTAAAATTTTCCTTGTGTACGAGACTATTTAGTAACAAAATACAAGATTGAATTATGTGTATTATTAGAACTTATTTAAGACTACAAGTTAATAGATAAGGTCTCTCTTTCTCTACATGTATTGTGTATACATCTTGGAGGCAAAATTTGTATTTTGCTACATCATTTTCGCATTTAAAAAGCTTGCTTGGGTCAGTGTCTGACCCACGGGTCAAAGGTTCGCCATCACTGTCATAGATCTTTGACAAAGTGTTGATAATAATTGAAGATTTTTACAATTTCTAATCGTTATCAACAAAGTTCATGACATATCTTTAAAATTGAGTGGCTCAGATCTAAACAGGGATTTCTTCTCCCATTAATAATTATTTGTTGTGTTCTAGAGTAGGCAGACGAAACAATCATTTCTGTATCTGCATAGACAATGAAGCAAGATAAAATATTGTCAACCCAGAAGCATTGTATAAACCCTTTGCCCTCACGGACTCCAGAGCAGAGCCATTTAATGAGATTTGGGTATATTTTGTTTGTATAAGATAGTTTTTTTGATTCAAATAAATATAGTAATTTTTTTCCTTCTGTTTAAGAGACTGCCCTTCATTTATATGTTTTTGCCTATTTTATTAACTGTATTAATTGGCACTCCGCGACCAGTGTTTATCCTCCAACATATTATAAACGTCACAACAATGGTTTAAGGATTCCTGATGGAGATATTTATGTTGAGTCGACAAATTCATGGTTAGTTAAATCGCAGACAAACGGGGATGTATTTTACGAAGTTAAAAAGATTGCGGAAACATGTTCAGATAATGATGAGTGCTATTGCAGGCGTATAAAACAGGCGTATTTAGCTTTGTTCATGCATTTGTATACATGTGAGTGTTCTGATAATCACGCACTCTGTAAACATATTCAGAAAATTCCTTTCTTAATTGTTTGACAGATCCCTTCTTTTGAAAATATTTCTAGTTATAATGAAATTTTCGAAGATGTTGAATGTATCCCTGATTCAGTCACTTCTCTAACCCTTGTAGAAAGTGTGGCATTGATTCTTCTGTCGAAGAAACATGTGATTATGAAAGGAAAATCCACGAGACTGAACTTTTACTTGTTAAATTAAATTGTTTAATACAAGATAAAGTGGTTATAAGAACTCTATCATCATATCTAAGTAGGAATTTAAAAACAATGGTTTCATTGTGTGAATCAATAAAAAGAGGGGGAGGGGGGAGGAAGAAATTAAACTTGAAAATTATTTATCTGATCTCGATTTGCCTTCCCAACAACATTTAAGTAAGCAACATACATTTAAACGTAGTATTAGAGTTAAAAATGTGAAAAGGAAAATTTTTTGAAATATCTTTCTTTACCCGTCAAAAAAAGAAACAGACCGTTTAAGCTGCAGCCATTTGGTAGTACTAAATTCATAAAGCAAGTGCGGGAAACTGATTGGATCTTTTATGCCTGAAATAGGCTATGTACCTGAATGTAGTCCAGTTGTTTTATACATAAAGACATTGAATTACGTTTTTATGAGTTAAAATCTTTGGATACTTATATATCAGACGAGGAGGTAAATAATTTATCAAAAAAGACAAATTTTCGTAATGGATGGCTTTACGATAGTATAATCGTTGCGTTTAGTTTAAAGATCATGCACAGGGAAGGATTGTTTTGTGGCAAGATGTTGCCATACACAAATTCTAGAAAGTGGAGGTAACCTTTGAAACTTTTTCTCTCCTAATAAACTTAATGTGGTGGAATTCCTTTTCATTCCTATTAATGTCTCTTGTCATTGGGTTGTATTGGTTGCTAATTTAAGCCTACAGAAGCTAAATTTTTATGATCCTTTAGGTTTTGGAACTGAAGGTAAGTACATTAATCTGATAGATTTATGGAGAAAAAAATTAAATATTTTAATTTTTGAAGAACACTATTGGCCTGTTTCTTATCCTGTTTATGTGAAACAGACTGATAGTATGAGAGAATTGTGGTGTTTTCATATTATACTTCATAAATAGAATATTAGACAAAAAGAACATCGTTGACACTTTTGATACAAATGAATTTAGAAAAAAAATTTATGTATAATTCTATTACTGGTGAGTGTTTAAATAATGTTAAATATATCGGATCCAATGACATTAATGCTTGTCTGCAATACAAGCAAAATCATATACATTAGGTAATATATTTTAAATATATATAAAAGGATCATTATTTGTAATTTTGCTTCCATTTGTGTATTATTGAGTATAAAGAAGTATATAACTTCTGGGGAACCCGCCTTTCCTATTAGGAATAAGGGGTAATGCATTCACACACATACACCATGCCTCATGGGTGATGAGGAAAGTGGTGAAAGTAATAGTAAAATGCAATTTTGTGTCTTTTTTTATTTCACACAGAAATACTAATGAAGATGTGCTATTTTTCCCGTCTAGTGATGAATCAGCTTTTGATATGCTTTATTATTTACTTGTTTTATATATGCTTTAAATTGGAGTGGGCAAAGTGTGGGAGAAAAGTGACACTTTCAATTTTTGCAACAAATAAAAATGTAAAAAAATGTTATTTATGGGATGTTTAAGCAAATAGAACATTTTTTATACGAGACTTCAGTAGTGGAAAATTAAAAATAAATTTTTTTAAAGTTCAATCAGTTAGGTCAAGAAAAAAATAAAATGAGTGACTCGAAACACATTTAATTCTAAATTACTAAACAGTTAGTTACTGCTTAATGTGACTTTTGAACTTGTTTTTTTTATCAAGTCATCAATATTAGGATTAGTTCTTGAAAATTAGATTGTTTTAGGTGCACATCATTTATATATAATTTTTAGAAGTACTTTGATTTTATAGTATGTTCATTATAGAAAATATTTGTTCACAGAAATCTGTTGACCCAAACTTGTAACAATATCTTACAGCCAAATGGTAAAATTTGAAAAAATTGTTTGTTGGTGCAAATTTCCATTATCAATATGATTCAGATCACTTAAGGTATCCGACTACGTTCGGAACCGTGTATTAGGAGCATAAATGGATAATTTTTATGATATTTAGTGTCACTTAGATTAGAATACATGTATAAAATTGTTTTAAGGACATTTTGAAAAAAAAAATTTATTTAAATGTATTTCGGCAAAAATGAACTTAGAATAACCTTTTTTCCAAATAAGTTTTCCCTTTTTGTGAAAATGTTTTATTAATTAATATTTTACCTGTATATATTTAGACTCGGGACAGAGGCTCAACTACATTTTTTTGAAAATTCACATTATTTTCAGAGTTACAACCATTTCCAATAAATTATCGGCGTTTTTTTCTTAAAATTTCTCCCTCTGTTGTCGTAAAACATGGATAAACCCACTTCTAAGTTATATATTTCAAAAATTCTAGTTGAGCCTCTGTACAGAGGTCTGAGATGTATACAAGCAAAATATTATTATAATAGAAGCATTTTTCACAAAAGGAGAATATTTTGAAAATGGGTCATTCTATGTACATTTTTTGTCAAAATATATATTGTACTTAAATAATTTTTATTGCAATACTTTTTTAAAAGTAATTTTATATACATTTTCTAATCTAAATGACACTAAATATCATAAATATTATCCATTTATTCGCTTTTGCAAAATCACGGTTCCGAACGTAGTCAGATACCATGAAGTTGAAATAAGTTCCACACACTTGCATTTCAGTGTCGTATGGTCAATAATTTCTATTTGGATATGATGTGTGTAACAAATAACATCTAGAAAAGTTAAAAAGGGATTTGTGAATAGACGAGTGCTTCTTTATCATCTTGAAAATAATCTAGTACTGAATGAATCATGCAAAATGAATATTAAATTTTTAAATGTATCATATAGCTCGGAGCATTATTAAATTTCATAAATATTTCCTGCAATAATATGAAATGTGTTAAACTTTTTACTCAAAAGTAGCTACAAAAAAGCAAAAGTTTATTCACACCAAAAGATATATGACCAACTAAGGTAAAAATAAATATTTTACCTCTATTTCTATAATCTTAACTTTAAATTATTTAATGTCCCATAATATCATTAGGAAAAGGCAAACTCCATAGCCAATCTTTATACTTGAGTAGCCAGTACTTCTAAGGCAGTTCATTGTTTTTTCCCAGATCTTTTGAAACACAATCCCTCAAATACCAAAATATAGTGAGTGCACTACGTTTGGAGAACCGGCGCACAGAACGGTGTGTTCTCTACACGAGACAATTTTCTATTGTAATTCAATTAAGTGTATTTAAAATAAATTTTGAGGGTTTTATTTATTTATTTTTGTGTGAGATAACCGCATTTAAATAAAACTGTAAAACATGTTTTTTGTTATATTTTCAATTTTTCAATATGTTTTTCAGTAAATCTTCGCGTGCTACTGTTCCAACGTTACCGTTCCTCGGGTTGGCCAACCTGCTTTATATACTTATAATTTTTCAGGTTGCTTTCCATTTGTTCTATGTATCAAACCAGATGAATGTTATGAATATGTTTGCTCATCAGAAAGTGTCTGAAATAATGTTTTGATCATATGAAATAAATGCTAGACGGGATTTCCAACTGTGGTGACATTATGTATGTTACTAATGCATCCCAGTTGTGAAAGACTTTCTAAAGCAACGGTCGCCAAATTCATGGTCCACGGACTACTTGTGGTCCGCGAGAAAGTTTTGCTGGTCCCCAGAAAAATGTGTGCGGGGGGATATACTTATTTATCACGTTAAGTTATGTTTTAAGATGCATGGAAACATACTTCAATGGGCTTGATTCATGAAATCACATGATAAAAACAAACATGTTTTTCCATTGAATTCAAAACAAACATTAAACTAATTGTACTTGTTCTATTTGTAAAACTCAGGTAAAATTTCAAATTTCATATTTGGGTAAAGATGTTTAAATGTTAAGGAAAAATTATTTCTTCAAAAAGATTTTTTTAAATTAAAAAAAAAAGTCGTATTTTATGCTTATACTTTTAAATAAAATGTATTTTGTATACATAAGTACTTTTTAAGAGAAAGTTTCTGCAAAGAGCAAAGCTTGGCAACACCGGAGCGCGTGAACTGATTAGTTGGAAACACAAGATAGTTTTTTATTGTGTGACTATGACGTCACATGAGTTTTTGAATTGATTGGCTAGAATCACGTGGCTTTCACTATCATGTGACTATGACGTCACATGAATTAACCTCATTCATAAAAAAACGAGAAAAATTATAAAAACTTTACTTCATAGAATAACGCCGCGGTAAATAAGGAATGTATCACACTAGGAACGTATATAATAACTCTGTGGCGCTTATGATGGCCAAGGCCTACTGTGCCCAACTCAGTATACGTGACCATGGGCCCTGAAGTGCATGAGCAGATTTTCCGGTCAGGTGGTCAGTCTGACGCGATCAGGAAGTGTGATGCACTAACCACTCAGCCACTGGGCTTCAGGAATGTATAATGCTAAAAGTTTAATATACGTACTTAAACCATTTTTTAATTTTTTTTTACAATTTGTGTTTATTTTGTCTATTTTATTATGGTTTATTAATAAAGCTTTATAATTTGGTTACAATTAATAGTTTTATTTTATGAATTAGGTACATTTTATGTGTTCTTAAATCACAAGTTTTCTTATAAAAATATTAAACAAAAAATCTATTAGTGGTCCGCAGGATTTAAATTATGAATTTATTGGTCCATGAGGTCAAAAAGTTTAGCGACTGGATGTTCTAAAGCATCAAACATTTTACAAAGTAATAGGTAGCTAATATGTATGAAGAGAACATAATTTGTTAATATATTTTTTTTTCAGTTATAACAACACACAACTTTCTTTCTAATATCTGCTTTTTAAGACTATCATCAATGTTAGTTACACGTAACTTTTATACGGCAGGTACGATCCAAAATCGTTCAAAAAGATATGGTTTGAGTTGTGAAAAAGTGGCATATTCCATCTCTTATGCCAAAATCGTACAACAAGAAATAACAAGTTTTTCTAAAATTGGAAAAGATGTTATGAAGAATAAACTATGCAAGTTCAATAAGTATATATAATTATTAACTACAATGGTTTATATTGGAATAAAGTTTGCATATTTAACACAATACATTTAAAAAAAAAACAATAGCTGTTTTATAAAATAAAATTAGGAAAGTTTATTTTTCTTTTTTAAAAAAAGGATAAAATTTTTTTTATTTTAAAATATACTAGAAATTATAGAAATCAATTATTTCTTCGATGCTTGTTACAGTAAGTACGTTTGTTCGGCGAGATTCCTCTAATTCGTTAATCGCAATATTAGAATCCAAAGAGTTTTCAAGCCAAACAAAAAATATTTATATCGGTTTTGCTACGTGGCACTCAGCTTAAGAAATATTAAATTTTTTGGAATACTATGCTACGTTTTACTTTTTTTTTATCACTGTTTAAGAAGTAATTTTCCAGATGCGTTAAGTTTTGAAGACTCGGAAATATATAAACCTGCTGTTAATTGAGCCTTCCACATAAGAAATAGCGATCTTAAATCAATGGATTAAATCAGCCGTATTAAAATAGAATAATAGCTTTTTATTGGACAGTGTAAAAAAAGGTTACTTAACGTCTCTGTCTTAATTACAATTACTTTTTCAAACTTACATTGGTTTTGTTTTTTTGGTTTTTTTTTTGACAATTTTTTTCCCCCATCGCATAATTTTAAAATTTAATAATATTTCTTTTAGTAGAATAAAAATTCCGATAACATTAACTTAGAGGGAAATTTTTAAAATTTAAGATATTCAAAATTAAAGAATCACTAAAATATAGTTTTTATTCAAAGATATATTTAAATCAGGAAACGTAGAAAAAATAATGTATCTTTTTGGTAAGAAACGGGGTAACCGACGTTAAAAGCCAACTCAGATGCGTGTGACAAGACAAAATTCGCTTTATAGTAAATTGATAGAAACTAAGGAACGATCACATATTAGAAAGAGTTGCACATTTTAAAATAAATGCTGACGGGATACTGAAGATTGAAATGATTATATCTATACCCTTTTTAACAATTTTAAAAATATATACTGTTTTCAGCTTTATACTACAGAATTGTAAGTTTTTCACCTTTTAACATAGCTGAAATATGAATTTTTATAAAATGATTATAATGGATTTTTTAGAAAAGTAAGAAAGAACTGAAAATAAATCATTCCCGTACATAAGTTTTAAAACACAAATAAATAATTTTAATATTGTTTTAACTGAAAATTTATGGAATTGTCATTTTGCTTTTATAGGCTGAAACAATTTTAATTCTAAAAAAGATTGAAATAAATGATTAATTCCCCTCCCTTTTATAACAGTCAATATATAAATAAATATAAAACACAATTTTTTTTTTTTATCATTAACAGGTTTCCCTCCGCTTCACTGGTATTTTTCGATTTTGTATAAATATATACGTTTTGGGGGCCTTCCACCCAAATATCTTAACAGTTTGGGTATTTTCTGCCGAAATAGACTACAATATCTCGGGGAATTAAAGTCAGGGGCAATGTTTCAAGAGGGGGTAAATATTGCTGAGCCCATTTTTTTTAAAACCTGTAAAATGGGTCTTTCAAAAAGATAAAAATATCCTTTAAGAGGGGGATGACTTTCACGCATTGCTTTTCGGATTGTTTTTCCTTTTCTTTTTTTTCGAGGGAGGGGAGGGGATGCCCGATCAGAGTTTGTTTTCCCCAAAGTTCTCTTTAGCGTGAAATCTGAAAGTGACGGGAAGCCTTTTTTGGGGCTGAGAAAAAACAAAACGGGGTAGAGGGTTACACCCCTTTAGGGGGAAAAGATTAAAACTACGCAAAAAAATCTTTTTACAAAAAAAAGAAAACTTATCGAAGGAAGAAAAAAAAGTTTCGCCGTAAACCATTTGATCAAAAAAAACTACAATCGACCGTGTCCATAGCAAAGCACGGCAGGACGGGGGCTTTCGTCTCTTCCCACCACCCTCGCATCCTTTCTTTCTAGACCCCCTTTTTCCTTTTCCCCAAACGCTAAACTTTTAAAGCCCAGTTTTTTAATGGCACATCGCCTTGGCCACGCCCTTTCCCGCACCGTTACGCCCCACCCCAAAAAGGGGGAAAACTTTCGATAAAAATTTGGCCCCACTTCATCAATCATGTTGTCACAGCAAGGCTCCCAGCACCCGATTGGTCGATCCCGACTCCCCCGTGCGGGTTCGCCCGAGGCCGCCCTTTAACAAAAGCCTTCATCATGATTCTTCCTTTTTAGCTTTGCTGACAAGATGGCAATAGGGGCCCCCTTTCCGACCAGGGTGTTTCAAGACCCCATGTAAAAAGCAATGACAAATCATCAACACTTCTAAGATTGATATCCACCGATGACCAGCAAAAAATTATTGACAAATGTAAAAGTAGGCTCTCTCCGATCTACTTTTCCCCGGAAATGGGCTCGAGGGAAAACGGGCTTCGTTAAATGTCGTTATGCTACACTGGTTTATACGAACTCGATATAATCATGGATTAAATTCGTTAAATCATTATTTGAGGAGGGGTTGTAATCATAAGCCCATTTTATTTGAAGGAAATATATTTTTTTAAAATTTTTTATACATCTTGTACATTTTTATCTTCCTGTACTAATTATGGATTTCTATATGCTTAATTTTCAGAAATTCCTTACAAATAACTACCTGGACTAGTTCAGTTTATACAGTTAGTTCTGTCTTCAAAATTCATTTAAAATTTTCTCACCACTGTTTCAAGTTTTTCTTTCCTATCAGATCACTGAATATGAAAATCCGTTATCTTCTCTGTGTGTGCTCTTTTAAATAATACCTGTGGGCGTAGTTATAATATTATATAAGATATCTAATAATACTTTTTCATGCAGTGGAAACGCATTTTATAATTTATGTGATGAATGTATTTTAACCCAATAATGAATAACGGATGTTAAAATGAAAGAAAAAAGTCTATTGAAAAAAGTTTTTTTTAAGAATAATTTTACGTTTTTTTCCCCCACTGAATCTTATATAGCAATTAAAATTTATTTTCTGATTCTTTAACAAACTAGATATTGGAATTTAAATTATTTTCCTTATAATTTTCTTTTCGTATTAATCTTCTTTTCAAATATTGGATCTATGTCATTAAGGGATTTTTTGAATTTTTAAAAATTTTTTTTTATGAATTATTGTATTTTGATGTCATTACAAATTTGATTTAGATTTTAATGAGGTGATATAACCGTATTAAAGATCGCATAAATTCTGCAGTTATTTTTAAATAATGAGGTCTTGTTTTTTTAATACCTTACTGGTCCAAAATCCTCTACAATAACAAGTATTTATTGAACAAAAATTTCAAATGGTTGAGATACTACTGCAAAGAGCGGTGAAAAAGCAAAGTTTCTATTTGAAATAAAAGAAAAGGAATAACTTTAATCAAGCCTTTTAATAAGTGAAAAAAGTACTTATTTATTGAGAAAAAATATAAAAAATTATAAGCCATTAAAAATGATTTTAGAAAAGTTTTAAAAGTACAGCCTTGACACATATCTAAATATTACGTAAAATAGAATACTCTTCTGAAAGAAGCATTGATGTATTATTCAAAATAGATGCATTAATATTTGCATGTGCATATCAAACATCTAATACTTTAGATAAATTTTTGTAAAAGTATGCCAAACTTAATTTTAACTGTTAATTTGTAATATTTAATGTTCTAAATAAATATAAAGTCTGTACACCTGCACACCATTTTCACCGTCGTCTATAAGGAACCGTACTACGTCTTTATCTCTTGGAGCCTAAGAAATTTGAAGAAATGATTTTTCCACATCAGCTAAAATAGCTATTTTGTTCGAAACGAAAGGATATCAATAAGTCTAAGATATTAGGGTTCAAATTGACTCTATGGAAAAGGCAGTCATCTAATGAAAGTTGTTTTTCCTTATGGGCACTAGCGTCAAACACTATTCGCAGTTTCTTTGTGAGAGATTCGTTTTTTATTACCACTTGGTGAGGAAGATAAAACACAGGGTTATTCGTTGCAATAAAAGGGCCTTCTCAATTATTCCCTCATCTAAGTAATTCTTTAAAACCTTACAATACTCAGAATATAACACCTTATCACTTTGCATTTTTCTCATAAGACTTCCGAGTCGTCTTTTCGCTAAACTAAAATTATCACTCAACTCATTACTATCACTTTTCCACGGGAGTTCTACCTCATATCTACCCCCCATTTTTAAAATGAACTCTCTCTGATCAAACATTTATAAGCTAACGTCCTCCTCACTATTACAATTCTCGTTTTTGACACCAATCGATTCTAACTCTCCAAAAGACTTTAATGTTGTGTTTATATCACTATCTCTAATTAATCCACAGTGAATATTATTACCCCTCACCTCACCCCCGCTAACGACATATCCGAACACAGTATTTTGTAATAGTATAGTCGAGAATCTCCACAATAAATTTGGCCTGGTCTCGGTAATTCGTAATATTTCCGTGCCCAACAACACATCACAATTTTACCAGGAATATTAAATTTATAATCTGCTAACTTTATTTCGCTTGGCACATATCTAGTGAAACATTTATTTTTTGAAACGGAGTCAAATCAGTTATATCTTTTTTACAACTAATAAATTTAGCTCCTTTTTGAAACTTAAGAATAGTCGGTACCCCCTATACCGACAATGTTAAATTGAGCTTTTTTAGGTTCCTGTTTCTCATAAACTGTTAAATATAAAAACTTCAAATTTTATATGTATATTAATTAGGCTTTTTTATTTATACTCTGGTTAATATATTGTTTACTTTTTCCAAAAAAAAAAAAAAATTCATCGTAAAAGTATCTTTTTGAAATTTTTTAAAATTTTCATTTTTTTTACGATTACTGCTTTTCAGCAAAATATTTTGGGAAAATCTCCAAAAAGTAGCTGTATAATATAGAGTTACATATTATTTATGTGCAGTAAAAATTGCATGTGCTTTCATTCTGTAGATTCTGAGAAAAAAAAAGGTGCGTTTGAAAACAATCATTTTGAGAAAATTGCCTTTTTAGTGTAAAAAGGCACTTCATCACACAAAAATAATAAATTACAACATGTATTTGTCCCATTTTATTAAATATTAGCTTATTCTCTATTACTTTTAAGACTTTTTAATTTTTTCTTTTTCTTAGATTTCTCAGAAAATACATATATAGCATTTTTCACTTAGGTATCCGACTGGTTTAAAATCATCATTTTCATAAAAAAAAAAATCGAAAATTCTTTTATAGTCTATTTTTGTAGCCTGTTTAATAAGTTTTCTAAAAATACCATACTTTTAATTCTGAGTCAATTAGAAAAAGAGTTATAGCTGTTTTGTTTGAGGTAGAAAGAAAAAAATCGAAACCGGAAGTGTGAGTTTTGGGTTGATTTTCACCGGCAAATGAGATTTTTATATTTTAAAAATATTTTAACGAACTTTTTTTTATGTTAAGTAAACTTTTTTTAAATTTTATATAAATATTTTAATAGATATATTTGGTTTCTTCAAATAGGAAAGTTAACTGATTGCAATGTTTGTTTTGATTTAAACGAGTTGCTATTTTTTTATCATTTGTGTTCAAAATTAGATCTTTTTTTAACTTTTTTTATTAGAATTTTTTATATAGAGTTAAAAATTTATTTTAATTAAATTGTTTACGCCAAAACAAGACCAATAGGTAAAAAAAGAAGAGATTTCCAGGGGGCAGAATTTGTTGATTGATTGAATTTTAAATGCGCACTGTTCAGCTACACGGGGGTTTTTGGCGACGAACCACGTAATTTTGAACCATGGTCAAGGGCGGAAACCGAGCTGGCACCCCCTCCCAACTACCACACCCCACCAACGGGGGGACGTTTCAGCCTCGACAGATTTAACGTGCACCGCCCACACGGGGTCTTAAGGTACTGGCTCGAACTCTCGGAAGCCACGATCCGATACCATACCACTGGCACCGGGCCACGCAGAATTTGTTGGAAAACGCTGAAAGAAAACCAACGGATCTTTTAAATTCAGTTATTAATTCTATTAAAAAAAACTTATAATTAACTTTTGGGGTCAAAATTTCAAGAAAATGCTTACGGGAAAGCTCAGAACTACAATGTGAGAGTCTTAACAATGTTGTGTGGGGTATATAATCCCGAAAGACAATTTGTCGGTAAAAAACCCGTTTAAGAAATTATATCGCAAAAAAACTTTTAATTCTGGGTTGGTGGTCACCCCTACTTTAAAAGTTAGAATGAAATTATGTTTTGAAATGAAAGGATATTTCTCTTGGTACCCCGACAAAACGAGAATTGTTGATTCTACGAGGCATTCTAAACCAGATAAGAAAAGATCTCGTAAAAAGAAAGGCCCTTCAAAAATGCAAAAGTTTGAAGTAAAAAGGTTCAGGGAAAGGGACAAATACAAATTGGGGGGTTTTAATACCTTTTTAAATCATTAAAAAATTTTATTGCAAAAAAAACCTTATTTTGCATTTTGTGAAGAATGTTATTTTTGAACATAAAATAGTTAACGAAGAGAGATATTTTTAAAGTAAATTAAATTTTTTCCTTATGAAATTTTTTGAGTTTGTTTTTTTGTATTATAATAAATGCTTTCTGTGCTAAAAGCTAAGGGAATTTTTCAATTAAGGTATTTTTTAATGAAATTTTATATAAAAAAAAAAAAGTTTTTTAAGAAAATTCTGGTTTTTATCTTGAACACCTGTATTTCATAATTTTCAGTAGAAAATTTTACGCTTTTTTAAAATAAAAGAAGAGTTCAACGTTAAATAAACCCCCATTCCTGCAAACATTTTATTTATTTTTTGGGTATATATGGTTTTTTTTGGGGTTGTTTTGCAAAAGAGCAATTTTTTGTAATATTTTTTGGGACCAATTTTTCAATATTTTTTAAAAAAAAAGCTTTCAAAAAAAATTTTTCTTGCTGTATTTTTTATAGTTTTGCACAAAATACTTTAAAAAAAATCAAGTAAATAAATTTGGGGTTTTATTTTTTGAAAAAAATTTTCTCCGAACCCAGTCGGATACCTTAAATCCGTCTACGTTCGGGAAAGACCCCCTTTTCAAAATATTCTTTCCCTTTTTTGAAAAAAAGCTTTTATTATAATAAATATTTTGTCTGTATTTTAGCTCGCCCTTCTACAGAGGCTCAACTAGAATTTTTGAAAAATAACTTAGAAGTGGTTTTTCCATGTTTTACAATAACAGAGGGAGAAATTTTTGAAAAAAAAAGCCGATAATTATATATTTTAATTGGTTTTAAAATCTGAAAATAATGTGAATTTTTTTAAAAAAAAAATTAACCCCCTGTACAGAGGTCCGAGATATATAGGCCCAAAATATTATTATAATAGAAGCATTTTTCACAAAAGGAGAACATTTTGAAAAAAGGTTATTCTAAGTTAATTTTTTGCCGAAATATTGTATTTAAATAATCTTTTTTTTTTGTCAAAAGGTCCTTAAAACAATTTTATACATGTATTTTAATCTAAGTGACCCTAAATATCACGAAAATTATCGATTTATGCGCTTTTTTAAAATCACGGTTCCTAACGTAGTCGGATACCTTAAGTTATCGAGGTATTTTGTAACGGCTGAATATTTTACTCAAATTCTGTATCAATTTTTGAGGAATTTCCAGTTCTGATACATTATACTTTCATCAAATTTGACTATAAAGCATCATAAATACCATGTGAAAATGTGTCAATACATGAAAATATGGCTTTGGTAATACATGATTATACAACATTTCGAAAAGTTTCATTAGTGTTTTATATATTCACCTGTTAACACAATTTCTTACATCAGAATTAAAAAATTTCTTTAAATATTAGATAAATGTGTGTGTGTGTGTGTGTTTAAAACAGCAAGAAATGTGTTTCTATGTTTTTGAACATGAAATTTATATATTTTTATGTATGTAACAAGATACGTGCAACGAAAAAAGGCATTGCATTTTGAGATATTTATATACCTTTTACTAAGAAACTATTGAACACCAAAGTTTAAAAATTTGTATAAATACACAGAGTATATATGAAATATATAGTAAAAGTTTTCAGTTCCTGCATATAGCAGATTTATAGAAAAAAGAATACACAATTTATTTAAAATTGTCATTTTCTGTGTTTTAGTTAAAAATGTCTGAGGAATATTTTAAAAATTTCACATAATGAATAAGAACACACAAGAATATAAATGAAATATATAGTAAAAATTTCCAGTTCATGCATACGGTAGATTTATAGAAAAAAGAATACACAATTTAATAAAAATTGTCCTTTTCTGTGTTATGACATCTGCTCATTAGCGATAAATGTCAGAAATATTTCAAAACTTTCACATAAAGAATAAGAACACACAAGAATATAAATGAAATATATAATAAAAATTTCCAGTTCATGCATACAGTAGATTTATAGAAAAAAAGAACAGACTATTTATAAAAAATATAATAATTAAAAAGCACAGTAGCTTTTGTATAAATTTTTACCTCATCAAAAAGATCCTGCACTGTAGCCGGTTTTTACTATATATATATATCTTAAAAAAAATATTATTTTCTTCTTTCTTTCTTTTTCTTCTTTTATCTTTTCTAATTTTCTTCGAGCGTCTAGAAAAAGCATAAATTGCTTTCATTAGTCTTTTCCTATCGAGAAGTTTCATGGCACTTACTGAATATTCCCCAGGTTCAACTCCCATTTTTTGAAGCATTTGTGGTAAACCCGACCATGTGTCCCGAATTGAATATGGCAACCCCTTAGAATAGGTTTGAGAATCTGTGTGCTCTGGCAGACAGACCAACTCAGAATGTAAACACACTAAGACGATGTGTGATGAGCACCGCAATAAAAGAATATTGAAAGAGAAATGCTTCTTTCACCATAATGGTGACTTCTTTCACGCAGAAATGTTAACTTGTGAATAGTCTTACTAAATCGATGGTCATGAAGAAACATTATCATTTACTTGCATTTAAAATAAGGACTCAATTCCTTTGTTAATGGATCGGAGTATCTACTTCCTTGGTTTCGACTTCGGGTGTGGCACGCCTCTTCAGCTGCAAACATTTCACAGATAATTGGATCCTTTTTCTCTGTTTCATTTTTCTGTGCTTTTAATTAACTTGAATTGTTTTATCAATTTCATATTATTTTTTTTCCCTCTTTAATGCTAAAATTAATTAATTGCATATAATAATTTCTGATGAAATAAAATTCTGATACATGCTAAAAATATCATGTACTATAGATAAAGATGCCAAATTCTGATTAACTATAATATTACTGATTATTATAGCACTTTATTATTGAATGAATATATATATTTCATTGTTTATTTAGTAATTTTGTTCCAAAACTTTGCACAATGTCGGAAGTTAAGCGCTGATGTACAAATCCCACTATATAATATATCCGATCCCGCCTTATGGTTCATTATGTGCGAAAGTACATTTGCCCTAACAGCCCCAAAACCTATAACTGAATCTGTAACTAAGTATTAGGAGGACCGAAAAGTAATGTCATTTTTGCGCATGTCAATGCTGCTTTAACGTTCATTGCGTAGTTGAAAGTCGTGCCAGGGACATTTCATAGTTAAATTGTATTGTTAGTTGTGAAAGCCTAAACCTTGAAATTTCTTTCCCCATTTTGAGTGAAATGGCTAGAAGAATCATATCCGCCATTGCATGCTTTTGGAGTTTCACAAGGGTAGTAATGCAACAGTTGCTACCAAAAACATTTGCCATGTTTACCCAAGTGCCTTTAGATGTTCGTAAATGCCAAAGGTGGTTTTCAAAGTTCAGATCCGGTAATTTCGATCTTTCCGTCTCATCGATCAGGAAGACCAACAACTTTAGACAATGACGTTATTAAGGGCGCAAGTGTGGAAGAAAATCCGTGTCAGACAATCGAGGAACTGTCAAATGCTCTTAACCAACCTTGGTCGACCATCCAAGAACATTTGCAACAGACTGGTACAAAAAACAGCAGGTGTTTAGGTTCCGCATAATCTGTCTGAAGAAAACAGAGCTAAACCAATCTACGACATGCAACTTATTGCTTCAACAGTACAATACAGACCCGTTTTTTGATCGATTGATCACTGCAGATGAAAAAATGGGTCCTGTATGATAATTCAAAACGCAAAAGACAGTGGCTCTCTCCGAAAGAACCGCCACAAAGGACTGCTAAGCCAGGTTTACATCCAAAAAAGGCGCTTTTGTGTGTTTGGTGGGGGTATTCGTGGAATCGTCCATTTTGAAGTGCTTAAACATGGAGAAACTTTTAATGCAGACCTTTATTGTGAACAATTAGATCGACTAAATCAATCATTAATTAAAAAGTATCCAGCGATTATCAATAGAAAATGCATTATTTTGCAACACGATAATGCAAGACCGCACTGCGCAAGAAAAACGCTGGAAAAAATTAATGGATTGGGATGGGAGGTACTGCCTCACCCACCATAAACGTCTGACATTGCGCCAACGGATTTCCATTTATTCCTTTCAATGCAACACTTCTTAACAAACAAAAAAATTTCAAAATTTGGATGATATGAAAAATGCCATCTCCAGATATTTGACTGAAAAGCCAATTGATTTTTATCGATAAGGCATTGAAAATTTGCACACTAGATGGCAAAAGGTAGTTGCCAATGAGGGTGATTACATCATTGACTAAAAAGAAAAACTCGTAAGAAATTTATTTATTCCAATTTACTGTAAAAAAAACGACATAATATTCCGGTCCCCCTAATATAATTACATAGTAGCTAATCTCCCTTTCGACACCACGTCTTTAGTTCGCGATATCCTCATGCAACAAATCCCAGCGCGCAAATAAAAAACGAACTCATAAGCCGTTCAGGGGTCATCTCAGCAGGGCTTCGGAAACTTCTTTCGAGGAAGAATTAGGTTCTCGAAAACCTTCCGAACTGCTGCGTAACATGAAACGACACGCAGAATCTTTCAATGTTGATAATAAACTAATGATGGAGTTATGTTTCTTCAGCGTTTGCCGTCTTCGGTTCAAACGATTTTAGCTGCTGTTTCTGACCTCACGTTAAACAAAGCCGCCGACATTGCGGACAGAATTCTCGAAGTGTCTCGCCATCTCCTATTGAAACGTTTGCCGTTTCTAATAAATAGGAACAAACATTAGAGTCTAAACTGTTTCGTGAAATAGAAAAATTAAATGAAAGAATCAATCGCCTTTCAATCTCTAGAGATCGCTCTCCATACCGTCGGAACAAAAATTCACGTGAAAGGAATATCTCGAATAAGCGTGATTTTTCGATTTCAAAGGCGGTTCGGAAAAAAATGTAGAGCAGAAAAATGCGTTCAACTATGCACACAGCAGGGAAACGAAGCCAGCAAAGAATAATGACGACTTATTCTTTGCCCAAAGAATCACGTCGCCTGTTCATTGGGAGCCCCGGACAACAAATATCTTTTTTTCTGGTCGACCCCCCGGCCCCGGGACGTGCCTTAATTCCCAATGTTCCAAAAAAAAGAAACGCCAAAAAAAAACCCCTTTTTTTAAAATTCATCTACCTTTAAAACGTATAGGGGAAGGAAAACATTAATTTTAAAATTTTTTAATTTAAGAAGAGATTTATGGGGATTTTTTCTGATTGCCGATGTTAGCTCCCCTTTATTCTTGGAGCAGTTTTCCCTCCATTATTTTGAATTAGTGCCAGACCCAGGAATAAATGCCTTGGGAGAAATAAAATAAAATTGCAATCAGTAGGCCATTTAAAGGATGTTTAAATTTCCACTTTGTTAAATTTTTCTATTTCTATAGATACAATTTATCATAAACTTTTGAAAAAATTTTCCCCATCACAAAATTTGCTTTTAATCCAAATCAACCAGTGAAACAAACACTGTTCACCACATAAAACAAAAAGGTCCTCCTGGGTAAAACCCCGGGAAGGTTGGCCCCAGATCACTCGGGAAAATTGTAAAACAGAATTTCAAAAATAGGATGCATCTGGGACATTTTTCGACCTTCGAAAAGTAACTTTGCTTCCTCACTTCACATTGGGTTTCCCAAGAAAAGGGACTTTAGATTGGAGGGCCGTTGACGATTATAGAGCTTTTTAAAATTTTCAAACATTGAAAGATAAATAATTTTATTCCTTGGGGGTTTTATTTTAAAAGCTGAATTACATGGCTCAAAAATTTTAGTCGAATCGATCTAGTAAAAGCCTATCATCAAATTCCTATTCACCCAGATGATATCCACAAAACGGCAATTTGCACTCCATTTGGTTTATTTGAAAGTACACGAATGCAATTCGAGTTGTGTAACGCATCCGCAACGTTTTATAGATAAAGTCACTCGTCGCTTATCTGGAATTTACGCATTTGTCGACGACATTTTAATTGCATCTAAAAATCCTCAAGAACATTATAAACATTTAAAAAACCTATTTCCAAAATTAGACGAATACGGTCTTTGTGCATTAATGTTTCTAAATGCATATTTGGTGCATCGTCAATAGACTTTTTAGGCTTCAATCTATCAGAAAATGAAATTAAACCTCTACCTGATAAAGTTAAATGTATTCTAAATTTTCCTATATAAACCAAACACATTAACTCAGTTGCGTAGATTTTTGGACAAGTTTAACTTTTACAGATGTTTTATACCAAAAGCCGCACATATACTTGCTCCCATTGTTCAGTTTTTAGAAGGGCATACAAATAAAAGAAATCTCATTCCAGTGTTTGCAAATCATCCGAACCATTAACATGGAATGAAAACGCAGAACAAGCTTTTCTTGCAGCGAAAAATCGCTATTGCAGAAGCTACCCTTTTAAGACATCCTATTCCAGGGGTTCAATTGAGCCTATGGGAGGACGCTTCAGATATTGCTATTGGAGGCACTTATCCCAATCATAAGGGAAATGGGAACCAATAACCTTTTTCTCCATGAAACTTAACAAAAGTCAGCAAAAGTGGTTGACTTACGATAGGGAACTATTTCCAATTTATTCGACTATAAGAAAATTCAAACATATGTTAGAAGGCAGAAACTTCATTATATATACTGACCAAAAGCCCCTAATTTATGCTTTTAAACAAAACCCGAATAAATGTTCTTCTCGGCAATTACACCACTTAGATTTAATTTCCCAATATTCTACCGACATTCGGCATGTGCAAGGTTCCTAGAACAAAGTTGCTGATGCTCTTTCAAGAATCGAAATTGATTCCGTTACTAAATCTCCAGTTTTAAATTCATTCCATTATTAAATTTCCAGTTTTAAATTTTAAAGAATTTGCATTAGCACAGAAAAATGTGTGTGATCCAGACGTTCAAAAATTTCTTCAAAATGATGGATCATCACTGAAATTAGAACTGAAACCATGTCAAATCTCAGATTGCAATTTGCTTTGCGATACTTCAACAGGAGTTCTGCCCTGTACCACTAAAGACCCGCCGTGTAGGGCAGCGATGCACGTTAAATCTGTCGAGAGCTGAAACGTCCTCCCGTTGGTGGGGTGTGGAAGTTAGGAGAGGGGTGCCAGCTCAGGTGTCGTCCACGTCACTTGACCATGGTTCAAAATTACGTGGTCCATCGCCAAAAGTCCTAGTGTAGCTGAACAGTGCGACGTTAATATTCAATCAATCAATCAACAGGAGTTCCACGCCCTTTTGTCCCTGCATCGTTTCGAAGAACAATATTTGACCATCTTCACAATCTTTCACATCCAGGGATAGTTGGAACTCATCTGCTCTCGCTATGTGTAGCCTAGCATGAAATACCAAATAAAGAAATGGGTCCGGTGCTGTGAATCGTGTCAAAAATCGAAAATCCAAAGGCACACTATAACACCTCTAGGAACATTCTCTCTTCCTGATTCCAGATTCAGTCACATTCACATAGATATTGTCGGTCCCTTTCCACCATCTAAAACTCATCATTATCTACTTACGATTATCGAATGATTCTCCAGATGGCCAGAAGCAATCCCTATTCCAAATATGCAAGCGAAAACCATTTGCCGCGCAATTTTCGATATGTTGATCTCTCGTTTTGGTTGGCCATCTGTAATCACCTCGGATCAAGGAACCCAGATGCGTTCATCAATGTACGCTGAATTTACTCGCATGCTGGGAACCGAAAAGATCAAAACCACAACATATCATCCTAAATCAAATGGAATTGTGGAACGTTTCCATCGGCATTTAAAATCGGCCATTATAGCCCATGAAAATGATACATGGTCTGAAATAGTCCCCATCATTCTTCTGGGCATACGAACTGCAGTTAAAGATCTGCGATCTTCTTGTGCTCAAATTGTTTACGGCACAAACCTACGTCTGCCTAGTGACATGACTGATGTGTCAAACATTCCTTTTTGTGACAATAATTTCATCACTAATCTTCGTAACAGAATGCAACAACTGAATCCTGTGGCAATATCTGCTCACTGCACTGATCGATTCTACATTCATCCTTCTCACTGCAATCATCATCTCACATCTTTTTAAGAATCGATCATGTGCAACCCCCTTTACGTCAACCGTATACTGGACCACATAAAGTTCTGTCAAAGCTATCTAGAAGAGTAAGCCCTGACACTGGACATCTGAAACCGGTCACGTGGCTAAAAGAGGGACGAATTTGGCGCGAGAAACGATTACATTCCCACTTCCATCTTGTATGCTGACAAAGTTATAGGTTATTCCCGGTAATTATATTCATTACCAGAT